>PVHY01000668.1:0-206083 GCA_004024945.1 Uropsilus gracilis
GAAGAAAGTCAAAACAAACGAAGCACCAAAATGAAGCGCACAACTATGAACAGGAGGGAAAGGGGGGGAAGGGAGGGGAGGGAGGGGGGGGAGGCAAACCCTTGAGATTACAAAGTTGTGAAATTTATATATAAATAAAGAAAAAAAAAAGGAATTAGAACACTAAAAAAAAATAAAGTAATCACTTTTTAAAATAATGTGATTTTATTGTGTTTTAACTTGTTTTGTGTCCAGTTTATAGAATTATTTCCTATCTTCTGTTTAAGAAATTCTTTCCTTTTCAGTATTATAAATAAATTTTCCTAAATAATTTTAAATGTTTTAAAGTTTGCTTATACATTTACTTCATCTTTGGCTTTTATGTTGTAAATGAAAATCTAGCTTTTTTTTTCTTTAATTATAGTCATAGTTAGCAACATTTATTGAACAAATAATTTTATCTTTCATTTTTCCTGCATCATATTTGCATACATAAGTGAGGCTATTTTAAGAATCTCTTTTATATTCCATTGGTCAATTTCTGCATGCATACCACTTTGATTTTACTACCATAGCTCATTAATATTGATATCTATGAAAGTGAGAACTTTTCTGTTGTTCTTTAGTTTCAGGATCTCCAAAGTGTTAAATTCTACAAAAGCTCCACAAAGAGCTTTCATTCATGACTTCAGGCAAAAGCATATAAGTAAACACTTTAAGGGGAATCCACATTGAATATTATAAACAAATTGGCAGCAAAAAGGAGAAAGGTAAGGGACTTTGGAGAATGGCAGGTGGAGTGGGCAGAGGCTGACAAAGAGCTCTTTGAATCTGTCCGTCAGTTAGCAGAGGCAGAAAACTTCTGAATATTTCAGACATTATTAAGTCCTCCTGAGGGTGACTACTAAAGAAGCAACAGATATGTCCCTTCAGTATGTTTTACTTATATGAACAACTGAGATTTTATTATTTTGTACAATTTCCTATATATTAGCGTAAATACATTGCAGAGCTGACATATGTCTTCTGTGTGTTCTGGGAGACTGAAGCTACTACAGATGAGACTGAAACAATACTTGATACTTTCTGTGTTGCAGAATTTCCCCTCTGACCTTCTTCTCTTATAGATTCACACTGCTCCCTTCCCTACCAGCATTTCTAATTGCCCCTATAGATTTCCACATTGTGTGTTTTCATTTCTTTTGCCTCCTGATACTTCTGGCTCACCTCCCAGTTTTGCATGGAAGGGATGTCTTTTCATATAGGTCCTGCCAGAGCATGACAGCCTTTCAGTGCCATTGGGCTTAATCTTTGGAGCATCAGAACCTCTTGGCTCTGGGTCTCCCTTACTCTATACTCAGGTTTAGAGTATACCTTTTTCTTTCTTTTTTTTCTTCTCTTTTTGGTTCTTATATTGAAAGGTACCTTGTCTACTTTGGGGGCAGCATTCATCAGAGAAGCTTGAAGTTCTGGAAGACTGGTTTCAGGATGACTAAATTTTACTGTGAATTTGAATTAGTGGCATCTACTCAAATCCTTGTAGGACCTCTTGGTAGTTGATTGCCTTTCCAGTTCTCTAACAACCAAAGTTGAGATTCAGAATGCATTATACATTTTTCAACTACTATACTTCTCTCGTAGGTGGTACGCTGTCTTCTTTTGCATCAGTTTCTTAAGACTAAAGAAAGTATGTTTCCTATACTTATTTAAAACTTCTAAAGTAGTTTCAAACAAGGAACATTTGTTATCTTATAGATCTGTAGACTGGAAGTCTAAAATCAAGGTGTAAGCAAGTCAACCTCCCTTTGAAGGAGATAATCTTTTGTGTCCCTTCCCAGATGAAAATTATTCATGTTCTTTTTTTTTTTTTATAATTTTATTTTGGGTTACAACCACTCTGTTATATAATTTTCCCCCTCCCTCCTCCCTCCAGTGCTCCCTCTATTCTCTCACACCCCACTCTTTGTTATTTATTAGCTGTGCTGAGTCCATTAGTCTCTTTCCTATGTTAGTATCTTTTCTCTGAGTGAGGGACTGCTTTGTTGGGTCCCGGCGCCCCTTGCTGTTAGATTTTCAGTCTTAAGATTGTGTTTGGTGGCCAGGTTATATTCTAGGGATCGGGGTTCGAGTCCCATCTGGGGCCCGTACGAGACTTAGTTCCAAATAATAGCTGGGCGTGGTGGCGTGTGCCTGTAATCCCGGCTACCTGGGAAGCTGAGGCTGGGAATTGCCTGAGTCTGTAGTACCCTGGGCAACGAAGCCTGCGGTTCCACGGGCAAATATAGCAAGACCTAGTCTCAAAGTTTGAACTCAAAGAAATTTCTTGACCAACACCGGCAGGAGACAAGACACCCAAAGCCCGACACCAGAGCCATAAGGAAAAGCAGCAAAGCAAAGGTGAGGGGATTGGATTGGAGAGGACTAGGCCTGCAGCAAGAAAACATGGACAGATCACAGACGAATATTCATGTTCTTTACTTTGCAATCTTTGTACTTCATTCTCTGCCTCTGTCCTCATATGGCGCTTTCTCCTGTATGTCTGTATCTAATCTTTTTTCATCTTAATGGACATCAATCAAGCTGGGTGAGGATATAATAATTTAGTATGGCTTTAATCTAATACCATTACATCTGAAAAGAACTTCTATTTCCAAGTAACATCACAATCATAGCTAGTAGATGTTAGGACCTTGGCATATCTTTTGAGGAGAACACTACTTAATCCATAATATCATTTACTAGTGGATGTTCAGGTGACAGTGAATTTCAGGTGACTAGAGATAGACTCTGTAGTTTTTAGGTGTATTTGGGAAGATGTCAGGGAAAAACTTTCTACTTTCTTGCTCTATTCATTACTTTTTTATTCCCAGTCCTGATATACTTTCTCTCTTCATAATTTATTGTTAGAAAGTGGGAAAAGTTGTTTTAAAGAAATCAATGCTTGAAAATACAGTTTATAAATAGGTTTCAGCCTATGGGGAAATAACCTAGGTCTTCCAAAAGATATATGTGCTTATTGTTCAAACCTTTGTAATTTCCACACTTGGTTGATTTAATCTTTCAAAAATTGCCAATTTTTATTATGCCAGATGATGGTCAAGTTCTCTATATTTATTAATCCTTTCTCGGCTATCCAGAATGGTAGAAAAATGAGATCACATTTGATAACACTATACTATATTTGGTCAGTGAATTGCTACATTTAAAAGATTAGAAAAATAGAAAGTGCATTTAATATTAGAATTACATTCATTGAGTTCTCTTTAGTATGATATTGAGGATCGAAGCGACTGAATATTTTTTATATGTATGTTAGGTTTTCATAGAAAATACTAAGGGAGTTTAAATCACAGAAACCTATGGTGACCTTGGAAGAGGGAATGTAGGGGGTGGTGAGCAGAGAAATCAGTGTATGATTTCGCAGATAGAAAGGAGAGTATTGTCCTTTAGTAAAAGAAGGTTTCCATGTCACAGTGAAGCATTATAAGTTAAAGTACTCAGAGGTCATTTTTGAATGGAATGAGGATAGATAAATATGGCAGAATATTTAATTTACTCTTAGAAATACTTTACCTAACGATCATTTTAGGTCTTGCTTATCATAATTTGACTGACTTCACTTCTTTTGTTGCTTACCTAGGGTAGAGAGAAAGAATATGACCTTACAGAGTGATGACCAGCTGGACACACTTGTAAGGTGTTGGGTGTTATGCTATGAGCTTTGAACAGGTAATGACTTTGAAATAGTGAGGACTGTACAATTATTTTTAATATTGAGGTGATCAAATTAGTCATTTTTTGACATGAATTTCATTAAGCAGAAACATAGATTAAGATGCTGAAATTATATGTATATTGCTAAGCTGGTTATCAAATGTGTTACATTTAACATAAAAAAGACTAGGTGTAAAAGAATACCCATACTAGAAAATATGTTATTACAATTGTTGCTACAACTTCTGTTATGATTCCTAGTACCAGTAGAAACTGTTTTTTACTATTAACTATGGTCTAACTACAAACTAAATATGTTCTTTATGCATATTAATTTATTGTTTAGATTAATTATTTTGAACCCCGTTTTTTTCTTATGATATATAAATTTTAATTTCTTCAGTACAGTGCTTGGTAGTTTGTGGTCTCATATTTTTCATAAGTTGCTTTTTAATCTAGATATCTATCATTTTTAAGTAACACTTCAGCTATGTGTATAATCTCGTGTTTCCCCCTCAGTTTGGTGGAAATATAATGCTATTCTCTTTTTGTTTCCATTTGGTAATGCTATCAGTATAACTTGTTGCAGTGTTGTAGCTGTTCTTCATTTTCCTGCTAAACTAAAGTCTTCTTTTTGACTTTCAGTTTATTTAGTTTTGCTATGAAGTGGCCTTTGTGAACTTCTCTTTATCTTGCTTTATGTTGGGCTTCTTAAATCAGATGGTTTATGACATTAAAATGTGAACATTCACAGCCATGATCTCACAAATACTCTTTTTCATTCTATTTGCCATCTTTGCAGTTCTTATTAGATTTATGTTTATTCTATTTTACTTGTTTCCTATGTCTTTTAATCTTGGTGCCATTTTTCTTTTTTGGTTACTTTTCTCAGCTGTTTTTTGTGATACTGACTTTTAGTATATCTAGTCTATTTATGCCTTATTTTGAGATCCACTTTACTATTATTTTTTTTAAAAAAAGGTTCTTTTTGACCAAGAGTATCATACCCTTCTCATATGCTTGCGAATTCTTGTGCTAATTTTATTAATACAATTTTAAAAGTTTACTGTTTTATATACTATATTGCCATTGTCTGGAGTTTTTAATCACTAATTTATTATTAAGTTCTTTAAATTCATTAACTTTGACTCTCAGCATATCTAGTGTTTCAGAATTTTACACTGCATTTATTTTTTTATGAAGACATATATTAGAAACCCATGCTTTTTCCCCAAATTGTTCAATTTTGTATCTAATGAGGAACCCCCAAAACATCATCAGCTTGAAAATATTTTTTAAATAGTTCTTAATTTTTTCTTTATTTCCCAGTATATGCTGATAGTATAAATAAGTTTCTGAGAAGTACATGAGGATAGCACTTAGTTTTTTTTTTTTTAATTTTTTTTTACATTTAGCAGATTTGATTTTTGATTTATATATTTTTTAAATAATTGATTTGTATATATATATATTTCATATCATTTCAGTCCCTGGGGGTCACCCACCACCTCCCATCACCGATCACTCCAGCTGGTCCCCACTCTCCCGTTGTGTACTTTCGTTTGGTTGACCGTATATTAATGAAACCATTTGGTTTCTGTCCCTTTCTATCTGGCTCGTTTCTGCTAGTATGATTTCTTCTAGGTACATCCAGGTTTCCATAAATTCATCAAATTTGTCATTTTTAGTTGATGAGTAATACGCCATTGTGTATATATACCACATCTTTTTCATCCATTCATCTGTTCTGGGGCATTTGGGTTGTTTCCATGTCTTTGCAATTATAAATAATGCTGCAATAAACATCTGAGTACAGGTGTCCTTTTGTACCCACATTGAGGTCTCCTTTGGATAGATTCCCAGAAGTGCGACTGCTGGGTCAAATGGTAATTCCATTTTCATTAGTTCGAGGGTTCTCCACATTGCTTTCCATAGTGGCTGGATGAGTTTGCATTCCCACCAGCAGTGTAAGAATGCTCTTTCTCTCCACATCCCCACAAAAACTTGTTGCTGACAGTTTTTTTGATGTGGGCCATTCTTGCTGGTGTAAAGTGGTATCTCATTGTAGTTTTGATTTGCATTTCTCTGATTGCTAGTGACATTGAGCAATTTTTCATGTACCTGTTGGCCATTTGTATTTCCTCTTTGGAGAAGTGTCTTTTTAGTTCTTCTCCCCACTTTTTGATTGGGCTTATTGTTTTGTTTTTGTTTAGTTGTGTGAATTCCTTGTGAATCTGTATTATTAAAACCTTATCACTCTTGTGGAGGGCAAATTTTTTTTTCCATTTGGTTGGGCTTCTTTTAGTATTTTCTGTTGTCTCTTTTGCTGTACAGAATCTTTTTTAGTTTGATGTAGTCTCATCTGTTTATGTTTTCCTTCAATTTTTTGCCTTCTGCAGATGATTCCAGAAAGGGATTTCTGAATTGTACTTCATGGAGGGTTTTGCCCAAGTTTTCCTCTATATATGTTTGGTTTCAGGTCTGATATCTAAGTCTTTTATCCATTTTGAATTGATTTTTGTAGATGGTGTGGGAGAGTTGTCTTGGTCCAGTTTTCCCAGCACCATTTATTGAAGAGGCTATCTTTGTTCCAATGTAAGTTTTTCACTCTTTTGTCAAAGGTTAGTTGACTATATATGTATGGCTTTATTTCTGGACTCTCAATTCTGTTCCATTGGTCTGATTATTATTATTATTATTATTGTTATACCAGTACCATGCTGTTTTAAGTTTTATGGCTTTGTAGTATAGCTTGATGTCTGTAATAGTTAGGCCCCCATTCTCTCTCTTTTTGGAGAGGAGGTTTTTTGATATTTGAGGTCTTTTCTTATTCCATATGAATTTTTGTAATTATTGTTCTATATCTTTAAAGAATGTCATTGGAATTTTTAAGGTGATTGCATTGAATCTGTAGATTGATTTTGATAGGATGGCCATTTTGATGATGTTAATTCTTCCAATCCATGAGCAAGGAATGTCTTTCTATTTCCTTGTGTCTTCTATCTCTTTTGGTAGTGTTTTAAAGTTTTCTTTGTATAGTTCTTTTACATGTTTTGTTAGGTTTGTTCCCAGGTATTTAATTGTTTTTGGTCGCACTTGGTTTTAAATTGTTATTTGATTTCATTTTTCTTGGTTGAAACAGACAAGCTCCTTTCTCATTTCTTTTCACCAGATGTCAACTTTGTTAGTTAATATTGTCACTGGTATAGCACTTTAGTACTGTAAATTTCATTTTCCATAGATAACATAATAACTTCACTCTTTGTAAGGGTAAAGACAGTCTCATGTGAGTATTAAGAGTCTAACTTCTTAGTTACTGAAATTGTAGGTAACTCCAGCATTTTCAATACTTCAAAATAAGTTCAACATTTGATGTTGATTCGTTCTACATGTTCCTTTTTTTTGAGTCAGGAATTGCCCTTCCATAAATGACGTTTCCCTTGTTTTACATTATTATCCACTATATTAGAATTCTCATATTATTCAATCTTAAATCATCTCATATATTTTTTTCAATAAACTTATGAAAGCTCTATCATTTATTTCACCAAGAAGTCCTATAAAGGGAAAGTGACTTATAATAGGTTACACAAGAAAAACAAATATCAAATCAGGACTTCAGCAGTCTAAGGCCAGGTTTTCACCTGTATGTTCTGAGAGACAAAGGCATCATTTAAAGAACATGTAATATGATCATTTTTCCTGTTTTTTCTCAGTATTGTGGCATATACTACTTGAACTTTTCACCTTTCTTTTGATTGCTGTTTAGAGGATCTTCTTGCAACGTAACTCTAAATCTGAATGTATCCTTGTTGGTTAGATAACATCTCTGTAATCTGTAGAAGGCAGGATATTTTTTGAAATTCTGTCTGGTATAGGAATAGTATAGACCTCACCTGTCTATACCATTTAAATGTCAATTTCACATTGTTTACATTTAAGACAAAATGCTTGTTGCCACTTTTATTTTGAAATTTTTAAACTTCCTCTTGTGGTTTTGTTTTGCTTTTTATTTTTGACATCTATTTATTTTTGTTTAAGTTCTATTCTCATTGTCTTATTTCTTATTTCTGTTGTTATTTGTTAGAAATGTTTACTGGGTTTAGTATATGATGGATTGTATTTATGACCCATTCACAAGTCTATCTCAAAAAACCACATTTTTACTCTATTCCTAATTCATTTGGTATAATTTATATTCCTTGCTATATATATTTTTGTTGTTGCTTTATAAAAATGTTGGTATTGATATATTCTTTTAATTTTTGCTTTCAGTGAAACTACATTCCCTTCCCACTATCTTGAATAATAGTCTTGCAGGATAACGTGTTCTAGACTTGATATTTTCTTTGTGTGTTTTAAATATCTCCTATCATATCCTTCTTACCTATAAGGCATCAGTTGAAAAGTCTGAATACAGTCCAATAGATGTTCCTTTATGATTACTCTTCTTTTTTTCAGTTCTTTTAATATTCTGTCCTTACCAGAGCTTTCAATAGTTTAATTGTAATGTGTCTTAGACTGTAATATTTCATTTGGAACCCTTTGGGTCTTCTTGATCTAGAAGTCATTTGTTTTCGGATTGGATGGTTATCATCAACTATTCATTAAGTGAATATTCTATATCCTTCTTTTCTTCCTCAGAACTTCAGAATTCAGATGTATTCTTTCTCCTTGGAATGAGTCTTATACTATTTAAATTTATTTATTTATTTTACTCTATGCTGTTCTGTTGTATTCTTTGTTACTTAACTTTCAAGCTCATTAATTCTGTTATTTGTATTTGACTGCTATTGATGCCCTTTATTATATATATTTAAATTCAGTAATAGTACTTTTTCAATCTATTGGTTATAGTTGTAAAAGTCTCATTCTCTTTATCTTTATTGTGTTTCTGTTTTTTATTTCCCATTATTTTTCTTAGTTCAGGATACATGATTATAAATATTCCTTTAAATTTTTCAGTCATATTCTGCAGTTATTGAATTTATACTTCTAGTGGTGAGTTTTGCTCATGCCATTGTGATTTGTTATTCTTTTTCTCTTTACTTCTAGTATTTGCAGTTTACAAGAACTGTGCAATCCTAAGTTTTTCACCTGGGACTTAGGTGTCTGTACTTTTGCACACCTGTTGGCATAGCCAAGGGAAATGGTGTATAGGGAATAATAGGAAAGGAGGAGTAGGGACAGTAGGGTACGTGCACTGGTTGCTTCCAGTACATATAAAAGGCTCAAGCTTCCTGCAGTGCTATGGGTACCAAAATTGTGTGGCTCGGATCCACGTGATCCTCTCTAGGCTAACTTCTCAATCAAAATTTCCTGTGCAGTCTCATGTCTTCTCCATCTCTAGCTTGTGGTTGAGCTGTAGATTATGTGCTCCATGAGTGCCGCGGACCGGCCGGGCAAGGGCAAGGCCACAGAGGACCAGAGTTTAGCTGGGCAGGAAAAACACAGGGCCGGCGATTGGTGAACACACACACACACACACACACACACACACTCAGTGAGCAGTGGAATCTGCTAATTTATTTGAGATTTTTAGGCAGCATTTATCGTGTTTAAAAGAATTACTTTAACATTCTATGAGGAGAGGCATTTTATGAGCACGTGAGGGCAATATCTCAGTGGAAGACAGAAATTAATATCTCAACAGAAAATAGATTATCATTAGATACTACTAAACATTCCTAAGCAATCATTTTCTAGGGAATCATGATAACTAAGTTGGTTACAGGTTACCCAAGGTTATTCCTTGACTGTAAAGCTTATCTAGTTTATCAAGTTTTCCTTGCTTTGAGCTCATTGCTGACGTTTTAGTGATTCCTTCAGAGTGAATTATCTTTTAACAATTAAAATAAAAGAATCTGACAACTGGGCCCCCAAATCTTTCTTAACAATGATGCAGTTCATGACTTCAACACTCCTACACCTGGGGTCTGGGGGAGCTATGCCCCTAGGGTCCTCTGATTATTCAGATCAGCTCCCAATTTGTTCCTCCTGTGGGGGGCAAAGAGCTTAACTTGTAAAAGGATTAAATTACAAGTTTCTCATCTCTGAGGCAGCTCCCATATTTCCTCCTTTTTTTTATAAATTACAAGTTTCTCATCTCTGAGGCGGCTCCCATACATGAGAACAATAGTTGATACAGGACCATGAGGTGGAAATTGTTCTCTTTTCCTTACAATATAGACTCTATCTAAGGGGGTGCTTGCACCTGTTACTATGGCCCAAATACTTCAAACTCTTGTTAGTAAGAGCATTCAGTTGTCTTAGTTTTTGTCCTTTAGTAGGGGTAGTGTAGGATCTCTGTCTACATAGTCTGACTTTTAAAGTACTGGATATGGGCATGTGGTTTGTTAGCAACATCAAAGGAACTCCAGACAACAGCCATTCTTTCCTTTCTTGGGTTATAATCCTCAGTACTTGCAATCTATTACAATGTTTTCTATTCCTTTCCACTGTATCATTGCACTATATATATATACTTATATATATATATATATATATACATATATATATATATATTATTCATGGGCTTATCTTTCAGGAATTGTTGACTTTATTTGGTTGTAGTCCATATACACATGTTAATAAGTCTATGATATATATACATATAGTATGTAATATATAACATATCTACTGAACAAGGTAGTGTTAATTTTTTTTTTTTTTTAGACTAGGTCTTGCTATTTTTGCCTGTGGAACCACAGGCTGATGTTGCCCGGGGTACCACGGACTCAAGCAGTCCCCAGCCTCAGCTTCCCAGGTAGCTGGGATTACAGGTCTGCACTCAGCTATTTTTGGGGGACTAGGTCTCGCTACGTGCCCCTGGCAGGACTCAAACTGTGATTCCTGGTCCTGGCCATGGCTTCCTAGGCTGCAGCTTACAGGAATGCGCCACCATGCCTTGTCTATGCTATCTAATTATTAGTGAGAAACATTAAATATATTTTAAGGTGGTATGAAATCAAATTGATTTACCAAAATCTGTGATAGAATGAATTATTAGTTTATTTTTGGCCTGTAACTATTGAACATATATGTGCATGTAGGTACCAAGCAGATTAATCCTCTTGGATGAGTATTTATTCATAAGTCTACAAAATGTGTTTGTTTTTGAAAAACAATATGTGATCTTTGCATGGAGAATTAATAGACTTTTAAATGTGTCTTCAGTTTTAATGGAAAAATCTTGAATGGGGTACCACAATGCGAAGCTTTATATTCTGCGCTTTAAAAAAGTCAGATATTTTTGCTTACTCTTGGACTATTTTTTCATGTTAAGGAAGGTTCTAAGGTTACCTGCAGTTTTTTTTTAAAAAGCTGCAGTTGATCACAACATGATAACCATGTGTTGTTAATAAACATCTATGAATCGGTGTAAGCACCAGTACTTAGTTGTCTCACTTTGCAGTGAGATAATGACCCTTTTTCATAATAATACTTCCTTCTTTATATATTATTTCATAATTTTATTATGAAATATTGTCCTTATTTATTCATAATTCTTAAGGACATCACTTAAGTATCTGGGTATTTTAAGTGATGACTTTCAAAAAATTTCCAATAAAATAACTTTATATATGTACATTATGTTGTGGTTACTAGAGTTGTATTTGTATTTTTGCTGTTGGCTTTTTTAGTACTTGATTTGCCATCTAACTACATGCATTATCTTATAAGTGGTTAAATCCCAAACTGTATAACTACACTTTCTTGGTTAACATCTTTTTTCCATTACCTATGATTTACTTATTTTATTAATTTCTATTATATATAGATTTTGTTACTCATAAACTAAATTTACTCATCCGTAAAATGGAATAGTACTTGCCTTACCTTGTATTGTTTTAGTAAGGATTAAGTCAGTAAAAGCAGAACTTATAACAACATATGGCAAAGAATAATCTCTATATTAGGTTGCTTTCATTACTATTGATAATCACCATCATTATCATCACTTATGTAATCACATCATGCTTTTTTTTGACCACTAAATCTTTCACTTAGAGTTTTACGGTTACTGAAATCATAGAGTTTTAAGTCCAACACTTAGATTCAAATCCTAGGACGGGGACTGATTATATGATGTTGGACAAACCCTTTCTAATTTCAATCAGTTATTTTCAAAATGGAACTAATGTTTCCCACCATTTGTGAGATACTATACATAAAATATTTAGCCTGGAATATAGTGTTTTATAAAAAATTCCTGATATTGAGCCCAGCGCAGTGGCGTGCAACTGTAATCCGAGTGCTGGGAGGCAAGAGGACAGGGTTCACTAGAGTTTGTGGGTTCGAGACTACCCTGGGCAACATAGTGAGAGCTGTTTCTCAAAAAAGCAATCAGGTGCGGTGGTGGGCACCTATAATCCCAGCTACCTAGGAGGCTGAGGCTGGGGATGACTTGAGTCCATGGATTCGGGACTACCCCGGGCAACATAGAGAGACATATTCTCAAAAAAAAAAAAATTCCTTGTATTATTTTTTGCATTATATTATCCATAATTGGAAGGGGTCCTTAAGGTCATTTAATGATTTTTTTTCTTAGTCATTGGGGAAGAAGGAGATGAGTTAAGGTAACTAAGAAGTGAGAAGGTAACGGTAATTAACACTGAAAAGATCCATGTGGAGTAGGGCAAAATAGACTCATGTAAAGTTGCCATTTTTGGAAATGATCACTAGCTGCATCTGTTGATTATTGAAAATGTTAGGTTTGGGAATTCTCAACTGTAATTAGAGTATGTGGCGCATGAAGCAAAAGAAACATTAAGGTGAAATTCTATAAATGGGTTCATTTACTGGTTTCTGCCTGGTCTCTTTGCCAAATCCATGACTGGAGTATTTAAACAGGCTCTACATGGTGGAAGTGTAGGAGACATGTGGGAACATGCCCATGCATAACACCTGAAATGATTCTTTAACTTTGGAATTGTATGACAATTTGAAATTGTATGACAATTGAATCTAGTAAACATTACTGAACTCATATTCTGTTCTGACAATTAAATAGAGTGAACTATCCTTGTTTATATAGGCCATCCTGGAAATGATGCATGATGGATTTATAGTGACTTCTTTTCTCACCTTAACTACAACCTTGGATCATTGTGGTCAGGTGGTCACCTCTCTACAACCTTGGATAGCATCAGCATGGGCTGCCATTGTCCCCTACACAGTGTTGAGAATGCCTGCTTCTTATTCCTTCCTATATGGATATGACTTAGAATTGTCAATGTTAAGCCTGGGATCACTCAGTAATACTTTAGTATTCTATCTCTAAAATAAATCCACTACTTCTACACATTCTTTGAAATCTGCACTCTGCCTCCACCAACCTTTTTCTTTCCTTTTCTGCCATACTTAGTACAGTTAGACACAGCCCAGCAGTACCCCAGGGCAATTGACTTAGGTCATTTCCCTAATATTTAAGTGATATGAGTTAAACAAACTATGTATTTACTTTTAAAATTATGTTGCTTATTTATCTTTATTATGCTATCATAAGGAGTCAATGCTAACATCACTATGACCATAATGATGTTCTCTTCCTATAGACTGACGGATATCCATACCAAGTATGCCCAATGTAAATATAAATTTGTTGCAAGAAATATGTATATGATAGATGTAGGTTCTACAGTCACTGACAATGCAGTGGCATATAGTGCATTTTTCAAGTCATTTATCACTATTTTTTCATTTTTGCTCAGCAGAAAAATAATAAATTTAATATACAGTGAATTCACATTATTGAGAGCAGAAAAACTCTGAAACTGACAAGAGAATCTGATAATGGCTCCAGTTATTAGCACTGCAGAATATCCAAGATATTTGAGAGTACAGTGAAGAGTGTATTTATTGTACATATATATGAGCATATACATATATATATACAGTTTAGCAATTTGATTTTTGCTTTAAATTTACATATGCTTTGTAAGAAGCAGTATCTAGAATTCAAGGAAATAAATATTGGGAATATTTCAAATATTTATTTGAAAGCTTAACTAGCATATTTTTAAACCATGATTTTATCCTGTTTCCTACAATACTGACTACCATAAATTATTCTGACTGAGTAGACCACATTTTCAGTGGAAGGAGAGAAAACATTAGCCTTTACTGACTACTGTAATATTTATTTTTTCTTTCCTCTTCTACACTTTTCTGATTTTATGAAACTAGTGTGATAACATGGGATCTTTATCCTCCAGCTAGTTTTAAAAATATTCCAGTTCACTGGAAAGGTATTCTACACCCCCTCAAACCCACTTTTCATTTAGGATTTTATGTCAAGTGGTTAGAGAAGTCTAAAATCTCACTGTTGACCCAGACCTACTCAATATGGGTTTTAGAAATTAATTCTTGATGCAAAGTACACTTGACTGGGACATTCTCTATAAGCTTTGTCTTTTATCAGTCTAGCAGGGAGTTCGGGAGGAGGGAGTGGGTATTGTGTGACTAGTTTCTGCCATCTCTCAGCTATTGTTAAAAGCTACCCACTGGAATGGTAAAAGATAAAGAAAAGAAAAAAAAAACTAAAGTATCTTATTCATATGTGTGTGTATCCATGTGTGTGTGTAGTATACATCCACACACACAAATATGCAACCACACAATTATAGACACAGTGATCATAAAATCATCCCTATAAACAAAGACAGTCTGGTAGATAGGCAGAGCTGTCAATCTCCTACCTCTAACTCCCCACTTTCCCTCTGTTGGGTTATTTTTCCCTCTCAAAGTTGATGTTTGTTATAACCATATTTCAATTGTTATTTTAAAAATATATTTTTGACTTAGCAGGAGACAAAACTGTCTGAGATTCACGATGACTCTAGTGACAAGCTATTGATCATAGAAGTGAAGAAAGCTTGATTAGCATATTTTGGCAGTTCATCTTCTGGGCAGTTCATCTTAAGGATTTTGAGTTACCTTAAATCAATTTTACTTAATACTATTACCAGATCATTCTCCTGAGCAAACAGTTTTGTTTGCTATATTTTACTACAGCCAATACACTGACATTAACTCAGATGTTATCCCTTCTTTAATCCTCTTTATATAGGAACTGGAATGAACTGATTCCTGAAAGAGTTATGGTTATATCAGTTTTAGAAAACTGCAATGTTGTTATGATGACTGGAAAATCAATGGCAACTTAGACATTACAGCAAAAACTGTGTGATCATTCTGACTTTTTGAAACCCTAGACCAGTAAAGAAAATCATCTTTCACTGTTTTGTTATTATAAGACATCTCTTAGTTGACTCTAATTGTATAATCATTTTATCATGTACATGACAATAATTACTTGAAATGATTTTTGTTCTGTTTCTAATTTTGAAATGTATAGTAGGGTTTTCTAGCCTTAATCAACTCTTTTTATTATGATTATTATACATGTGAGCTTTTTTCCCGACAAAAACCTACAAAAAAGTTGGCTTATTAGTCTTTTATGATGTAGCAATTTCAAGTTTAGTAGCAGCCTATAAAATACAAATTATATAGTGTACCTTTTTTATATCTCCCATTTACTTTTCTTTTCGTTTGTCTTTAGCTTATGTGAAATTAGTCATACCAGTATTATTTAGTTGTATTAATGACAGTTTTGAGGTACCATAGGAGCATACAAATGTATTTTCTTATAAACTTAGAATTAGGATATCCAAGTTGACTTAGAAAAGTTTGCATTATATGAATTGGGGAAAATAAATTATGAATTTTGGAAACCATTTCAAAACCTATAGTTTTCTAAAAAATATGCATTGTAGTGTTATTTTGCAGCAAATTCAAACTCAGAGTTAGGAGACCCATCTTCTTTTCCTGGATTCTGTTCCTTCTTGGCTGTGTGACATGGAACAGTCTAACAGAAGGTACCCAATACTTGTCTTCTTGCCTCTGAAATTAAGGAGTTGGAACACATCAGTGCACTAGTTTATATTCAGTATGTTCAAATATATGTAGTAATTTGGATCATGAAATAAACCAGAGTGATTTGTTATCAATTGTCATGTCTCATTTGTTTACATAGTGTGCTATAAACCAAATTTGTGCCCTCCAAACCTGATTGGAAACACCTTTCATGTTTACACAATTAAATTGCTTAAAAGGTCATCTAAAAGCAAACAAATTATCTAAACTCAAATAACTAGTTAATTTGTCCAGTAAACTCACCATTGATTTTTTGCTGCAAGCATTTCCACTGCATGACTAATTCATTATAACATAGTTTGACCATAAGAAAGAGAAAACTACAAAATAAAAAGAGACATTAATTTAGAAGGATATCATGAGACATGAAAAATTAATTACCAAATTAAAAGACTTTTTTGCTGCTATTTCATATCATTGTATGTAACAAATGTAACTAGCAGTATATAGCTGAACTGCATTTAAACATTCCATCACAGATCCAGCCCTTATATTTCAAGACCATTAAAGCCAGATTCTGTACCAAGCAGCTAAATTCATGATCTCCAGTGTCAAATAGCAAACTTTTTTTTTTACCATTTTCAAGAAAATTGATATCAGTATTCACATTACTATTTCCTTTTGGTAGGACAAGGAGGAACTTGTTTTGCATTAATTTCCTAATTTATAATATTGTATGATGGATTTGGTAAAACTTTTGTTAAAGAACAAGCTCTTATACCTAAATTAGCTAGAGAACTGCTAAATTATGCTGACACTAGTGAATCGATAGCTACCTGTAGTGCAAAAGCATGTCTAATTTGCATTGGTTCTTTATTGGTTCTAGCATTTATCCACATGCCAAGCAGGGCGGAACCAGGGTCTGATGGGACAGGTGGCAGGTGAGCCCCCAGCCTCCCAGGAATCTTCACACTCTTCCACTAGCCTTTCTCTCTCTGACATTTTCTTCAAATCATCTCTATATTCACTGGTGTCACCATCTTCTCCATGGTGATGCCGCTCTTTTATTATTTCCTCCCAGGTCCAGGTGAACCCACTCCCACTTGCACGCACCTCCTGGGCCGAGGTGTGTACAATTGTGGGGAAGGCACAATACCATAGGTGCTGACCATAAAGGATAATGGAAGAAAAAGCCCAACCAACTCATTTACCCTACACCACTTCTTTATACTGCACAGAATTTGGAAGACTTTTGGTTTTGATAGGTAGTAGGGATGCCAGTGTTCACTGAAGGGTTTGGAAATTGATGTGCTATCATTTTCTAGTATAGCGTGCAACAAGGCTGTGCACCATCTTATCTTACTTAGGCTTTTTCCTCTATCAGCCTTTGTGATCAGGACCTGTGGTATTACACCATCCCCATGATTTTGTGTGTGCCTGGGCCCCGTGAGTGTGCACATGTGTGAGTGGGCACACCTGGTTCTTGGAAGAAAGGATAAGTGAGCATGTGATTGAGAGCATGAGAGAAAGAGAGAGCACAAGGTGATGCTAGAGAGAAAGAGGTCAGAGAAAGAGCGTGAAGATTCCTGGTGGGCTGGGGGACTTGCCTGCCTCCAAGCACCCCTGACCCTGACCCCGACCTTGCCTGGAGTATCTATGTAGCTGCTACAATCAATAAAGAATACATGCAGATCAGTGAGCCTGATACTTACACTACAATTGGTGTCGTTTCTATCATGTCACCATATGTAGTTGTTACGACCCACTATTTTAAGAATGCCATGTCTACTTTAAACATTATGGGTACTAAGATTTATATAATATTAAAATGGGATAACTTATCAGTTGCAATCAAACTATGAATCAACTATCTTTTATACCGAAAGTGCATAAATTGCATTTCCTCAGTTAGTAAAACAGTGAAGATGCTTGAAGCAAAGAATTTACATCCAAACTACCTAGAACTGACTAGTTAGTATTTAGCAGTAGTTAGTGAGTAAATATAGATATTTAACATTTAGAAACCTTGAGGGAGTTTGTGTTCATTTCTTTGTGTTAGTGATCCTTTTTCATAACCTGCGTGCAGCAGCAGTTCCCTGGTAATGACTAATGGATGTTTATTTTGACATTTCCTTTCTCCTGAAAGACATTTAAAAAACATTCTCTCAAGTGCTACATTTTTATGTGTGGTTTAGGGAGAAGATATAAAAAAACAAATAGCTGAAGAAAAAAATAATTAGAACGGTCTCAAATTGGAATGTTTTCCTAGGGAGACATTAGGCTTTGCCGTAGAGGTTACACCTGGAGTTTGCAGCCACTAAGATTTAGGTTGCATGAGGCCCTCCTGTAGTTTTAAACTCTGAAATTTTGGACATTGAATCTGCCCACTCAACCCACCCCCTCAGCATTTTCTTCTATCTGTACTGATTGGCAAAAGAGAACCAACGTTTTCATTGTATTTGTGTATTGAAATGTTGAGTTTGCTGGTAGTTTTGATAATCAGGTTACCTCTACTGTTCAGACTAGACGTTTCGGCACATTGATAGATTTTGAAATCATGTTTCTCTTATCATGAGCTAAGTCATTATACTGACAATTCAGTGGATTTTTATCTCTATCAGGGTTGTAGGAGAATAATATATATATATATATACACATAAATCTACAGTATGCTTTTTATAGCAGACTTGACTTACATATACAGCTCTATCAGAATCTTGAAATTTACATGAGATGAATTACTAAGTGTTTATTTGCTTTACAAACTGAGTTACAATAAGGCTTTAATTATATTTTTGACTTAGTACTCTTATTTCAGAAACACAATGAAAAATATCCACATGTTTACCAATTTCTTATCCTTTATTTTGTAAAAATAATAAGTGGTATTTACTTTATTGCCAATCCTATAGGCTCCATTTTGTTTTTAAATTTAGCACAACACTGTTTAGTGTTTCCAAGTTATGGTCTTCCATTGCATATGAGACCAAGACAATAATCACCTTTTTATGGAACATGGGGCATGCTACATTTAACAGGTCCTTGCAAAGATCTCATTTGTGAAGTGTGCCATATTGCAGCCTGATAATTGTTCTGGCTACAACTATATAAAATAACCTCACATACTCTTTCCAACTCAGAAAAAGAATACAGCTGAAATAATTAAAATCCATACGCCTAATGATCTGTGCCTTCTGCAAGGTGGCACATTACTCTCTCTAATGATGTTTAATAGCTCATAACATTCAATACACTTATCATCAGTTACTGACATTTGTAGAACTTTTGAACATTGAACATATCATGATAGGAGGAAAAGTACATTGGAAAAGACTCAATTTCTCTTTTGATAAAGAACACTAAGCCCAATCAAACGAGAGACTGTGTGAGCCACTGAGGCAGGTCTGTAACATACTTATGTAGGTATTTGAAGAATTTGTTAAGTGAAGAAGCATCTTGATTTTCTGGTGTCACACTGTACTTTATTCCTGTCACAACTCCCCACTCTGGGATTGTGACCAGAGCCCCAGCTATGGATTCAGGAGATTGGGCTACAGTCTGACCTCCTGCAGGTTCCACTAGGCTTCTGTGCCTTTATATGCCAGATGGGAGAGAGGTGTTGAGTATGACTCAGTATCATCCACATCAGCAATTCTCCAATTCTCCAGTCTCCCAATCATCACTTTAGAGACAGTGAACTCATAAGCTCAGTCACATTGCCTGCAATTTCTTGTTTGCTCCAGGAGCTCCTTGAAAACACAAAGGAAGATACAGAGATGTGAGCTTTGGTGGAATTAAAAGGAAATAAAAAACAGAGCATTTTCATTTGACATTCTCAAGGTTTTAGTGTAGTTTGCGTAAATACATTTTTTTTAATGAGTACAAGGCTCTCTTCCAAATATCGCATTTTCATGCCAAAAATTACCTTGATTTTCTTAACAAAAGACCTGAAATGCACCAAACACTGATGTGGACCTTCCCTGTTAAAATTAAATAAATTTTATTTATTTATTTTTCCAAGGAGACAGCTTATTTTAATGCAGATTTTGTTTAAAAAACACATTAGTTCATCATACCTGAACCTCAGAAAAAAAAAGTTCTGATTGCTGACCATTTCTCTTAATCATAGGTTTGCTTCATAACCACCCTGGATGAAATGCATAAAATGCTCTTCTAATTCTTGATTGTTTAAAAAAGCAGAGTTAAGACTTTTATCCTCAAAATGTCTATGTGGTCAAAGAAAAGACGAAGTGAGGAGGCTGCTACATCCACTAGCTCTAGCCTTTCTCAACTAGCTTTCTGAACCAAACCATTTCAGCTGGTCAAAAAGTAAGATATTCATACTATAGTTTTATTGTGAAGTTCATAGAATTCAGGACTTTTTTTTTTGGTCCTCTCCTTGCTTTAACCTTAATTTGATGTTTCAAAATATAAGGTGTCAGGTAGTTTTTGCTTCCCTCCACCCAACATTTTTTTGAGAGAATGTGCCTTGTCAAATATTTGTTAGATGTTAAGAAAAAAGAAAACACCATAATAATATTCTACAATTAAGGTCTCTGCCCTAACCAATCTTTGCCAACCTTTCAATCTTGGAAAAAAGTTGAAGACTCAGGAGCACTTATAGTCACAGGAACCTGAGAGTAATTGAAGAAATACTTTGGAATAACTCTTGTCTACTACCCCCTTCTCTCCCTTCCTCCTCCCTTCCCCTCCTATCCCTCCTCTCTCATTCCCTCCTCTTCCTTTCTATTCCCTCTCCTTCCCTCCTCATTCTACTCCATTCCCTTCCTTCCTCTTTTATTCCTTTCCCTCATTTTCCTTTCTATTCCTTACCCTCCTCTTCTCTTCCCCTTCCCCCTTTCCCTTTCCCTTTCCTTCTGCTTCCCTTCCCCTTCCATTCTTCACTATATCCTTTCTTCTGCATTCAAGTTTGCAAACCTAAATAAAATATTGCACTAGTCTTCAAATCATAATAAAGGTCCAAGTGGAGATATGTAAATAAATTATGTTAAAGTAAGAAGCAGAATATTAAAGATATCCCTAAATTACTGTTGTTTCTGATGGGGGGGGCACCTACCCACCTTGGGTGCCATTTTCATTTGCTTTAGAATTGTTAGTTACTAAAATCTGGGTAAGATTTTAATTAGCATGCAGGCCTGACAGGGCTTCCTACCTCAGGAGTTCTCTTGGCGGGATATAAGGATATATAAAGAGTGTTGGAACAAAGAAAGGGATTCTGCCATTTGTGGGTTGAGCATTTTTGGTCAGGGAATTTGGAGGATGAATATGTGAGCCATGTGAGTTTGGCCATGTGGCCAAAGTCTGGGTCCTGCAGTCTTGGGCCACTCAAAGACTGGGCCGCTCATTGGGTGGCCCCGACTAGGAATGTGTCTGTTAAAGGAAGCGAAGGAGTTTGGAGATTTGAACTCCATGTTGGAGTTTATTTTGCTGAGTTTGACTTGTTTCTGGGAGAGGCCATGTGAAAGTCAGGCCTGAAAAGAAAGTGAACTTTGCTGGTTCTGGCACTATAGAGCTTTTTTCTACTACCTGGAGGAAGACAAAGAGAAGACAGAATGGACGAGTTGGATCACACCAAAGGAAGATGTCTTTGAGCATGTGGAGATGAACTCTGACTGATGTTGGTGAGATGATCAGGACTGAGAGACTGGGGATTTTGCATAATCTGGGGAAAGGACTTTGGACAATGTTGAGAAAGGTTTTAGACAATGTTGAAGTAACTGGACTTTTTCTAATGTTTCTTTCTGCAGTAATTAGGAAATCACTTTGTTTAGTAATAAATTAGTCTGCACTCTGAGAGTTTTGGTTTGGCTTGGGATTTTGGTGAGAAGGCTGGGGATGGTGGAAAGAACCCACGCAAGTCTGAAAGAAGTTAAATTGAGGCAAACTAGTATAAAGTTTAGACTGTTACTAAATTTTGCCTTTTTTTTAGGCTGAGATGGGGAGACAGCTGAGAAAAGCTGGTAGCTGATTTTGCATACCAATCGTAGGTGAACAGTGAAGATGCTAATAAACTGTTTTGAGTCTGCTTCCTAGGGAGATGCAGGCAGAGGTGTTCTAAATTCAAGTTAAAAAGTTTTTGTTTTTTATTTTCACCAGATTTCATTACAAGCATGATGCTAGAGACAGACTAACTTTGAATGCTGCCTCTACCACTCACCCACTTGATCTTAGGAAAGTAATCTCTGCCTTCCTTCATTTTTCTTGGGTGTAAATCAGATCCTTCAAGTAATTAATTTAAAATATGTAGAGGTTTTTGAACAGAACTTGGTGTACTATGAACTGTACACAAAAGAGAATTGTTATTAAAAATGAGAAAAATGAGCCTATGCTGAAACATTAACTCTCAATAGACACAGTTTAATACAATCTTTAAAATATAATGGATCTTGAGTTACCTTGTGGACCCATTCCCCATGCTGTTGGAAACAGTCCAGAAGAAAACATACATCATGCTGATTTATGCAGTTAGTTGAGTGTTCATCAGCTATATCAACACCTGCTCAGCTCATCCTTTTCTATCCATCAACCAACTGGACGATTCTTATCTAAGGAGTTCTCACCTATGTCTTCTGAAAAGGAGCCGAGAGGAGTGGTGAAATGTGTCAAGATCCTCTCTGGTAACACTGGAGCTTCCATAGTGTTCTCTACAATGTGCATTTTCTAACATTTCAGTTTGCTTTATCTCAAATGAAGGAAATATTTTCCTAACTTGCTTTGGAAATTAGTTAACTACAGTAGTGAATAGCATACAAGCTATGCATAACTTTACAAATTCTACAGCATAATCAAAATGATAAAACATTCAGAAGATTTGCATTGTCTACTTAATTACCTTTTAAAGATTCCAAATCTTTATTCCTGCACTTGTTTTGTGTGTGACTGTTTGGCTCAATGAGGGTGTACAATTGGGAGAACAGAGCTAGCTAAACCTTTGTGAAGCTGTGGCTGGTATTATGATTCACTCATCTTGCTTTTCTAAAACCATATTGTGTTTTCTGCATAACTGTTTAAGGTTTATTTTTTGAGATTTCGTTAAGATTTGCACCTGTAGGGAAATGTATGAAAAATGTTTTGAGGCAGGTATAAGTTGATAAGGGAACAAACTAGCCACTGGGATTGAAACTTATTGTTTTTTTTTTTGTCTCATTTTCCTAGAAATTTTATAGTGGAGTGGAAATATAAAAAAACACTATCAATAAATACCAGACAATTTTTGTGATTAGACAAAGAAATATATATATATATATATATATATATACATATATATATAATTATCGAAAGGAAAAAATGCACCTGTTAGCGCATATGATAACTACTTTTTTAAAATATAGGCATGAAGAACTTTCTAAAAGGTAACCAATGAAATATTACCTGGTAGTCATGTCTGATTTTTGGAAATGTGGGTGTTCCTTGGGTTGCATTTAATTGTATTTTCTCATTCTTGTGAGAAGTGTATGTTTATTTTATCATACAAATGTTGACAATACAAATCATCACACAGTGTATGGTAAACAAATTGATGTTCTTCCCCCTACTTGCTTCCTTTGTCTTAATATACTCTTATTCTGTGCTTTTTTTTCTATGAATAAAAACATCTGTTCTGTGGCTTCCCTTATTCTTCTTTTCATACTCACTGAAGTTTTAACCTCCATCATTCTAGAAAACTAGCCTAGTGCTTGCTACTGGTGAAAGAGTGCAAAGAAAATTCTGCATCTATACCATCAGCATTTCTAAGTTTTCCATCACTTTGCCTGGTACTCTCAGAGCCTATCTTTGCACCATACCTTTGTGTTTACATGTGAGCATATCTCATTTTTCCAGTACTTCAATTGTCAAGTATGTGAAAAATGCTTACCCTTGCATGTAGGCTTGCCCTTCTGCATATTATCCTTTTCTGCTTTTTCTTCTTCCGCCAACTCATTGCCCTGCATCATTCCACATTTCAGCTGCACTACCTCAAGTTTGTGCACAACTGGCTAACCACCTCCATAGCTTCAGGGTGGCACACAGAACAGAACAAGCACAAATTTGCAATCCAGCACCAAAACCAGTTTTAAAGTATATTCTGCCTTCAAACAGTATTTCTTACTGGGAAAATTAAAGTATTGTGCACAGAAGGTTGGAACCTACTAAAGTTATATTCCAAATCCTTAACCAGGTGTTTTCCAAGTTTTCTTGTTGTAGGGGGAACATCACAGTGATAGAAATAGTAGTGATATTAATGATAATTGTGATTTGGCCCCTGGTACAGGTTTTGTAGGAAAGGACTTATGCTGGGTGCCTTGATTACAGCATCTCTACTTTTGAACTGAACAGCAGTTTTAATCATTTTGTAAGTGAAGGTTAAACAATGGCCAAGCTGACTTCTTTACTAATGGTTGGTGGAGTAGGGATGTGATCTTAGATCTTTGTGACTTTAAGGATGGGTTATCTTTTAAGCACCAGTTAACATATGTGAAGCTTTTAGAATAATACTATGTAACAAGTTTTATAGTTTTCTTCTTTCTGTATCAGCTGTTGTTATTTCCCCTCACTCACTTCTTTAAAAATGTTAGTTTTCCTTTTGCTAACAGGTGATAGTGACTTTGGGCATCAAAGGCTTTCAACAGAAAACTTCTGAATTTAGATCTGTAACTGGGTTTGAATACAAGAGTATACAGTAAGGACAGGCAGATCTCTGCCATCCACCCTTCATGTGCTCTCCCTTTCCCTACGTGCTATTTCTTAGCTAAACATTTTAATCTAAGACAAAAAACAGTTTTCTGGAAAATAGTTTTAGTCTAGTGAACTCACTTATCACTTTGTAATATGGATTACAGTTTAAATTTAGTAATCCTAAAACTATGAAATTATAAAACACATTAAAATTATAACTCACTTCAGATTGCCTTTCTTTGGAAATCTTTAACGATGTGAAATCATTTATATTTGCTTAAAATGAGTTTTAAGTTTTAGTTTAAATTGATTAGTCATTTCTACTTGTCTTAGCATAATCTCAAATTTTATTAATTTGAGTTCTACTCTCTTCTCCCTTCCTCTTTCCCTCCCTCTGGCCTCCCTCTCCTCCCCTCTCCCCACTGCTCTTTCTCTTTCTCTGACCTGTCCCTAAGAAAGGTGCCTGCTGTGGGCCCCAGGTTGATTAGCTGCACTTGAGAGATCTGTACTGATATGTGTGGTCACATCCTTTGAGGCAGAATTGCTCACCAAATGGTCAGCAATGGATGAAGTGCTGTTATTATGCCCCCCTATGTGAAAATAGAAACTTGAAGATCAATTTGATGAGGCAGGGTTCCTACACTTGCCATGGATGGGAAAGGGGTCCTGCTCCCCTCAGAGCTCTCTATTCTACTTGGGTGATGTGCTGTTACCCAAGTTCCGACTCATACCAATTAAAAGTGCAGAATTTAGGATCCACCTTATAAACCCTGGGTTCACATGCAGAATAACGCTCCCCTTCTCTCGAATAACTGGATCCATGTCATTAACTGAATTACCCATTAATGACATATGTAAATGTCTCACTCTTTACCTATGGAGATCCTCTCGATATTTTCTTAGGTTTGTGTTGCTGTGTAATGTACCTTCTAGCATCACTGAAGTGAAGGAGAGTGTGATGCTTGAGATACTTGCTGAAGAATATTTTTTTTCAAAGGAGTTGGGAGTGAGGTAGATTGATGTAAATGTAAACCTCTGGCAAGGGTGGGACTCTTGAATTTCATCTGTATCTCCTAACTGCCAGCCTCTGCCTTAAAGTCTACTTAGTTATTTAAGGCCATACATCCGTGAATATTTACCATTCTGCCAGCGGAGTAATGAGTTTTTAAGTTCTTTTTTCCATGATGTTGTTATATATTAAGCTATTTGTGCTTAGTCATAATGACTAAGCTTCTGGGTAATGCATTTATTGTGAATGGTAGACTCTTTTTAAAATCCAACAACAAAATGTATTTCCTTACATGGCTAAGTTCTCCACATTGAAAAGAAAAAGCATGATTTTGAGGGTTTAGATAGCTGTAACACTAACAACAAATTACACAGATTCCAATCTGCCTGTAAAATGTTGTTTTATTTTTATTTTACCCAATATCTTAGGTCAGATTTCAAGACACACAGACTTTGAATGATATACTTGATTTCATTTAAGTGAGCTTGGTTTTGATTAATAGATGAGAAGAAATATTTTCTATAAACAAAGTGTTGAATGAATTGTTTCACCCTCAATTAAATAATTGTTCATACTAGATCCTCTCTTCACATTTCTGGAAGCTTGTGTATTCTTGTCTAAGCTTTTCCATGTGGAATGTCACTATATTCCTCCCAGTCCTCCCCCCCCCCCCCCCGTGGAAGTCCACCCCACTGATAAGGGGCCAGTGTCATCCTAGTTAGTGCTTCCCCTTGACTGCCACTCTTGGTGCAAATGTGTACCTGCTGGATGGTCATGTGGCAGTGTTCAGCATCTCACCTTCTTTGTAGTTTCCAGACCTACTCAGCCCTCAGATCTGCTGTTTTCCTCACACACCTCATTAATACTCCCTCTTTGTGTGTCACTCTTCTTTCCCTGAGCCACGCTCTTATTACTGCTCTTTCAGATTAGACCTGCACTTGCCCTTTTAGCTGGTTTCTCTGCCCTCATCTTGTCTCCTTTATGTAAGTGGCTAAAAGAAAAATCTGTTAATGTCACTTCCCTTCCTGCTGAAGTCACAGGGCACTCCCTGTGTCACAGGTCTCTGCCATAATGTTCCCTGCACGAGAGAGCACCTTTTTTCCCCAGGCCCCTTTCTCAGTGTGACCTTCCCTGTGCCTTCTCTTCCCTATCCTGGTGCCCTGCTCAGACCTTGGAGCCCTGTGCACAGTGCTCATGCTGCCCAGTGACTTTTCCACCCATATCTTTCTTCCTGGTAAGCATTTCTGAGTTCTTCAAAGCCCAATGAAGTTGACAGCATCTCCAAGCTTCACACTAAGTGATTAAACCACTCCCTCCCCTCTTCTGCCTACATCCTTAATCATGTCTGCGAGGTACATCCTTACTGTATTAAGAATATTTCTCTGCCACCTGTTTCCTCATGGGATGTAAACTCCTTGAAATAAGGGTGTTCTTGGTAACCTCTGTAATTCCAGAACTGCTAGTGGAGAAACTGACACAAATTTGTGACTAGTAGACGTTTGTGGAGTTAGTTCAAGTGTCTTCTAAGTGGCTCTCTATATTGGAGATAGAGGGTGCCAGCAAAGTATCAGACATAACTAGATCTGGTACCACTCTGCAGTCTGTTTCTTTCTGATGAATTCAATTAAGAGTTCAGTCTTAATGAGAAGTCAAGGTCCAGGTTTCATTCCTCTGTGGAGAACTTAATTGTTAGTAACCTCAACTAGCAGCCTAGTAAATGTCATTGGTTCCCAGGGAAATGATGAAGAGTGAGACTGATTAAGTAAGTCAGGGCAGATTTCTCTCTGCTATTAGACACACTGAATTCAATACATTCTTTATTGGTGTTGAAAGCATAAAATCACACTTCAACATGAAATGAGCACCTTGTTTGTCCACAGCACCTGTCTGTGGGCATTGATACATTTGACTAGGGAGGTACTGCTGTTGGAGGTGGAAGAGGCACCACCTGATCTTGGTAGCTTTGCAAGAAGAGCAGTAAATGTCTAGGCCCAGATCTGTAGACTTGCCAGCCTCTGAGCCTCCATTCTGCCCACATGCCCGTTTGTCTTCCAGGTGAGACCATGCGCATCGCCTCTTCAGAATTTGCTGATGACCCGTGCTCCTCGGTGAAACGTGGCACCATGGTGCGAGCAGCAAGGGCTCTTCTGTCTGCTGTGACGCGCCTACTCATCCTGGCAGACATGGCTGACGTCATGAGGCTGTTATCTCATCTGAAAATTGTACGTATGTCAGACTTTCCATGGCCATATTGACCATGTGTGTACGGCACTGAGATATGCTAAAGATGTTTTGCTCTTCTTCTCACATGATCCCTTAGTTACTCACCCATGTGGGACAGAGCCACATTTTACTTAAACTAAATGTATAGTCGATCATCTCTTCAAAAAATTATAGGTGATTCACTTGAGGTATTACTTTCCCCCTGTCAAAATAAAGTTTGGTTTCCCTCCCCCCCTATTTCTTAAAATTTATAAAATATATAAAACAGCTGCAGAGGCTGAGCATACTACACTTCCTTCTCCTGTGTTGACATTTAGCTGTGATGGGTCATGTGGGTAATTCAGCCCAGGCCAACTTTTCTGGCCAAATGCCCACCTAAATATGGGCCAGGTGTTGTACACATGTACCTGATCCAGGCTTGCTCTCTTGTGGATATATGGATTTTTATCCTTAGTCTGACAACACAATAACCAAAACATTCACAACTCCCATGTTTGCACTAAGCCTGGCATCTAATATACATAAATTATGTTTCTGGGCATATGAGTGCCCCACAAAACTATGAAACTCCATGATGTATATTTCACTTCTCAGAGATTCTTTTAAGTCTTTGATTTTCTGATGGAAATAGAACCCTGCTCTGACCACATATTTCACTAGATTAGCAACTAAGGAAACCTTCATGCTAGGTCATCCTCTATTTCCCTAGTATCTCATCATAACCAGAATGTTCAACCCTTTAAACAGAGCTGATATAACTCAGGGAATATGGCTCCTGCCTAAAGATACACTATGCTTCTAGTAGATTTCTTTTCTGGACACTTGGCATGAGCTACATGCATACATGAGTCTACAGACTGAATGCAGGATCATTAGATGAAAGTAATGTAAACCATGGACTTTCCTTTTGGGGCTTCCAACCTATTAATGGAAGTGTTTCCCTAACTCTGGCCTTTCTGGCTTATCATTTTCCTTGTTAGTAAAACCCTCAAGGTCTTATTTTCTTTGTCAGTGAAATGAATGAATGGTAGGTGAGATTGAAAATGAATAATGAGAGTCTGTTTTCAACTCACTTCCCATCTCAGATTTGTTCAGTAGGGGATTCATTAAATGAAATTTCTAAAATCACAAGTATTCTCTGTCAAGTTATCTTGTGCTGATCTAGGAAAGAGGAAAAGATTTCCAAGTTACATATAAACTTTTATAAAGTATTATGAAAGAACTCAAATCCCCACATCTCCAGTCTGAGTCCCGTGGTCATAAACCACAGAGTAAGATATAGCTCTTCATCATTCATGCAGGTATCTGAAGAACCAAGAGTCAAAAGCAAAATCTGCTTGGGAAAGATTTTGTTCTCGGAATGTAAGCCCTCAAAAGCTGGGAAGGCTCTTACTAACTGGACAAGGGCAGAGGAAAAGTAGAACAAGAGATTTCCTCTTTTTCAGAGGTTATCAACGGGCTGTAGAACATTATAATTCACTGTTTGGCCGATGTAGTAAGACTAACTAAAGATTAACTAGGTTAATCTTTGTTTTATGTTCAACTAGCAGCCATGTAATAACCCACCATGTTACATTCTTAGTTGCAGACCCCACATTTGTTCATATGGGGCTAGAGACAGAACTGTCCTCAGAACTGTGGGGAAGTTTACGGTGGAAAATTCCTTGGATGCTTCTATCCCTGGCTAAGTGAGCATTCGGTAATTGGCAGCTGTGTCTCTGGCTTCAAGTCACCAGACCTCTGTGGCCTCCAACCCCACCTGTCTTATGTGCATCTCTTAAGCTACAATTAACTTTGTTCTAAGTGTGCTGGAGCAAAAGTTTTAGTTTGTCCTTACTTAGCCTTCAAAGACAGTATTTGAAGACAAATCTACCCCAGATAGGCAGAGGGAGAATGGGACTGAAATTAATCAACATTACAGTCCATATGTTATTATTCTCTATGCTGTGAAAATCCGTTTAGTCCCTCCTGGCAGTGATGACAGGCCAAATTTTCTTCTGGACCTGCCCACATGTGGACAGTGCTCATGAGATCTGACTTGTAAGGCGATGCATGCCACCAGTTGCCACCAGTAACACTGCCTCTCTACCACCCTGTTTGGAACACTGCTTTCTGCTGATAATATTGCTGTGGCCTGTTGTAATGTGGAATCATTTGTATTTTCTTCCCAACATAGCAGATTAAGAGAAGTTAAAAAAAAAATTAGCACAGAATCATGGAAAGGTCAAGTCAGAAATATTAAGTAGTCCTGTCAGACTGTAAGTAGCAGAATTAAAAAGGATTGTAAACTAAATAATACATTTGTTCTTCTAAAATGGTTTCTGCAGCAAACAGTAGTGGTGGGATATTGCTCTCTTGTGGAGCAAGGCAGGAACTGCAGTTTTTGCATCACTACTGAATTATTTAGGCTGTAGCCTGTGTCACACTTTGGGTTCAGGTGAGAAGGATTTTAAATCATGGGACTATTGTTCCTCTCCTGTACAAAGGAAATATGTCAATAAGCCATTATAAATCAATAAGCCATTATGGATTGATTACATTATTATATATAGTCATATCTTTCCCCTGTAGAAGCACATCCTTTCATAAACAAATGAGTGTGGTCTGAAAGCATATCATTTATTTTTAATTCAAGATGAAAACATCTTTGTATGTTTTGCTGGAGAATGTTAGAAATGATCACTTACACCTTTCTCTGGGTCTTTCAGAAATAAAAATGAGATTCTTTTACCATATGGATCGTAAAACACATGTGAACAAAAATGGCAGGTGCTTTCTGATAATAGCAAAATAGTAACTCTGATTTTATGTTGGCTCAGAAAATTGACTAATTCCATCATTAGGCCTTCCCATCATGCTCATCACTACAGAGATTTTTTTCACTAAGCACAATGTGTAATATCTTACTATCTATGTTTTAGACCATGTGCCAGATTTTGAATGCCATTCTTTCCCAGATAGTGATTTCTTGTTCCAGATTAATTTACATGAATATAGAGGAAATTGGCTTTATGTTAAAAGTATACTCATGTTTTTTCCCCATTAATAGTCACTACACAGATAAAGGGTAGATTTATTCTAAAATAAGCTTTTTTCTGCCCTGTGACCTTATGTAATTGTTGGTAAATTGGTTAATGATAAATAAATATTGTTTGTTATCTAAAATGAGTAAAAAGTTGGGATTTCTGCAGAGGTTTTGTGAATAGCCAGCATCTAGGTCTTTATATTCTGCTACCTTAATTTATATTTGGAAACTTAAATTTAATGTCTGTCAAAAAGTCTATCTATCATATATTATCAAGATATTGTGTTTGCCTATGTTAAATTACTAATTCTGTCATACAAATACTTGTGTGTGTGCTATGTTGAACTGTTTTTTAAAAATATATTAAGGATTCACATGAAAAACATTTTTGCTACTGTAGTTACTTCAAATTCAGCAGAGTAGTGATGGAATAGTGTATATGTTTAAAGTCAATTATCATCAAAGAGGGAATTTGATGTACCTCAGAAAAATTAATCATTTGCACATCAGACATTAAAAATACTGAATTACCATCACTTTTACTGTTGAAGTTGCTGGTGAGTGACTCCCTACCTAGACAGGTGGTGTATTCTGCAATCAGTTGACATTGTCAGTATGTTAGGTTGATATATGGCACTTCAGACTTTTAAAGGAATTCTGCATTTCAATCAGTGATCCTGAAGAGGGATGTTTATTTTCCCCGAGGCCTGCATTAATGTAATCATATTATATTGTCAATTCTTGGCATTACACATAAATTTATCTAGATATGTGTGTCAGAAAAAAGCAGTTAACGTTCTTCTACCCTCAGGCTAGGTCCTCAGTTTGTGATGTTCTTGATTATTTCAGAATTCTCTGTAGAAAGTACAATAACAAAACAGAAATCATGTAAATGTCTCAGGAATATCAGTTTTTCTTTGTGGCTAGCAGGGCTCAAATCTAATGCTGGTATCCATTGTTTAGGGGTATTAATGAGACAGGGTAACTTTAATATTACCTCTGTTTGTTGTAACATTAGCACAAAATAGTCTTAGGTATCCTCAGTCACATTATTTCTTTGTAATCTCCTATACTTACTTCCTAAACGCTAAGTAAATTTTTTTATGATATAGACTTGTCTCTGATTTTAAAAATTAGAAATCACTGCACAGATTCCTAGCATATATTTTCTGTCAAAGCTATTAAAGCTTACCTTCATGCTGCTAGGTTGTTAATATTGTATTTATACATTTAATTATCCCCTTTAATAGTTTTTGGATTTCTACTATATACAAGAAACTGTGCTAAGATATTTAATATCAGAAGTGACTTAGTCTCAACTTCTGCCTTCAAAACTTTAAGGGCTAGTGGAGGAGACATTAAGAGTGAAATGCATGATGGGAAAATACATACCCTCACCTAGAAAGAAAACAGTATTTAGAATAGTTTCCATTTTTAAATAACCTAAAACGCTCATTAAATTCAATCTTTTGGGAAGATTGTATATAGGTTCATTAATCTAAAATTCCAAAGGCACTTAGCTTTAGGCAAAGGTGGATCAAGTACAAGGTTGTCATTCAAACCAGTATTCTCAGTGAAGGCTCCCTTCATTGTTGGTGCTTTTATAATAATCTCCAAATAGCTGATAACCATTTTAAAGATTAATTATTACAAAGTAAAATATAGGAAGCGTGGAAATTCTCTTCCCTGATAGTTCAAATCTAAGTCCTGTTGTTTTTATCTTTTTAATTTAATCTTTGTAGTTTTATTCCCAGGATTAGATATATATCTCTAGGTATCTGCATTACTGGGAAGAAAAGTGCTGAAATCTTAATTTGAGCAGTACATCTCTCTTCCTTTACCACCCCCCCTAAGCTAAGTAAGAGATCAATTAAATCAATATTTATTGATTTACTGTAATTAATTGTAATTTTGTAATATTAGTCAATTCAGGATAGAATAATAAAGGGTGATGTGTTTAGGAGAGGGAGGTCTCAGAATAGTCTCATTGAACTAAATGAAATTTTCTTCTCCTTGAACTAATTTCTTGTACCAAAGCCAGGAGACTCAGGTCCCAAATTCAAACCTGAAACTAGGAATAGGAAATGGGGATAATTGGGGAGTTGGCTCCATCAAAAAAATTGGGGAATATATCATTCTGTCCGATGAGAGCAAAACTACACAATCATTTGCACAAAGGAAGTATTACATACATAATTGTTAACTTTAGTAACATGTTAAACTGTGATGGGATTGGCTAGTAAAAAGTAAACGAAATTTCTTATAGAGGGTTGACAGATAAAAGGAGTATTTACCCCCTCTAAGATTAAAAAAAAGAAAAAATCAGTGATTCCCTACTGGGAATCAGATAGTCATAATTATTGAATGGCAGAATTAACACTGGTGCTAAGCAAGTTTATGGAACTTACTGGCAACCTGACCTTTAGTATTCATAGAGAATTGTCTCATTGCAACTATTCCATTATAAACCACCCAAGGGCTGTTGAGGGAAGGAGTTTTATACATGGGGTAGAAGAAGCTCTCTGCTTCAAAGCCAGTTGAAGGAGCATAACAGAAAGGAAGCAAACCCATAAGGGTAAATGAGTCATCAGGGATTTTCACACCCTTCGACCATTAATCCCTATAACCAACACTTGGGATATTGGCCCATTGGGTGGACTCATGTGTGGATGGGCACACCTGGACCTCAGAGGCTAGTATAAAAAGGAGCGGAATCACAATGAAGAATGGAAAACTCAAGGATAAACTTTCTTTGCTGGCTCTTTTCCCCTGTTCACTACTAAATATCCTGTGAAGATAATGCCAAGGGCTCCAACATGATTCTTTAGCTGCTAGAACCAGTGATGAACCTACCCAGACAGGCATTGTTGCAAAACACTGTCTCTTCTTAGCTATCTATCCATTCTCTCTGCTAACAAGGCTTAATATCAGACTGCTTGGGAAAATATTTAAAGGGTTCAGCAGTATTTTCAAGGTGAGGGCAGAAAATTCATATTTTGACTTGATTACCAACCCAGGGAAACATGTTTCCTGCATGAAAATTGGGGTGCTGTTGCCATAAGAAGGGAGATAGATTCAGGTCAGGCAAAAGACTTCAATTACAGAGAGCTTCATAAGTAAAGGAACGACGTGAGAGTGACTAGATTGTCTGCAATCATGGAATTGATTCTATATTGTCAGTACCAGATAGAAGGTAAGATGGGTCAAGGCTATAACAAAGTTGGACACAGAGATGAACGTTGTGTCATTTTGGACAATACAATAGTTAACCTGGACTCTTTGTTGGTCTCCAAGCAGCCAAGCATTATAGGATTAGAATTCAATTTGTGATTTAGATAAATAATTTTGGTAGCTATGTGAAGAAGGAATTAAAAGGGAAGATGAGCTCAAGTAAGGACTGAGACTATTGAAATTAACCACATCAGTTAATGAATGAAACACTTAGTAAAGACAATGGCTGTGTGCACTGTAAAAATGTGTGTACTTTACAATACTAAAAGACAGAAGGATGAGAACTTGAATCCTGATGAGAATGAGACAAAGCTCTTAGTGGGAATGCATCATGAGCTGAACAGTAGAATCCAAACCCAAACTTTGTCAGCTGTATAAATTCTTCATTTCTGGGAAACTGAGGCAATATAGTCCAGACATTAAGAGTATGAGTTCTAGAGCAAACTGCTTGTGTTTTAATCCAGGCTTCTGTATTCATTTCCTTGGAAACATCTCAGATAACTTGTATACCTCCTCTGACTTCAGTCTTTCCATTGTAAAGTGTAAATAAGGAAGTGATCAACTTCAAAGAACTTTGTTTCAGGACTAAATTTAGACATATGTAAATCATTTAGAACAGTGGCTGCATGAGTATCCAGTGATATTGGATAGTGTCTTTTTTCTTGTGTAAACTAAAACTAAAGATGTCATTGCTATTTATTGTGTTTTATATTACTTTCGTACTTTATAAAACATGGCAGGTTAAGAATGAATGATGAACAAGAATGATTAAACTTTGCTTTCTGATAGTTTACTTACTAACATGAAAACAGGAATTTAATCCTAAAGCTCAGTTTATTTTTAGGAGATGGGAAAAAAAGTTTGATAATGTTGACATATAATGGTTAAATTAGAGTAAATGACTAAGCAAGTAGAGTAAATGACTAAACCTTCATTCATTTATCTACCTGGTCAATTCCTATTTGTAAAATAGTATTTAGTTGTTAAACCAGATCATACCGAGGGGGATATTTATTGCTTACTATATATATATATATATATATATATATATATATATATATATATATATATATATATATATATATATATATATATATATATATATATATATATATATATATATATATATATATATATATATATATACTTATGGCTTACTAAATGTTTTTATTAATATTACCTACAGTCAGCTTAGTCAATAGTAGGACCCTGGAATAAACTCAGAGAATCCAAGCAGAAATAAATGATGACTCCAACAACAGTGATTTAGAGCATTGACTTCATCAGTGAAGGTGCTCATATGCCTGCCCAGCTCCTAGTAGATGCTTCATTTCTTTAAACAAATAAATTCACAAACTACTTTTTATATTAAAGTAAATGGGTGCATTTAACCCGAACCATTTTAACCCGAATATTCGAGCCTGATTTAGAGATGGTCTCAAACAATTTGACTCAGCAATAGACTAATAGTGACAGGTTTGCCTTGGGAACAGGGATAGAGGCTATTACAAACAAGTTTCATGAGAAAACTGATATTTTAAGAGTTTTAAGTAACAAGCTCTAAAAATATCTAAATTTAGTAATCAGGAAGGAAATGTTAATATCTTCTCTAGAGGTCCCTATCTTTCAACCCTGTATCTGTGAACAGGATACAATATTATCAAATAGGGTAACTGGTTAAGCGGTGTTCTCACATCAGTTATTGTAAACAGCCTTACTGTAGCAGAAAAGCTGTCTGCAATATCTAAGATCAGAAGGGCATTTATAGTGGGGAATGATATACAGCTGTTTCTAAGGGCTCCCTGTATCAGAAAAAAAGCTGAATCTTGGAGTTTCAAACCTCCCCCTTACCTAAGGGTTCTTCCTTTTGGTCAAAAACACCAGTTACTGAACCAGCAGCACCAGCCTGCTCTGTGTTTTCTCAGCGCTTCTTCTACTCCTCTCAGTTTTCCTTCATCTGCAGTCATCCCAAGAGTGAGATGAGGCCTTCTTCAATTATTTAGGAAAAAATAGCCTCTCTTCTACAGCTATTGTGTAGTCACTCAGTATCCTCATTTAAGAAATTTGAATTCTTGTCAGGTACTCTGCTAAGTATTTAATATTTTATGTTTCCAATGTCCTTTAATTCCTAAAACAACCTTTGTAGTGTGTGGACAATATTAACTTGTCTCATCAGTTCACACACTGAGGGTCAGAAAAGTTAAGTGACTTTTCCTAGATCACGGAGCTCACAGAAGATAAAGCTGGGGTTTTAGCACAGTTTAATCAGACCCCAAATCCTATCACATATATAGCCATATCCATCAACATGTTGTTGATGTGTCCCAATAACCTCTTCAGTCTAAGAATTGAAGAATTGTCAAGTTACTGATAATTGTGCTTTTCTCTCTTTTCTTCCTTCTTAAACTCCTGCAGCATTATGTTTATATGTATAATATATCCACACCTATCTACCTATCCATTCACCTGCCCGGTATCAGTGTGTACGTTTTAAATCTAGACTTTGACTCCATTTCCTCTAATTCATTGACTTCAGATTCTAAGCCATGTTTCTTTATGAGAACTTTCTACTAGGTCACATTTTAGACATCTTTAGATTAAGATCTGAATATAACTAAGTCTATCCTTATATAGACAGTGCCATCCTTAGTATTTCTTTTCAAAAGAAGTTCCATGGATCAGACATAAATACAAAAATACATCTAGTGTCTTCAAAAAAAATGGAAAAATAAATGACACAATGAAATAAATAGTGCAAGTTGTTCTGACCATCAAATATAAGAAGGATATATATATATATATATATATATATATATAGAGAGAGAGAGAGAGAGAGAGAGTCAAATCCCAAGATTTACTACTCTCTGAGATAATTATTTTGCTGCTCCCTAGCACCAGTGTTTATGTCCCAAGATTTACAACTCACTTAAGCAGCAGGAACAAATTAACTGCCAAGAGCTGTCCTCTCAGTGATGCTGCTGATAGCCATGTGAAGATGATTATAAATCTATTAAAAAGTTAGATATTTCTCATTTGTTGTTTTAAAGATCTAGTAGGATAGTCTCATTAAACTATGAAATGTTTTAAATGTGCTGTTGTAGTACTATTAAATGTCATTTGACTGGGGTGCCTAAATGCATACTGATACACAATGGAACCTCTTTTCAGCTGTACTTATTTCTTTTTTCTTGAGTATTACTAGAATTGGATAGGAACTGGAAAATAACTAACATCAAAGTGAGGCATTAAGTCATTTTACAGTTTTACAATTAGAAGATGTGAAAGTTCCATAGAAGATGAGAATGCAAACAATTGTATGTAGTGTCCAGATCACTGTTGTTCTAAATCACTGCCCTTGTTCCAACTCTTTCATAAGCAGAATGGGTAACCTATTTTGTAAATTGTACGATGTTACTATGAAGTAAAAGTTTTAGTGGCATCCATTATCCCTGCTTTATATACACGTTTTCCCCACAGTGAAGCTAGATAAGGAATTTGAATTAATTACTTTGTGACATCAAAACTTTTTTCGTTTATTTTTTAGCATTCTTTTTTTATTTGATTGCACATGTGTATATGTTTGACATTATTGTATACCCTGAGGTTCTCCCACTACCTTGTCACTTGTAAACCATACTCTTAATCTCTTGTGCCCATTGTGATGGTTGTGATGTCAAGATTAAATAAAACTCTCTAACTCAGAATTGTGTTAATATATAGCTTTTCCCAGCCACTTTAACGGTCATTTCTGTTCTTGCATTGCTGAACAATAAACTATGTACATTCTTTGGTTTGTTCCATACTACAAAAGTTTGAATTTTGCAGTTAGCCTCAGTGTTCTCCCCATATTTCTTATTACTCCTTCAGAGCTACGTTTTTTTGTTTTGTTTTGTTTTGTTTTTAATTGCCTCTCTCAGAAGCCAGTATTATTTGGGGCATTTATATCAGTCTCCCTTCATATCTAAACACTTTTGATTTTGCAGATGTATATCTCTCCTGTGTCTCTGTCACTTAGAACTCTGTCCTTGACTTTTTCCCACTGATAAAATTATACTTCACTGATATTTTCACTGATAAAATTATACTTCAGAGATGCAACCTGATGTAGAATAAAAAAGTTATCAGGGTTTCTCACACCCTTCTTCCATAGCCTCTATGACCAGCTCCTGTGAAATCATGTCCTCCCCATAATTGTACACACCTAGTCCAATGGGTGCGATCAGTGGGTATACCTCATCTAGAAAGGCAGACCTAAAAGGGTGGCATCATCTTGTAGGGCATGGGAGACTTAGTGGTTGTTTTCCTGCCAACTGGTTTCCCCTGTTCACTTTTACAAAGCCTATGAATATGATGCCAAGGGTTCAGATATTCTTCTTTAGCTACTAGAACTAAGGATGAATATACCTGAATTTGGGATGGCTGAAACATCCCCCAGTACCTTCACTTCTAAAATTAGAGGTATTGCAAAGAATACTGGTTGACTATTCAAATTGTATCAAATTTTCAGCAGTCTAGAGATTCCTTCCGTTTTGTTTGTGAACTACTTCCTCTTCTAGAATTCTATAATTTGTTTTTAAATTCTTTATGTTAAAAAATAATTTTGATTTTACTTTAAATTAGGAATTTGTACTTCACATAATCATGATATAGTAAAATCAGTATCTAATATGTCCCAAGAATTAAGCAATTTTCCTTTTACATATAACATATTCTGATTATAAATGCTTGCTAAGCATTTTGTTTTTTAGGTATTATACATATTAGTGTCAGTTTTTAATTTATGAATGAATGTCTAATAATATTTGAATAATTTTTAATTATAAATATATTTCTGTATCACTTCAGGTAGAGGAAGCTCTGGAAGCTGTCAAAAATGCTACAAATGAACAAGACCTTGCAAACCGCTTTAAAGAATTTGGGAAAGAGATGGTGAAACTTAACTATGTAGCTGCAAGAAGACAGCAGGTAGGAAACATTTTGGAACTGATGGGAGAGAAAATGTTTTAAGTTTAACTATGTAGCTTTGTAAGTCTGAACAACTAAATCAGCTGTACCTGCCAGTCATCACATAATCAAATGTCCTCCAGACCTGTGATCCCCAGAATGCTTCTTCTTGGGTTGGTTCTGAGACCACTACAGGTCTTGGCATGCTCTCTGGCCTCTGGCTACTTAAAACAGGTTACAAGCCATCTGCTTCACTGGCACATCTAGCGTTTTGACAATAGTAGGAAAAGCTCCCAAGTCAAAAAATCAAGCCATGGCACAATGCTATGAGCATTCTCTGGGCACTGCTCTTTGGCCTCATTTTCTGTTTCTTACCCTGTGGACAGTACCATATTTAGGCAGTGTATAGTGAGAACTTTTTTTTAAAAAGGCAACAATTAGAAAATTAGAGGAAAGGCGGAAGGAGGAAAGGGAAGGAAGAGAGAAGAGTAAGAGGGAAGAAATGGGGGGGGGGAGGCATGTAGAGCACAGGTGACTATGATTTATTTGATGAACTTGGCTGATCTGTTATCTTCTCTACATCACATTTGTGAGAGCTAATATCTCAGTATTAGCCTGCCCTCTTTGTTCATCAGGTACCACTGAAATCTTGTTCTTAAAGAGTGTGTTATTTTTTCTTCTTAGAAAAAAAATCTTTCCAAATCTGAAAGGGTCAGTTGATTACTTCTAGAGTTTTTTAGCATTTAGAAAAATTGCTAGTAACATTGTCTAAGGTTTCTTTCAAATATTTGAGTGTTCACTCTATGCTAGGCTGAGGTGGTATTGGTATGACAAACTTGACCAAGGCCTAATCCCTCTTTCTAAGGAACTTAAAGTGTCCTTTGTATGACCTGCACATTCAGGATTTTAGTTTATGTGATGATTTTTTACATGACTTGTTATTAACAAAATTCTTCGGATGGAATTTTGTGATGTAGTAGTTCAAAATAAATGAGTAGCATAGGGTACATTTGCCAGGCTTATTTTCTCCACTAACCTGTATAACCAGCACCAGTAGTATTGTGTTCATGATTGTGCAGCCCATGAGTGTGCTCATGTGTGAGTGGGCTCACCTGGGTCTGGGAGGAACATCTAAAAGATCAGCATTACCCAGGGAGCATGGGCCCGAGAACATCAAAGAGACCATAGACATTGTGTGAAGATTCCTGAGTGACTGGAGGGTTTACCTGCCTTCCACGCCTCCCCCTTCCCCCGTCCATCCTGGCCCTGCCTTGTGTGTCTGTGTAAGTTCTAGAACCAATAAAGAACCTATGCAGTTTAGTGAGCTTGATGCTTGAATGGCAGTTGGTGTCACCAACAGACAGCTTACACTACAATTGACAATGAGGATTGGTTTCATTACAAGTGGTAACAAATTTATTTTGAAGGGAGATATGAATTTTGATCAGTGCACCAAAGGGAAGATTGGGGAAAACTATCAGAACCAGGGCATTCAGTGTCTTGCAGAGCGAATAGATTTTATTATAAATGAGTAGTATTTGAATAGCTCCAAGTGTGATGTCTGTATATGAGATTTAGAGTTTACTTTAGTTATGTCGTAAAACAGATGCAACAGTGGAAGAAGAGAGCTGAGCAGTATCTGGGAGGAGGAGACTTTTTCTAGGTGAGAGAGATGGAGATGGTCTCAGTGTGGTAGCAGTGGAAATGGACACAAGTAAAAGAAGTCAAAGTTTATTTGAAAATAGAAGACTGAGGATGTACCGTTGATTTGGATGTGAAAGTAGGAACTGAAAGTGACTAGTTCACTTTGAAATTTCTGGTTAACAAATGAGTACATGGTATTGAATTTACTAAGGTCGAAAGACAGGGAAAGGGATCAGTTAGGATTAGGAATCAAGATTTTATATTTATGTATATTAATTTTGACATTATTATGAGCTGTCCAGGTAGAAATGTCAACTAGAAATAAAGTGAGGGTTGGAGACTGAAATATGAGTCACTGGCTTGCGGTATGGTATGTATTAAAATTCATAGGAACATAGGAAATATTTATATGAAAATCCTATAATATATCTTCATTTTTTTCCCTAGAACTTTGTCTTTAGTTGCTAATTCAGATTCTTTCTAGGAAATCTAGTGAAAACAGAATTTAGAAAAATAAAAAGCATATTATAACAAAATAAAAAAAATAAAAAGCATATTTATTACCCACAAAAAATTAGTCTCGTATTGGCATATTGCCTATCACTTAATTTGTCTTCATATTGTAACATATTTATAATGAATCTCTATATATTAATAGGTAGAGTATATTCTTACAATTTATAATTTTTTATAAATTAATTTTAATATGGACTAAATAGTCCATCAAATTAATGCTTCAGTGATTACTACTGATATAATTCAACGTCGGTATTGTTTCCAGTTTCTTTTTTCATGTGATTAAAGAATGTTTTCTTAAATATCTTTATTTAAAGGTTCTACTCTCAACCCCCCATTTCTCACTTCTATAACCATACTCTTTTTGATATGAACACTAAGCTATAGAATATGGAATTTCTGGGCCTGAGTTAGTCTGGAGGCTAATAAGACCCTTTGTACTACTTAGGAGAAATGCCCCCAACTACATTGACTAGATTATTGCCTAGCATAGATGATATAGTCACATGTTGGCTAACTTTTTATCTATATTCATCTTGGGAACTAAAAATAAATCTCAATTTAGAAACTGGATTTGTTGACCTAAGCTGGTTAATGCTTAAATAAAGAAGGATCAAAACCTCTACTAGTTGTTTATTTCTTATTGTCAATTTGCCTTGAGAATTCTAGATACCAAAGTTCATGTGCTGTTTCAGAATTATTTTGTCCCATAGAAAAAGAGATGTAGTTCATTGTCACCATTTATCTATCCATCAAGTACCAAATGAATAAATGGTAATAGAATTCAAGTGTTTTACATATTGTTTAATTATGTTTTGAAACTGAAAAATTCTCCTAGAGGTACTGAGCTGGAAGGCTAAATGACTCTCAGAATGTAATACTGCCTTTAACATATCTGAAAATGTGAACATTTTCTTAACATCAATCTTTACAATGGAAATAGACTCTCCAGTGATACTATTATTACATCAAAACTAAGAAAGGAGACCACCTTTGATAGATTATTTATATTCCCTGGATTCGGTGATTGAATTGCCACTAAAGACATTTTATCCTCTTTTTTTAATAAAACCTATTTTGAAAATACTAACAAAATAAATATGAGGGACTAAACACAAACTGGAAGAGTTTAATTATCCATGTTTGCAATTTTAAAGGAGGCAGTCAAATTCTAATTGAAAATGGAGGCAAGCAGAGTATCTGAAAACTGGATCTTGGGTTTCCTTTGATAGATAGCTAAGTCCTTTGCCTTGGTGACTCAACTTTTGCATTCTTTCAGTAATGTTTATGGAAGCTTCTCTGGTTCAGATATTATGCTAATGACTAAAGAATCTTTGAGATATATTGGACTCTGCTCTGTTTACAAATAGAGCATAGGAGGGAAACATGCTTAAATACATATAGTAGAGTATGATAGAGGCAAAAGGGTCATACTGAAGGACAAAGAAGGTAACATATCTTGGAGAGTTATACGGAGAGTGTGTTCTAGAGGACAGGACATGTCAGGTAAAAGGATATGTTGGAGATGGGTCATTTTTATATTTGCACAGAAAGAACAATATATGTAAAACCTTGGGAGCAAGAAAGAGCTAGCACTTTAAAAATACACCAGTGAGAACTGATGTATTCTAAAATTCAGTGTGGTTTAAGAGTCTGTACTCTGAGTTCTATTCCAAATGCCACCATGCAAAGCTTTTTGGATGTGTGATGGGTTTTATGTTTGTATACACAGGAGCTAAAGGATCCTCACTGTCGAGATGAAATGGCAGCTGCCCGAGGGGCTTTGAAGAAAAATGCCACGATGCTATACACAGCCTCCCAAGCATTTCTACGCCACCCAGATGTTGCCGCCACAAGAGCCAACCGTGATTATGTGTTCAAACAAGTTCAAGAAGCCATCGCTGGCATCTCCAATGCTGCTCAAGCTACCTCTCCCACTGATGAAGCCAAAGGTCACACGGGCATCGGCGAACTGGCTGCGGCTCTGAATGAATTTGATGTAAGCTTTTGGGGGGCATATGCAATACACACTTTGATTGAATACCCAGTTTTGGGCAGGAATGACCACCATGATAGTACTTATTCAAGATGTTTCTGATAGTAAGATGATCTAAATGTTTCTGCTTTTAGGATTCCAACATATTGATAGAGCAGTTCTCTTCTACTTTAAAGCAAATAGAAATTCTACATTTAAGAAGGCTTGATGTCATGCAAGTAGAGATTCAGTATATGGTTGACATTTCTACCCTTGCAACTATTCTAGTGACATTTGAATCATCATTTGAATGATTCTTTCATGTTAAGGCAAACATGTCAGGGCAAGTCTAAATGTAGATTGTGTTATACCCCACTTAAGAACTGCTTCAGTTTCTTCATTTTATATAAGTGGCAAACAAAACTCCACCCCCTTTTGTTTTCATGGGATTCTGGTTTTCTGTACATTGGCTTCTCAGGGCAACATTTTGTGCTAGTCTCATTTTGTGCTAGTCTCATCCGCGTTCTGTGCGTGCTGTTTCTAGCAGGTTGTACCACTAAGCAAAGCTTGGAGAGCAGATTTTCTGAGCTGGGTCAGATTCAGGCATCAAAGTTAGTGAAAGGGCTGCATGTCATCACAGCCCTCTCCCTCCCCTTGACCAGGATAAAGGACCACCTGTAAGAAATTAGAATTTAGTGGAATTTATCCTCTGAGGAAAATCGATGATAAAGTACCTTTTAAATGGTCAAGTATATGTTACAGGAATTCATAGGAGAAAAATAGCTTACTTAATAGCTATGGAGAAGGATGATGAGCTTGATTTGGGGGATGTAAAAGTTAATTTTTGGTAGATTATTGACTAGCTGCTGGAAAAAGATAATCAGTAGCAACACAATGATTGCTGAAAGCATGAAATAGAAGATATAATGGAGATATAATTATAACACTTATATTTAGATTGCTCTGCAGTTTTCACCAGATATTTCCTCTTTTATTTTTTTAGTTAAATATAGTGAACTAGGACAATATCATATTTTGAGACCTTTTTAATTATTAAGTATGGTAGTAAATTTTAAAGCATTTGCAACAGAAATTAGGAATTAATAATTTATTATATTCACAAAGTTTCAGCACACAAATGAAAATCAACTGGAACTGATGAGAAAGTATAATAAAGTTATCAATTTTAGAATAAACATTCAGAATCTCTAGCTTTACATAATGCAAAATAATAGTACTATAGGAAAGGGAAAAAGAGATCCAGTTTACAAATTAAACCATAAAAATAATTTTACTTTTTTCATTATTTAATTATGTCCTTATATGTATTAGAAATAATCCTCAAATTGATATGGAAGTTCTAAAAGTATATATAATTCTATATGACTGAGAAAATATTTTAATCTTTGGTAAATGATTTCCAAGTAGGAAAATTCTCAATCTTATGTTAGACAATCCCAGTAAAATTTATGAGATTGCCTTTGGAATTTTACAGAGTGGTGATTAAGTTATTTTCTGTAATAAGGATGAATGAGTCTCTATTTTAAGGAAATAAGGGTGAGCAGATCATTCAAATCTTAAGATGTTCAAAGCACTCATTTTTAAATTGTGCATTAAAACCAGATGTCTCATCAAACAGAAAATTACAATCTCAAATACAAAATTATTTTATAAAATGGCACTTTTAAGATTACTTAAGGATTGACAAACTAGTCAGATTTTGATATAATTGCATTTCTAATTGTAAATAATTTTATAATGAAAAAGTAAAGAGTAAAATCCTAAGGAGGACCTGGCAACACAATAGAGACAAGGCATACCTGGAGTGGATGCTCTTGGAGGAAATCTATATATACTTTTCAGCTGCTGCCACCTTCTGCCCAAGAGTATGATTATAACTCCAGCATCTCATTGTCTTTTTATACAAACCATTTTCATTAAAAAGAGCTCTTACCTGATGTGAATTTAATAATAGAGGCATCAGTGTCAAATTACAAAAGGTTTGAATTCTTAAAATAAAACTTAGACCATGTGGGGAAGATCTAGTAGCAAAGTTAGACCATGTGGGGAAGATCTAGTAGCAAAGTATTTCAACATATGTTACATTTTCAACTGTTTTTTTTTTTTAGTGTGATATTTTCTGCACTAGGCAAATTAAGACTTTGAGAATTAAACACATGAATACAACTATCAAAAATATTTTTATAAATCATTGCATTAACAAAATAATTCACTAATTGCATTTTATCAATTTTATGTAGTTTGTACTTTAACTAGTTTTACTAGCTAAATACAAGTATATATTTAACTTATAGAAGTTAAATATAAGTATAATTAGAAGTATATTGACCAATTATATTATTTTAGCTAACTATTATTAGCCAAGTTATGTTGTATTATTAATTCTATACTGATTCTCAAATTTTAAATTAAATTCCAAGTGTTATTTTTCAAAGGTTGACAAAAATGACATGCAGAACTATCTTAGTTTATAAATAATTTTCTATTTGGTATGATTCAGTAAATGTACTAAATTCCTATACTTTCTCAAGTCATAATTATCGTAAAATATTACTAAATATTACAACAGGTAGCCAGTTGTCAATTTTCCATTGTTTCTGACAGCAGCAAACCTGTACTGTCCTTAATGGTGTTTGAAATCCCTATACTAAAAAACAACACACCATTTATCTTTACTTTATGACAGAATTATTCAGTACTGTTCTACAGTTGCATAATGAATAATTTGATATTTTTTCTCAGACATATTGACTTGAAATTCACTTAGAACTTCACTTAGAGGCATCTGTTTTGAATTATTAATGCCAGTCTCAGATATGTTAAAGAATAGTATTGCATTAGATAATCTCATTCGAACTTTCTGTCAGCTGCTCTTCTGATATATTTCCCTGAGATTTAGCTAATGGCCCGCTAATATGAGTTTTTAAAAAGTAAAGTGTTTTTGAGACGCTGAAGTAAAAAACAAAGTCATAAATAGAAAATACATTTCATAGTCACAATGTCATAGTCACATAGTCACATTTTCATAGTCAGCATGTCCTACTATTGAATTTGAAGTACACATCGTATTAATAGTTATGAGTATGTCAAAACCATTTCTATGGGGTGGGATGCAAAAGTGGCTTAGAGTTTGACAATTGGTTCAGAACAAGGTAAAAGTCAGTATTTTTGCACTTGTCTATCATGAGAGAATGGATTTTTCTCTGGGTAGTTATAGTGCTCTCTTGATGACTAGTGACCGGCTTCCTGATAGTATTAGTCTGATTAGATGAATAGTTGACACAGTGAAATGAAGCAAAAGAATGAAGAAAAAAAATCCATATTTTAACATTGAAATTTTAAGAGTCTCTAAAGATGCAAAAACAAAAAGTGAAATGATTGCCAATCAATGGAAAAGAAAAAAAAAAAAAAACCCTGCTGTTAAAAAGTAATTTGAGGTAATTTTATCTAGTGAAACTACTCAGGATAAAAGTTAAAATTGTAATGACAACTCAAAAGTAAATCTCATTATATGTCAATTATAACGACTACTAGATCTTTCAAGACCGGAGAGAGGAAAATTGAGTTATTTCTACAGAAATTTCTGTTGTATGAAAAAGAATTTAGTATATCTTATTTTTTAAAACTTCTGTATTTTAAGATACTTAAAAAAGAAGTTGAGATTGACATCAGGAGCTTTAAAACCATGACCCTATCTTTATAACTATTTAATTTAAACTAGTTCACACTGTTTTATGGGAAAATAGACAGTAAACATATTCTCATATTCCTCTAACTTAAGCTTTCTGATTGTGACTCTGTTCCCGTGTTTGTGTTTTTCCACTTTCACGGGATGCTAATTTTCTTTTTCATGTACATGTAGGTATTTCTCCTGTACTTTTTCCATTCCTTCGAACTATAGAGATATTTTCATTCTGCAGCTCCCAATCTATCAGTGTGCCATATCTTCTGTATTCTAATATTTGATTGTTCATACAGTTCTTTGATGTGTTAGCTGCTGACTTCACTTAACATCTTTCAAGTGTGTCATCTAACTTCTACTCCTATTCCTTCTTTGTGACACTGTGAGCGTCTCTAGTGACCCTCAATTCAAAGTCTTTGCACTCTTAGTTTCTAGTTCTTAACTGTTTCATCCTTAGACAAGAAGGGCATTTAATTGTACTAAGTATACTTGCTTTCTTTGTATAACTTTTAACTTGTAAGACTTAAAATAACTGTATTTGAGAAGTACAGCCATTTGGTCTCAAATTGTCATGTTGCCCTTCCTGTTGCTTCTTAATATATTATACCTCCTTTCTACCTTCTAAAAAATAATTTCATTTCCCCCCTTTTTCTCTTTAAATATGTTTTCTGGATCTAATTGTAACTCTCTACTCGAACAGTGGGTCGAAATGCTGGAATGTGAGGATACTGATTGGGAAAACCTCTGTATCATAGGTTAATGGAGACAGCAAAAATCTGTCTCTGACAAGTTTTGAGGGCTCTGGCTAACTGAAGTGATAAAAGAAATGTCCCTTATCAAGCATTGCTATGCTATTGTGACTATGCCCTGAGGTTACTCTGCTGAGTACTCTTCTCACATGGGCAGATTATCCGGAGGCCCCAGTTCAAACAAAGACATTATGCCACAGAGTTTTGGGGGGTGGAGCGATAGCAATCATTTCACAGTAGGCCCGAGCCCATTTCTGGGTCTTGAAGATATTTTTTGAAAATAAAAAGAACTCTGCACTAGGAATTGGGATCCAGTTTGGAATCAGCTCCGGTAAAGAACTAAAGTGCTGATCGTAAGGTCACCTTAAGACGAAGGCCCAAACATGTGACCTATGTTGAAGGATCTGAAGAAGTAAACTTTTCTTTTGTCCCCTATTCCAAATAATAACCTCCACTTTCTACATAGTGCCATTATTTTTGGCTATTATAGACAGTGGGCCCAGAATAGATGTTTCTGTGGAATTGTTGTCCCCAAAAGAGGCAAGAACTAGAATTATGGATGGCTTAAGGAATTTTAAAGGGTTTTATTCACTGGGGGTCACTACATCACTACAACATTAGGGAAGGAAGAATGCCTCTTTGGAAAAAGTTTGCATACACCACAAGTTACATTTTCTTCCCAGTTCTAATCCTTTTTCTATACAATTCATATAACTTTATTTTCAATCAGAGAGGCTAACACCAGGCTTCATCCACTTCTCTGACATTCTACAAAGATTAGGTTATGAAGGCTGCCAGTTTCCCCTAATTACATTACATTAGAATAAGTGTGGAGAGAGAAGAAAGCCATGTGAAAAATACTTTTAGCACACACAGATGTGAAAAAAAGCAAGATATATCAAGTCTATAAGCAATTAATAAAGTAGAGGCCAACAACATAAAAATGAAAGCCAGTAGGCTCAATCATTTTGCTTCTGGAAAGCAATTTTAGGCTCCTAGTTCAGGTACTAAAAAGATGGAGCAGGGAAATGCAGCAGTTTTCTGCTTATCTGAATGCATGCCAATGTTTTTGAAGACTTAGCATCTGTATAGCTATTACGCTTTTCTTTACTTCTTGCATTAGTATGCCTTAATAATGATCTCTGTTATATTCCTATGAAATAGTACTTTCTTAATGGCCATTGAAAGTAGTCCAGGACATTGGAAAAGGCCCAAGACTTGGAAGCAGATGTCTAGATGCTACTGCAAGCTCTGCAAACAACTAAATATGTTTGACCTTGGATTACTGAGATAACATCTCTAGTCTTTGGGATAAGATTTAGCTACAGGGGAGCTAAAATCTTTCATTGAAAGCTTACAGTATGCCAAGTAAGATGTAAGAATGAAGAAATGTGAGATGTAAAGGGAAAAATGCGTAGCAAACAGCTAACATAAAGGCTGTGGTATGTACTTATGTGTCCAGCATGCATATACCCTACTGAGTGTGCAAGAGATTGAGATGGAAGCTCTGAAATTGTAAAGGATTCTTGGAGCAGATGGTGCATAGGAAGGAATTAACATAATTAAGTATGAATAACAGGTTTTCACAGGAAAAAATAAAAAAAGAACATACTTGTTTGTAGATGCCTAGTGGATAGACAGTGTATAGAATATTCAGTTTAAGGGCCCAGGAGAAACCAGGTTAAGTCAGGGATCTGGAGGCAAATCCTGGAGAGACTTGTATTTTCCAGTGACTGACCTTCAACTTAAAGGTGTTAGAAGAATTTGGTGATGTAAGTGGGAGGTACATGGTTAGATTTTTTTTTTTTTTTAAGATTCTTCTGACTGCAGGGTGGACAATGGATTTGAAAGGGCAGTTTGAGTGACTGAAGTGAGACATTGTGAATGTTTAATACATTGTTGGAGTAAGGATGAAAAGATGTGTTTGGGTCCAAACAAAATCAGCAAGGCTTTTGGACTATACTTTTTATTTCCATGTAATCAAAGAATTGAAATTTTTACAGTAAAATTTAATTACCTAAAAATACCAAAATGTGTATAATACCAACTATAAAATCTTCAGTCTTGTGGGAAATATTTCTTGCATGATATTTGCAACTTGATATGACTTTCTTAGTTTGTTTTTTTCCTGCATAAGATTATTTACATACCCACCAGTGTAATTATTAAATATGTAAGAAATATATGGAATATATCTGAATTTAGTGAATATTTAAACAATGTTAATCCAAATTCTATATCTAGGATTTTTGAAATTTAATTTTTTAAATTCACCTACTAATAAGTGCTTCTTATGTTCATTATACATAACATTTTAAAATATAAACTTTTGCACATACTTTTTTAAAAGGTGGAGCTAGCTAGATTTTCCTGAGAGAACAACAGTAGGACATACCTGCAGAACTGAGGGCTAGTGGGGTCAGGAAATTTTCAGCTCCTGTTCACAACTTCTCCCAGTATTCTATCTGATCCTATCTTCTTTTCCACTGAAAGAAGCTGAGTTACTTGAAATGGACTATTAATCTGTTTTAGTTAGAAACAAGCAGTGAGGCTATAGCATTCTTTGTCATACACTGACATCTGGTGGCCAAATAGAACATTAAGCAACATCTAGCCGGTCTTAGAAACCTGTAAATAGTGTGAGTCCAAAACTGTCTCAGAAACAGTGGATGTAGATTCAAACAGAGCGTAGTCTGTCTCCTGAGAACATTTTGTCAGCTTATGGCACCCTTGTACATAAGGGTACAGCTTATGGCACCCTTGTACATTAATGCCATGTAGTAGAAGTTAAACGAATTCTATTTTGGAAAAGTGTATTGCTCTAGGAAGGTGATATTTATGGACATAGATGTGATGGAGTTTATAGGAAGAGGAGCCCAAGGAAGGGTAGAAAGTCAAGGTTGGTTCTGCTGATGCACAGTGGGACAGTTCAGCCACCATTCAGAACAACATTCTCTGCTTCCCAGAGTTTCCTCCTTCACCATCCATCGAGTGTCGTCATTCATTTTACAGAAATCTTATTCTGGGCTATTGACACATGCCTTATCTCCTGGCCTCCAATTGCTATAGTTTTTTGTTTTTTTTTATTTTTTAGCCATTATAAACCTTGTAATAATTGCTAGTAGTATCTTTTACATTTCTATCATAATTTTGATAATTACTTAAAGAAACTAAGATAATTTTATTTTTGGATTTCAGTCAGTAAATACGAAACTATAGGTATCATTGAGCAGATAAAATGAGATTTGAAATACTATTTTGGAATAATTTAGTTCAAATCTTTGTATTCCTTTCTTAATCAAAATCAATCTTAAATCAAAAGTATTGTGTAACCTTGTTTTAATCATTTTCATTAGGGAAAGTTTTAAAGATATGTTTCTTCTCCAATGAAATATTTTTTGAGAATATTAACAGTCTATGACCTTAGTTCTCCTTCATTCAAATAATTACAACTAAATACAGCAGAATACTGATGTGCTTGGTTATCATATTATAACACATTGAGCTATGTGGTGACAAAGAGTATTTTAATTACCATTTATTTATTACTCATATTTTAAAATTGTGAACCAAACACATGTGCTATTTCCTAATGAGAAACATGTATTTTTTTCAAACATGGAAATGCCTTTGACTTACTTTCATGATTTATTATGTTACAAAAGATGATTTTCACTTAAACCTTTAGGATTATACTTTCCCTTCTCATTTGTTTTCCATTATACACTACTGGGGATTACTAGATAGATTCTCATTTGAAAGGCTTATTTTTAATCTGTGTTGAGGTAGAAACACACACACATAGGCAACTCCTGTCACTGGTTTGAATTTCTCAACTAAATGTCTTAACATACTTCCCAACCTTCCCCAACAACATCTAGAAACTTCACTACAACCTATTGAGTTTGGTTGTTGCTTTGTCCAAATATTCTCTGATATTCAGTTGTGTTCTGATTACATCTGTTCATTAAGCTGAGGCTATAGAGAAAAGGTTGCCCACAGATGTATGTATAGCAGCTAAATTGGCAGGCAGCTGACATTGTCAAGTGCAAAACTGAGTTCCATAACCAGTTCCAGTATGGAACAATAAATGGACATAAATGGCATAGTGCAGAGGAAATGAAATGAACTTGTGTTCAAATGCAATTGCATAACCTTTCCCTCTTTGTTTCTTCATCCGTAAAATAATGTGAACATTTTAAGACTGTGATAACCTTATACAATAGCATTTATAAGTGCCTACCTCATGAGAGGCACTCACACATATTTTTCTTTTCTAATTCTCTTACAAAAATGTCAGCCAGATATCATTCATGTAAGGTCAGTTTTGAAGCTATTTCCCAGAAAAAACTCAGAAAAGTGGCTGATTGAAATGTTGCTCATGTCACATGACAGTGACACTGAATATATTAATGCCATTTGCTCTCCTTTGCACACACCCACACCCTAGTGCACAATAGCCTTCAAGTAGGATTGGTTGAAGCATATGCAGTCTTGAAAAAGAAGCAGTTTTGCTTGACACAAAAAATCCCAGAGCTCAAATTACCTCTTGAACCAAGGATGATTCCTACAGTGAGAAATCTTAAGTTGGGTCCTAATAAAAAGAATAAAAACACTTCCTCTGTATTAGCTTGGAAATGTTCATTGCTTTTCTAGCTACTGATGTGGTAAAGGCCACCTTTAGCCTCAAATTAAATATCAGATTTCTTCAGGTTTGGTCACCTCTGAAGAAAATTGTTCAAAGTATTCTTGGAGGAAAAATCAGCAACTGCCAAAAAAGGGATAGGGGGAAAGAATGAATTGATGACTGAAGATGTTGTTCCTGTTCAGTCCTGGAATCACAGTGTAAAGAGAGTGACTTTTTAATAACATGTTCTAGCCAAGTGGTAACTTCACAATTAGCAAGACATGACACTTTTTTGAAGAGTATAATCCAAAAGACACAGAAAATTAAAACACTATTAGAGGCCATTGTTAAGTTCTGTTTCGTTAATGCTGTTTTCTTTCTTTTGTGTTAACAGTTAAATTTTATTGAGGTAGCATTGTCTATGTCTCAGGGGTATAGTTCACACTTCTACTAAAGTATGCTGTCAAACTGCAACTACTGCCAAAGCCCCCAATAATCCTCCATCATAGTACATCCTTTGCTCTCACATTCCTCTGTCTCAGTCCCACAGTGAGATGGAAAGGGTTTATTTAGATTGGTTTTGTCTGTTCCTTTGTTTGTTTCTTTATAATCTGCTTATGCATGAAACCATAGGTATTGACCAAGACTTGTTTTGATTAGCTTAACCCCCTCCATTTGCATATTGTTACAAATGGTGATGGTAAGACTGTTTTCATTTGTCTTTTTGCTGTGTAGTGTTCCATTGTGTTCACCACACCGCACAGCACATCTTTATCCATCATTGTGTTATTGAGAATCTTGCACGATACCACCACACCAGAGTTGCCATCATTGTGTTATTGAGCATTTACTTAGATTGTTTCCATAGCTTGTCTATTGTAAGTAGTGTTGCAATTTTCTATGATTAATATTCTCTTGAAAACTTCTGGGGTTAAACCACTCACTTGTAGTAAGGAATGGGATTTCCCTATATCTATGCTTGAGGATGGATCCATGTTCCTTAGACTAGAATATATACATTAATTCAGATGACGTTTCTGTGACCTGAATGATTCATAAAGTCATAGAATACTGGTTGTTTAAATGTTGCTATTAGTTCATAAGTTTATAACATAATGATCAAGAACTTTGGTCAAATTCGTGCAAATGATTTTCCTAGTCAAGATAAGGACACTAGCATTTTTGATCTCAGTGTACTGACAAAAAATGGCATAGAGGTGCTGTTCTCTTAGTCTAGCATGTTAGTGAGTGTACCTTCTGTGCAGATACATTTTGAGGGCAGCTCTGTTTTATGTCTGGCTGGTTTATCTCTTTTAAAAGAGTCTTATGAAAAATTCTAAAGCCAACACCGCTTATTTCCTTGATGTCTGATGTAATAGATTATCTAAAAGGACCAGACACATACATGCATCTCTCTGTTTGAAAATATCTCATGACTTCTTCTGTAATCTTAGTCATGCCTCCTGAATTTATTCTGAATACTGAGTGCTTGCTGGTGTTCATCTTGATATTTCTTTTCATTATTTTTTCTCTTTTAGTTTTAATGTGTTTAAAAATGTCAAGAAATTTTTCATAAATATATAAAGGAGTGTAGATATTAGATTTTTATCTGTATATATGTAAGTATGAATATATATGCATAAATGTATGTAAGTATTTATATTTAATATATACACAATCACTTATTGGTATCCACTAGGATTGGTTCTTGACCTACAGTATCAAAATCCATGGATTTTGTCCTTTTTGTATAATGTCCTTTATGTAAAATGGTATAATATTTGTACATAACTATGCCCATCCTTTCATCTCTAGATTTCAAATAATCTCTAGATTACTTTCAATACCTAATACAATCTAAATCTATATAAATGATTTTTATATTGTTTAGGGAATATTGACAAGAAAAAAGTCTACATATTCGGTACAGGTTCATCCATGGATTTTCAATTCATACTTGGTTGATTCTATGGAAGCAAAATCTGCAGGTAAAGAGGCTTATAATACATGCACATAATTTTTCTATAAAAAATAAAAGGCTTAGATATTTTCTTCTGTTTGCTTTTCTTTTGAGTTTCAAGTACATTTTATAGCTTCCTTTCTTCCAGGAGATGCTTATGCAGATTATCTGAGGGTACAAATTAGTTCAAGCGGAGAGGTTTAGACTGTAATAATCCCTAAAATATTTTACAAGTCTAGAAAACCAGATCCCCTCAGAAGTTAAGAATTTTTTTTGCCTGAAAATAGGTATATCCATGAAGAATATTTGTACTAATGTTTGGTTTGAACAATGATGCAACAATTTTTGAAGTGTGCATTTTTATAACAATCCCATGTTTGGCACAATATTTAGATACAGAAACATGAACTACTAGAAAGACAATTTTCACAGGCCATTTTTTTAAACAAAGGCCTGCCGTAGACTTGAGGAAAAGTCTGTCATAGATTTGGCATTTGTAGAGATTTGAAGAAGTGTTCTCTAGGGTAGAAAAGACAATGAACTTTATCTCTTACCAGTCCTTTGTCTTGGTGCTGCATGATATTTTATGTCTAAATTCTCTCACATATACTTCAAATATAGACCAACAAAATAAATGATGAAAGCAAAGGTAGATTCGATATTAGAATTTCTCCTAGGCAATTAGTTACCTTGTGGTAATAGATAAAAAGAAATACACTTGCAGTGACGATGGCTAGCAAACCTGAAAGTATAGACTATCAAATGTATGTGTTTTCTCTTTAGGTAACATAACTGAATATTTTTCCCTCTCTCATATTTTCAACCTTCACTAGTAATTCTCATTCTTAAAAATATTTAACTTGAAAAAAATTAGCTTTGTTTACAGATATGTTGCAAATATGAAAATTAAAGAATTTGTTCTTTACCAAGATTAATTTAGTAATACTTTGCCTCTCTTTCTCTCAGTCTCTCACACACAAAAACTTAAATTGGAAGAATCCTTTTTTTTTTTTTTTTTACAGATATGCATACACAAACAGCAGATAACCTTTCCCAAGTTCTTGCCATTAAGAATTATAGATTCATGACTGGGTTGATTCCAGAGTTTATATAAATTTGATAATTTTGCCAAGGTAAAATAGTTATTATTTTAAAGGTAGTCAATAAGTATAACAAAATCTCTTCAAATGTTGATCCTAGACAATAATTGCCATAAAGTGTCCTTGCATATAAATGGTAAATTAAATGTATCAGAAGTCTGTTTGACCAGTCCATGTCCACACTCTCAATTTTAACTATAAAACCAATAGATTGCTCTCAATTTTAACTATAAAAATAATAGATTATGTATTTTTTCCTGATGGATTAAGATATAATATTTAAGCCCTGGTTTTAAGCATTTTGACATAAACATTATTCAAATAAAAAAAGTAACTTCCAATCAGATCAGACAAGGAAACTCATGACATTTTACGTGATAGGACATTGTGGATTTACCCCCAGTGAGAAGGAAAGAAAGACCCAAAATATTTGTTCATTTTGGAATCCTATTTATGACATTTAGTATTTCCTCGTAGTCCCATGAAACTTCAAAATCAGGAGTGATATTTGAGGCCATTAACTTTCACTCACCATAAAATCAGTCCCTGTTGGACCGGGCACGGTGGCTCGTGCTTGTAAGCTTCAGCCTATGAAGCGGCCGGGGCTAGGGATCCGGTTTGAGTCCCACCTGGGGCCCGTAGCGAGACCTAGTTCCAAAAAAATAGCTGGGCGTGGTGGTCCGCGCCTGTAATCCCAGCTACCTGGGAAGCTGAGGCTGGGGATTGCGTGAGTCTATGGTACCCTGGGCAACGAGAGCCTGCGGTCCCCCGGGCAAAAATAGCAAGACCTAGTCTCAAAAAACAAACAAACAAAAAATCAGTCCCTGTTGCCACCTTCCCAGCACTCCTTGGGGGTAGACCTCTTATTCTATTTTTGGAGAGTTCTAATCGTTAAAAAAAAAAAAAAAGATTCATTTTACACTGAAATTTCCACCTAACCTAGCCTTATTTGTTAATCTCAGCAATATTTTATTATGGTCATAGATACAAGTCTTCTATTCATGATGAGAATAAGGACTCCTTGATGAAACAATTCCATCACAATATCCCACGTTGACCAATTTTCACATATTATGGCTAGTTCATAAATATTTTTGGACTAGCTGATTCTGTCAGATTTTCCTCTTTCATCTTGATGATGGCCTCGTAAGTGGTTTCCTTGCTGGGTGTTAAGCCACTTACTCCTCTGGTCCCCCTTCAACCGCACTTATCACAATGCCACTAAAATTCTCCTTCTAGAAACCAGAAGAGCCCATACTTTTTTTTTTTTCTCACATAAGAGAGCTGAAACTTCTTTCCATGGTTCCTATACCCAAGTTGGAAATGTGCTATTTATACACCTGGAAGGAAACTGTGGGTCCTAGTCAGGTGTTCAGGTGGTGCTCTCTTAGTTACCTGTTGACTTTCCTGGTACTAAAGAAGGTCCGTGAGTTTTCATGTCTCAGTAGGTAACACAGGGCTAACTGGCCTATAGCTTTGCTGTGAGAACTGATGAATTTGTCTGCAAAAACAAGTGTTTTCAAATGAGTGACTAGTGTGAACATTACGTAAGCATTAGCCTTGATGCTGTGGGGAATGGGTGCTTTACTATAATCTCTTTGTACTAGAAAATTACCTTTTTTTCCCTCAGTATATTTCATTTTGGAAAATGATGTAAATGTACTGCTTTGGTTGAAAATTAAAAGTTATGTTGAGGATTTGTTAGTTTAATGCAGTACATATTTAAATTAATATTGATTAATCACTCAAAATGGGCAATAATTTTAGATTTTTAAATTACAGATAAAATTGTAATGTGGTCAGGTTGTCAGACACTTGAAAATAAGGTAAGTGGTTCACTACTCTGGAACAAAAAAGTATATAAATAGTTGGGTATCAGTTTTTGGCTCCAAACTTTCTAAAATATTGTTTCTGAAATCATTGCCAGTCGCTGATTTACCATCCTTCAGTTAATATAGAACTTTATGAAAACTTGCTTTATTCCACTTCACTTTTATACTTATAATATATTAGTATATCTGTTTTGCTAACAAAGAGAATTTGAAAGAATTTTTGACCTTTTAGGACAAAGGTGGAAAATGAAAATAGCCTTCAGTATTTATTTTCTGAAGGTTATTCTACAGGCAGCACACACCCAGAACTGTGAGAGGGACACCCCAAACTCCCTCCTGGGAACTGCTTTATGCAGGCTGTGTATTTATCATATATATCATTTATCATTTAACTATATGTGCATATTTTATGTTCTACTTAATTATGATTTATAGATTATCTTAGAATGTTAAAACAATTTTATGTAAATTAATGATGCTTCTCTCTGTAGCAAGGGAAAACTGGATTTCTATTACTAGTGACAGAATAATTCTAATCTGGCACTTTGTTCTCTGTTGTCGTTGTAAATGCATTATGCTTGTTCTTTATGATTATACACTTAATTTATAAATACAATTTGACATATATAGATGAACTTTATTTGAGATTGATCATTAATAATTATAAAATAGTTATCCCTTAGTAGCTCTTGTTTACCTTCTTATGTAAGGAGTAATCATTTTAAAATCAGAATTCTGAAGGGGTGTGTATGCACTGGGGCGGGGAGAATGGAGATATTCTTTGTAATTCTTTAGCACATTTCCATCTTTATGCTCTTTTTAATCAAGCTTTGCTCAACCATGCAAAATTTAAGATGGAAAGACCAATTTGATGATCAGTTAACTGCTGCCAGACTGGCATAGAATACAAGGAGACAAAAAGCTATGGCAAAACCACACACGTTATTCGTAGTTTAAACACACTTAACTCAGAGAGGTTCCATATCAGGTGAACCTTACATAGGCTGCCACATGCAGAACTGAGAAAAGTGGTAGAACTGAACCAATAATACATATATTGAGTAGGGTTTTGGAATGGGTAGAGGGTTGAGGTAGGGGGCTGAGCAAAGATTCCATAGCAATATAAGTGAAATGAAAGAGCCCAAAAGAATAGAGAACAAGAGCAAAGTAGTAATTGGTACTACAAAAATAGGCATATAGAATTTATCTAGACAATGAAAGCAATAAACCTGTACCTTCTTAGATTGACAGGTTTTCAAAGGTAATAAGGTTTCTCCTTTCTCTTAAACAGTCGTTGGTAGATGACTTTCTACATGGAATTTTCTTGAAAAAAAGCAGTAGATGCTCTTGGTTTTCATGTATATTCATATATACATATAATAATAATTTGTGCTAACAATTGTACTTCTGGTGCCTCATATCACTTTGTACTTAGTAACTTTTCAAAGAAAGAGTATTGATTAAATGAAAGAGGAGTGAGTGTCAGTGGATACTGAATAATATCGATAGTTGGTGAGGTAAAATGAGTCAGTTTAATCAAAAGATTATAATTATTGTCAAAACTTATTTTCATTAAATGAAAGATAGTAGATATTGTCAATGCAAAATTCTTCGCAGTAATAACAGTGAAAATATAATTATAACAATAAATGTAAGTTTGACCTTGCTTAGACATTGGTAATGCAAAATTCTTGACAGTAATAACAATGAAAATAAAATTTAACAATAAATGTATGTTTGACCTTGCTCTGTGCTTTAATCCTTATGATTAAATCATTCTTATGGATTTGATTTTGGAAAATTGAAATAAAAGTCATTAAGTCATCTGTTTTAGAAAGCTGATTTGTATATAGCCTTAGTTTCTGAGATCATACTAGTCGTGGTAACACATCTCTTAAATGACTTTCTTCATGGTCACATTTCTCTTAACTGTCGTGAATGATTCTTTTGCTTTATTTTTCCCTGCCTCTTTGATCATTCCATTTCTGTCTTCTTCACCTGCTCCTCTTTTCTGTTTCCTAAATACGACTTTACCCTGGAGTGTCACTTTCTACTCCATTTGATTTTTCCCTAAAGGAACTCACTTTTTGAGATTTGTTTTTTTGTTTTTGTTTTGTTTTGTTTTTTAAATTTCTGGTCTCATCCTCTGTCTTGAACTCACAATCTGTGTCCAGTTGCCCACAAGACACTTTAATTTTGGTGTCTTCTAATCCAGGAGCCTTAAAGTTCTCCTCTGAAGCATAGATAATTTTCTTATATTTCTTGTTTAAGCTAAAGGGACTAATTTTTATGTTGTGATATAATTGATATATAACATTATTATATTAGCTTTAAGGGTACAGTAAAATAATCCAATATTTATGTATGTTATGAAATGACCACCACAATAATTCACAAATCACCACACAGTTACATTTTTGTGTGTGATGAATACTTTTAAGATATACACTCATAGCAACTTTAAAATATAAATATTGTTTTAATTATAGTTACTGATCTGTACAATGTATCCCCAGGACTTTATGAACTACAGATTAATTTTATTTGACTCATTGTAATAAACTCCTAACTGCCCCATCCTCCAATTCTCCTTATTTTTCACTCTGAAAATCTAGCCTTTTCAAAATGTGAGCCAGGTATAAATATTCATCACTAAACTTCTACTTTCAGGACAGACTCAAAATTCTTAGCATGATATTTCAGTTGTCCCTTGACATCTTTATATTCTTCTTTTTCTCACCTTTCATTTTATGTTCTGATGGTATTAGCTATTTAACATTCTTCAGATATACAATGGCTGCTTCATACACATGTGACTGTTGACAGTATTTCTTTTAAATTTCTTTCACTTTTTCCCAAACCTAGTGAATTCTTAGTTAGCTTATTTTTTGCAACCTCTAATTCCCCCAATAAGTAAGTATTAGTCTGTTATTACTTCACTTGTTGCACATTAATATTAAACATATAATCTAATTTGTTTCTTCAAATGTGAGATTCAGTTCTCATTCTAGTCTAATCTGCACTGTTAACTCATAGACATAAACATTTTTTGAGTGGTTATATATATGAGCATCCTAATTGTTTTGATCTTAGTGGCTATCTGGTTTCTTCATCCATCATTTTTTCTGTCTTCTGGATATTGCCATATGCCTGATCAGCTTCTCCACAATGCTTTCCATGCTTCATGAACATTCTGTTATGCCCCAATGGGTATCCATTAGCTTCTTGGATTGGTTAATCTTTGTCATATTTTTTGTTTCAGTGTTATTAAAAAGTCTGTATAATTTAAATCATCAACAGATGTGCATCAGGATTCAGAGTTCAGAAGAGAACATGACATCCTCATTAAGTACAAAGAATATTTTTCAAGCCATGCTATGTTTCTTGAAAAGCAATTAACATTGCACATTATTCCTGTGAGATACAAACTGTTTCTTTCTCATCTTAATTTGCCTGCTTAAAAATAGACAGAAAAAGATAGATGAGTTTACACTCAAGGTGTATGCATTTCCCTTGTGGCCAATGAACCAATTTCCTTTTCATATTTGCAGAATATTGACACAATTATTCTTTCATCAGACATGAAATTTGAGTGTATAACCAGTTTGTGGAAATCACCTAGTAATTTATTAGGTTGATAACAGCAATTAAGTCATAATTGCTTCTGAGAAATATAAATTGACTTTCTGTTTTAAATGGATAATTTAACATTTCAAACCACAAACATAGAGTGTAACTAATTTCTGGCATAAGAAGTTTGTTTCTCCTATTATTAAACTTAAAAAAGTTTCAGTAATAAGTAACTATTCATCTACTGTATTATTTGGTTCATCTTCTTCTCCCACCAGCCTCTGGGCTGATTACCTATTTTTTTTTTAACCACTAAAGGATGCAACAAGGTAAAGGATTTTGCACAGAAATAAAGTATGTTGGTATAGACCGTACTTACAGCTATATAAAAGTGTGAAAGTCATTCTTAATTTGTTATCCCTATAAAACTAGATCCATGCATCATTGTTAACCGATCTTGGTTTAATCAAAGTTTTTAAATGTCATGGAATTTTATTTCTATGATACTCTCCTTTTCACATATACACACTGTATACTTATATGCACAGATTGTTATTGTATATACATACATGCTTAATGGTATAGTTTACACTGTATGAAAATTTTTTTAAAAAAAGTAAATCAGTATCAAGGATTTTACAGTCACTGTATGGCAACTAGAGGATTTATTGGTGTCATCTAGTCTGCCTCACACTGAACATAGAACTAGCATTTGTCTTCATGATAAATGTGCCCCTACTTAATTAATTCTGAATATCAAACTCATTCAATTACATCAGGTCAAAATGTGCATACTTAACTGAAAGACCACCTACATGAACTCATACGTAGGTACTGGATGCACTATTATGCCCTATTATGGTGTGTTATTATGAAAGGCTAGAGAAGGACATTTTTGTTCATGAGCTTTAAATTGACTGATCAACAAATATCTGTCAAGCGCATATATGCAAAGAACTCAGCTGAGTGCACTACAAAATACAAAGAAAGCATCCTAATTGTTTCATTCTCTCCACAGTTTAATCAGGTTATATTTTTACTTGATTAATACCAATAACCTCGTAACTGGCCCTCTCCCAAATTCTTCCTCCTATATTTCACTGTTTTCACCAGTGTAACCTTTCCAGAATGCTCATGGAATCCCCCACAGCAATTCAGCAGCATGTACTGGTGAGGAAATGAGGGAAACAAAGCAGTTTCTTCTAGAAAATACTTTTTAGTTGAAGCACCCAGAGTTGGACTTCCTCATCATTTTTCAAAATTTGAGATGCCATTAGTTACCAATATATATTTGATTTAGGAGAACAGGCTTACACCTCACATATAGGCCGCACACCCACCACCAAAGCACCCTTACCCTAGACTGCTGGGGCCCTCCTTATCATCCCTCTCTACTTTTAGTAGTCTGGATTATGTAATCATATATCTAGAGGTTTATTTTGGTTTAGTTTTGTCTGTTCCTTTGACTTATTTCTCTGTACTCTACGTGTGAGCGAAATCACCTGATAGCCTTATCATTTTTTTAATTTATGTTCTTTGGCAAATAACTGTCTTCCTAAATACCAGTTTCTCTTCTAAAATTAAATCAAAGTGGGCTTAAATAGGTTTCTCTTGAAAAACATTACCTAACAATAAAAAATGTGGTGTAAACATCAAGTCATTATCTTTGTCATTTATTCACAATTAAACTGTTTAATTACAAATAATATCTTAAGTAGATAAATGACATAATGAGTTTCTTCTCAGGCAAATACTTAAAAGTTAGAGTAAGAATTTAAGAATATGGGTATGCAAGTTAAAAATTAAGACAAATCTAAAATGGAGGTTATTCTGTAGCTTATTAAAAATAGATGATTCAAACTCAATATTCTTAGTACTTTTCATTCAAAATGTTACCCCAATTAGTCCAAGAGAAATTTTTTATGCTAAGATAGAAAGATTATCATTGGGAAAGTTTGGCACAGAATGAAAAATATGGAAATGTATTTTTATTAATTATTGATTCACTACAGGGAGAATAAGTGTTTAAAACTGAACAAATAGTAGGCTTTTGATTTAGACACCTCAGTTAATTTATTAAAATGATCTTGATTTATGCTTTTATCTCAGACTTCAGTCTTTAAAACATTTAGAACCACAATTATGATCATACTTCATTGTCAGTAGATGTTTTTCATTCTCAGTGTTTCAAAATTTATTTTTTCCTTCATTGATATGCATTTTAATGGGAAGCTTTGGGAGTTACTAGTCAAGCATTTTAAATTAGATAGTAAACTTTCAAAAATAGCAGTATCGTGAACAATTCAACCCATGGATTTTTACCAGTGCCTGACTTGTGTCATTATGGATAGTATCATTGCAGCAAAATAATAGTTATGTCCCATGTTTCAAAATATTTTGTATACATTTGGCATTTAAAAAAATCACTTCATTATACCTGTTTTTGTCAGCCAAAGGAAGGCCTAAGGAGATTTTTGCTTTTACAGCAAATGGTGGGATACAAAGTTATTGCTCAGTGTTATTTTGTCACAGCTGTTACTGAAGTAGTTTGAACCCTAGGCACTGAGAAGGACCATCATCAAACTGGTTGCTAGCATCTATATTATACAGACCAGGTATTTATTGCATCATTCCTACTTTTATTATGTATTAGTGTCATTTTAGATTTTGTGTGTTTTTTTGTATAATTTGATAGGTTACTTTTTGTATCTAGGAAAGCTCAAATGTGTTTGTAAGTTAATAATAATTGTTGCTTTTGCTTTATGCCATTTTGGTTTAGGAGAGGTTTCATGGGAACACTCTACTTTTAATGTTTCAGAAACTACAATAAGTCAATGAAATTCCTCAACAATCACTGATTCCACTAGGACTCTGTCATCTTCTGTTATCATTTCTGAAATACCACAACAGTTCTGAAATACCAGTAAGCTTCAAAGTTTGACTTTCTCTTACCTTGCTTAGTTAGTCATCTTCAGTTGTCACCTCCAAAGTATATGACTCTGTATTAAGTCAATGAGTAAGAACCAGCAGGTAACTTTGCCTCCAAAATATGTGACTCTATGTTTATTCAATGAGTAACAAGTGGAGCAAAGAGGAAGGAAGGGCTATGGTATCCGTGAACCATAGAAACTACCAAGATATAACCTAAGAGAAGGCAAGCTACACAATAAGGGGTGATTAGGAGGATGGGATGATGTTTAAATATGTAAAAGAAAAAAAGTGGAGACATGCAAATATTGTTGCCTGTACCTGGGGAAAGCTGAGAATAATACAAGCAGAAATATTCCCTCACTTAAAAATGCACTGATATTTTTATTTTCTATTTCCCATTGTTTTAATGACTCCATATTGGAATGACATCTCTTGGAAGAATGACTTTGATACATGTTACTTTCCATTTTGAGATTTTTGTTTATTGAGGTCTTTAAAAAACAAAACTGCATAGGGGCTTGTTGTAATTTTATTTTTCTGCTTGTTTGATTAAAAATAGTTATCTTGGACATCAGGTAATGCAGGTCTGATGTTTATGAGGCAGAACAGCATGATTTATTGTTTTTCTCATTTGCTACCTTGAACTTAGTAAAATCAGGATACATTTATTTTTCAAGGCTGTCATAAACAACAAAGAAAACTGCAGGATGGTCTCATACCACAAGTATTGACTTTTTCTATATGTCTAAGATTCGACTGAAGGAAAAAAAAAAAACTATTATCAGTCCATACTTTATCAAAGCACTTTATCTTTTTTCAAATTTAGGAAATTCTGTTTATATTTGAAATGAACAAGAAGTTCTCCAAAAGGGTCAATCTTGAAAGCCAGAAAATCTAAAGATAATATAAAAATTCTCTTTCTAAATGAACAGCTTACTAGCTGCTACCAAAGAATGCATCACCTTCCTTAGCTGTGCTTTTAGAATCTTGGGACTTGAATCTTCCCATTCCATTCACATCATATATCTGAAGGAGCCTTAATACTCACATAACTATAATCAAACTTCTTTTAGGTACCAGATCTTCAGATAAGCCAGTCATGTTCAGTAACTAAATTAGATATGAACTCAGCTTTGAGATGGTTAATTCCTAGTCAAAGAAAAACTAAGATTTGTTTGTATTTTCATTATTGGCAGGAAAAAAAATAATGAATTAAATACATGGTCACCAGTTTGAAAGAGATGAGAAATTAAAAGATACGAAAAGTAGCTTTATTATTATTATTATTTTGAGACTACGTCTCGCTATTTTTGTCTGTGGAACTGCAGACTCACGTTGCCCAGGGTACCACAAATTCAAGCAATCCTCAGCTTCCTAGATAGTTGGAATTACAGGTGTGCGCCACCACGTCCAGCTACTTTTTGGAACTAGGTCTTGCTGTGTTGCCCAGAGCGGGATTCGAACCGCGATCCCTAGTGCCAGCCGCTTCATAGGCTGAAGCTTACAGGCACGCGGCACCTTGCTTGGCTTGAAAAGTAGCATTTTAGATTATTCATTGTTTTCCATAAAGAACCATGAGCTACTGTTCCTGTTGTGTCCAAGATGGAGAAATGTCTTTTGCATTAATATCTTCAGAGTGATTAGCATCCTGGACTCAGAAAAGTTACCTAAGGAAATAATGGAGTATAGTGGTTAAGAGCATAGGATCTGTTTGAAGGCATTTATCTCAATTTTGTCTTTGTCCCTGAAAGAGTTATCTCTCTGAGCACATTTCTTGCTTTATCCAGTTATGTGTTATGCTTTGGTGTTTTATTTTTTTCTTGTTAATATATAGTTGGCATTTCAATTAGATAGGTCTTGTATAAGTAAAGGTAATTACTTTTGCATAGCAATATGTCTTCATGAAAATGCTAGTTGATTTCTATAGTAATTTATATTAAGTTTTTGATCGATTCCCATTTTTCCATGTAAACTGATATGTCAACAATCAAAATTAGTTTTCTTTCTAATTTTAATACCATACAGTTATTTCTTTTCTAGATTTACTTTCTAGACCCTTTAGAAAAATATGACTTTTTAAATGAATTTCAAAATATTTGTTTTGTCTTAACATTAGTCAGATTATTTCTATTCCACCTGGACCTAAACATGCAGCACACAGTTTATCACAAGTAACTTCCTAGCTATTTGTGTAATGGGAATTCAATCTTAATCTTACTCTCCCTCCTTGCAGAATTCTACACTGTTTCTCCAACTCAGTTACAGCTGTCCAGTTTCCTGGGTATTGTTAGATTTTGACCACCCTTTCTATGTCATTTGTGGACTTCTTCATTCTTATGTTTTGATAATCATGTTGTTTTATGCTTGGGTTCACTTCTCATTCTGTTCTCTTTCCTTGGGATATCACACCACTCTTTTGTCTTCCACTCCTGCCTCTATGCAGGAGGTGATGATCCTACATTTGATAGCTCCCCCATACTTTACCTGATTTTCTTATACTTAAAATGATATAAGATACACTTAAAGTCAAGTTTTCACCAGACTCTTCCACTTAAGTGAAACATAGACATTTTAAATCAGCTCTTTTCTGTAATTAATCACATTTGTTCAATCATCAAATGTTTTCTGAAAAATGCCTGTAGTAAATATCCTGAGCTTTAAGGACCACCTAGTCATAGCTTCAACTTTTCAGTTCTGCTATACTAGTGTGCGAATAACCACAGATAGAATAAAAAGGAATGGCTTGACTTTGTTCTAGTAAATACTTATTTAAAAAATAGGAAGCTGATTCCCAGTATGCAGTTTGCTGAAGTCTGTGTTGTTGTTTCCTATGCTGGAAATGCAGTTGTTACCTGTGATTACTTCTTTCCTATGTTTGCAGTCTATACAGCTCCAAATTTGGCAAATTAGAATTCCATTCTAAATGTTTTCCTGATATACCCTTTTTCTTCTTTTATACAAATGTAATCTTGTATTTCTTCATGTATTTTTCTGGCCTCACAATAATCAAGATAAATTGCTCTCCCGCCTCCCTTCTGTTTATTATCTCAAAAGCCAGCTTCCCTTACTGCACAGGAAACTTTCTGAGTCCAAGCAGAACCATTCTTCTCCTAGGTTTTAAATTCTTTTTTTTTTTCAACTTAAATTCTTAATTTTTATTATTTTTTTTTGTGTGGGAAGAAAACAAGTTACAGACACACACACACACATATATATATAGATATATAATTATAATACCACAATTATAAAATTATATAAGCATGCAAAATAATATATTTTTACTTATATTTGACTCTCTTTTGTGTAAGGCAGTGTTCACAGATTGAAAGTATCTTAACATGACATAGGTGTCTCTTGCGAACCTAGCTACTTGTCTGCTATTCCTTTATTTTCCTCTTCAGATCCTAGAGAAGCCAGTAGGTATACATGTAAAGAGGAATTGTACTCAGAGAGAACTAACAAAAATAGACTGAGAGATCTTATTGACTATGATGCAGGTCAATTACTTGTGAAAGGAGAGCAAAAAGGAAAGGATTGTGTTGGAAGAGCATCAGTATAGCTCTGTGAAAGCCTGGGTCCAGCTGGTGGGGAGTTCAGAGTAGGAACTTAGGTTGCCTACTGGAAATGTCCCTGTTGGGCAGGAATAGCCAGATTAGGTGAGTGCTACCTGGGGTCAAGCTTGGTCCTTGTAGAACTGCAATGGATGTGCAGGTGCAGACCATAGAAATGTCAGCTGGCTGTGCTCTGGCAGCAGTTTCCCTTAGGGAGAGCTGTGTGGGCCCCTCCATGGCCCTGCTGGTGACTTGACACTTAACATTTCAACTTCATAAACCATGCCTAATGCTTTACATGTACTGTGATATCTTTTATCCTCCATGCCTTTTGTTCTCATTTCCTGGTCTGTCTACATTGTCTTTTCCTCTCCTGACTCGTTGTTGCCAACTGCTTTTTACTCTCCAAGTCCCAGCTTGAAAAAAAATCTCCCGTGTAATTATTTCACCACCTTCCTCCTCTTAACTTTGCAAATCATCATCACATGGTCATTTCTCGTGTCCTCCACATAATTTCCAAATTATGATTGGTCATACATATTTTATATTTCTATTTATGATTAGAAAATGATTTTCTTAAAATAAAGGAATATCCAGTTTCTACCCTCAGACACCCATAGTTGGCACCTATTTGTTGAGTGAATAGTCTCAATCATTCATTGAGCATGGTGACCCAGATGACATGACAGAATGGCAGATGATATCTATGCCACTATAGTTGGTTTACGAGTTTTTCATGGTTTATTCAGAAATATATTTTATAGCTATTATTTGTTCAGTTTACCTCAGCTGAATGTGGCAGTCCAATGCAGAGGAAAGAATATTTGGCTTAACTCAAAAGACCTGTGTTCATATATGGTATCCTCAGTGACCATGGGCAACATCTCTGGCATCATTTTCCTCATTAATAAGAGGGAGAGAGTAATACCAAGGACACGGAATTGTGTGGACCTATCAAATCATTTGTCACACATTCAGATTTTTGCTTTGACAGAATTCTCTGCTGCCTCCTAATGTATCAGAGCCTGAATCATGCCTGCTTCTACAATTGCGCTGAAATTGTGGTTCATAAAACTCTTTATAGAGAGAATAATTTATAGATGCTATTTAGAACCAGTGTTCTTCTAACAATTGTATTGCCATGGTACAGATAAATGTATTATTCTTGGAAGTAGTTTTGACTGTTCAATATTGAATAAAAGGGGGATCAATTATGTAGGCCTAAAGAGACAATACAACATGAACTTCATGACAGAATAGGATCTTTGCTTCCTTTGCATGGGGCTGAATTATTGTAGTTGCTGTCTTGATGGCCATGCTTCCTGGGTGCCACCTCATAAACTGTACAAATGGAAACATTTTTTTAAAGTAAAGATGTTAATGGAAAATAAAAATTTAAAAATATGCAATATATAGAATAAAATAGAAAGATAAAAAGGAAATTAAAGTCTTAATCTAAAAAAAGAAAAATATAAAGATGCAGAAATACACTTAATTTTTAATTAATTAATTATTTTTTATTAAATGCTTTATTATATAGATACTTATTTCATGTATTTGTAATATCTGGGGCTCTCCTCTCCCTGATCATCCCCTCCCTCACTTGCCCCATCCCCCAAATTGTGAATTCAAGTTTGTTTTTTAGCTTATTTTGACTTTTCCTCCTGGCCTTTTGTTTGTTTTTCCTAAGTCCCATATATTAGTGAAACCATTTAGATTCTGTCTTTTTCTTTCTGGCTTGTTTCTGCTAATATGATTTCTTTTAGGTACACCCATGTTATCATACAATCATCAAATTTGTCTTTTTTTTAGTTCATGAGTAATATTCCATTGTGTATACATATACCATATGTTTTTCATCCATTCATCTGTCTTGGGACATTTGGATTGCTTCCATGTCCTTGCAATTATAAATAGTGCTGCTAAAAGTATCCAAGTACACGTCGTACTTTGGGTAGATTCCCAAAAGAGTGATTGCTGGGTCGAATTTATTTTCATTAGTCTGAGGGTCCTCCACACTGTCTTCCATTGTGGCTGGACCAGTTTACATTCCCACCAGCAGTGTAGGAGTGTTCCTTTTTTTCCATGTCCCTGCCAGCACTTGTTGCTGCCCTTTTTTGTTTGTTTGTTTGTTTTTTGGTATAGGCTATTCTTGCTGGTGTGAGGTGGTATCACATTGTGGTTTTGATTTGTATTTCTCTGATTGCTAGTTGAACAGTTGAACAGTTTTTCATGTGCCTGTTGGCCATTTGTATTTCCTCTTTGGAGAAGTGTCTTTTTAGTTCCTCTCCCCATTTTTTGATTGGGCTTCTTGCTTTGTTTTTGCTAAGTTGTATGAGTTCCTTATGGATCTTTATTATCAACCCTTTATCAATTTTGTGGAGGACAAAAATTTTCTCCCACTCAGTTGGGTTTCTTTTTGTTTTGTCTGTTGTCTATTTTGCTGTACAGAAGTTTTTTAGTTTGATGTAGTCCTAGGTGTTTATGTTTTCCTTCAGTTTTTTTGTTGGTTATAGATGTATCAAGAAATGGATTTTTGAATTGTAACTAATGGAAATTTTTGCCCAAGTTTTCTGCTATGTATTTTATGGTTTCGAGTCTTACATCCAAGTCTTTTATCCATTTTGAGTTCGTTTTTGTACATGACATTAGGGAGGTACCTTGGTTCATTTATTTTTTTGCATGTTTTGATCCAATTTTCCCAGCACCATTTATTGAAGAGGCTGTCCTTGTTCCATCATAATGTCACTCCTATGTCAAAGAGTAGGTGACTATGTATGTGTGATTTTATTCAGGGCACTCAATTCTCTTCCATTGGTCTGGTTGTCTGTTTTTGTACCAGTACCAAGCTGTTTTAATCACTATGGCTTTGTAGTATAATTTGATGTCTGGGATAGTAATACTTCCGTTTTCTCTTTTTGGTCAGGAGGCTTTTTGATATCCGAGGTCTTTTGTTATTCCAGTAATTTTTGTTCTATCTCTTTAAAGAATGTCATTGGGATTTTTATAGGGATTGCATTGAATTTTTATATTGCTTTCCATAGGAAGGCCATTTTGATTATGTTAATTCTCCCAATCCATGAGCAGGGATCAGAAATACATTTTAAATTGAAGAAAAGTGATGCTATAAGGTAGAAAGATATGAAAAGATCGGATGGATAAGGGCTTTAAGAATGCAAACAAAGGCTTAGAATTTCTAAATGTTAAATATCATTGGACTAAACAATACTGTTGAAATAGCATAAAATTCTCTGTGAGAGCATAACTCTGTTATAAAGGGTACCTTGCTTCCTCTTTTTGGTGTGGTAAGTTGTCCATTATCTGTACTTCCTTGGTGACAAGAGAGCAGTTTTTTGATCTTGAACACTGTTGATGTTACATCACTTCTGTCCAGTAGAGGGTAACCTCATGGAGCGGTGAGGACAGACTGAGCTGATGTGATATAGGAAAATGAGATGTACTTAGAAACTGTTTCTCTATCTGAAATGACCCTAAAGTATTATGCTAACATAGAGGATCTACCAAGGGTTGTGGTTTTTTTTGTTGTTGTTGTTGTTGTTGTTTTTTTCCTAACTCACTCCCCAGTACATAAACAATTACTCCTCTCACTTTGGCATTCATATACTTTGTGTTTTTTACTCAGCATTCAGTTCCAGATTTTTTCCAATTACTTCATTACTGGTATAGTCTTTTCTCTAGCTATTGAGAATCCATTTTGTTTGGCTCTTTTTATTTCTTTTTCTAATTTCCTAAGACCTATTTGAGATATGGCCAGTCCTCTGAAACAGACACACATAATCTCTTCTACTCATTTCTTACAATCTAAACCACCCACTTATCTCTCTTTCACACGCACACATACACACACACAGAGAAAGACAGAGAGAGAGAGAGAGAGAGAGAGGGAAGCAGTTCACACTTCTGATTTAGATACATGCAGAAAGACATATGCCAGCACTAGTGCATTACCCTTAGCCTATATGCCTTTTCTCTCCCCTGAGTGACTTCTGCTAGCTAACCTTCACATCCATCATTGTAAAAGTCCACATCTCCGTCACAGATATAGATTAGAATATTGTAAATTTATTGTTTCTTTTCCAGGGAGATTTTTTTAAAAGCTTTTCCCCTGTGATCTATAAATAATGAATAATTCCATTAGAAATGTGATGAATAGTGTAACTTTTGTGCAGAATTTTTCAAGCTCAGAGTTTCAATGCATTTATTTTCATGACAGCCCCAAGCTATGGCAGGTAGGAGGGTCATTTGATTGACACTGTTAATTTTCTCTTGTCACTTTTCCCAAAGTGTGTTCCTTCAGTTCCCATAGATAATTCACGCACTGTAAAGGGATCCTTTTCTATGCTTAGATGGGTTTGAGAAATGCCACAGTAACCTAACCCCTTTAATGAGAAACTCCCCAAGGTTTTCATGTGGTAGTTTGCTCTGAGCTATGCCATATTTCCAAAACATACTTGGTCAGGGAAACTTCTTTTATTTTCCATTAAAATGTTATGTCTCCAAGCTGGTGTTTCGTGGAAAATAATTTGAGAAAAATAATCTAATGATGGTAGATTATTTTCCTTTGTTCTTCAGAGAAACTGTTTTATAGTTACCCTACCTGAAGAGTTAAAATTTTCCTCAGTATAGTTCCATCAAATTGATTTTCTTTATATTTTCAGTTCCAAATAGAATAAACTTCTATCTGAGAGCCCATGTATGATTCTGAAGAATCTCCTGAAAGCTCAAAGCAGAATTAATTTTCATTGTGTTTTATGATAATATGAATTTCATATAAAATACTCCTTGAAAGTCAGTATAATCTTCATAAAGGAAAATTATTTTGACTAGGTGTTTCTTTTTTTGTTTGTTTGTTTTTTTTTGAGACTAAGTCTCGCTATTTTTGCCTGTGGAACCGCAGGCTCTCGTTGCCCGGGGTACCACAGACTCAAGCAATCCCCAGCCTCAGCTTCCCAGGTAGCTGGGATTACAGGCACGCACCACCACACCCAGCTATTTTTTGAGACTAGGTCTCGCTACAGGCCCCAGGCGGGACTCGAACTGCGATTCCTAGCCCCGGCCGCTTCATAGGCTGAAGCCTACAGGCACGAGCCACCATGCCCGGCTGACCAGGTGTTTCTTAATTAGAATGCTACTATGTGACATACATGTGACATAACTATACATACACAAATGTACAAACACATAAATTTATATATAGTCATATGCCCACGTGCATGTACACAATAATGCATCAGTGGAAAAGAGATAAGAAAAAGAGAGAGCTAGAAACAGGGAGATCAGTCTCATGGCTCCTGATGGAAAAAGCCATTGCAGAAGCACTTCCACTACAGAGGCAGGTGTATCCAGGGTACATATTCTCCCTTTCAGCGTTCCTTCTAGAATCTTAGTTATAGAGATTGACCCTACAAAGCCCTCCCCTGTACTGAGGCCACACATGATTTTTTTGACGCCAGAGGGTTATGCCCAAATACTAGACTCCAGGGGGCAATCTGAGTAACATTGTTCTGAGCTAAAGAAAAGCCATTCTTTTAAGATGTCAGAGTACAAAATCAAAGTGGTCATTATGCCAAAACATGGAGAAGCTATCTCCTTTTGACACTGCCTCATGCATTTGTCCTCTAAAGTGAAGAGCAAGCTTTCACCCATGAGTGATTTCTTAGGAAAACCAAGATTCCAGTGACCTGCAGACCTGGTGTCTGTTTATTTTCATTCTCTGAGATTCACTGCCTACTTGCACATATTCCTTAGGACTTTGTAGTTCTGGTGTTGAAAGGATCCTTTTGCTCTAGAGATTTGTGTTTTGATAGGTATCAGAGAAAAAGAACCACTGATACTCTGAGCACAACCTATAGTGAATACATTAGGATGCTCTGGAGTGTTACGACCAACCTTCCTAGAGACTTATTTTGTAGCAGTTAATCAGGTTTTTGTTGTTGTTGTTGTTAATCAGTTTTTTATGTTCCCTTTGGGAAAAAAATCACACAAGTGTCTTTTATGTTCTCCTCATACTTTTTGAACACTAAGCATTTTAATGGGCACACAGTAGGTACTGACAGATGGCACATCAGCAATGGTACAATTGCTATTTGGTATAATTGCTAAATGCTATCTCTTTTGCTTTTATGTGTAAAAATCTCTTTTGCTTTATATATAAGCATTATATATAACTTTATATATATATATATATATATATATATATATACACACAGTTTTTAAAAGATGAACATTGAAGAAATAATGAATGGCAAGTGAGCCAGTAACCGAATGGCATTCCCACACAGGATCTTAAGCTGGAAGACCAACTTTATTTCATCAACCATCAAGCTGGTCCTAGGACCTCTATGTGTGTACCTCTGCTGAAGATGAGTATACACTTTTCCTGTAGCAGGTCATTCCATCTTGGTTAACTCTGTTGGGACGATCTTTATTTTGAGCACAAGAAGGGTTATCAATGGAAACCATGCATTGTAAAAATTCAGCTTTCCTTCTCTATTACATTGTGTTTATCACACAAGGCATCCATTTTTCTATATCCTTCACTTGCTGAGAGTAAGATTCTGCAGATTCTGTTCCTATACCTTTGAGTCTGCATTCTGTACTCCTTTTAAATTCTTTTCTTGTGTACACCCTTGAAAACTTATCTTAGCTGGCTCATCTTTCGTCTTCAATTTTTACTCTGTTCACTTGACCAGTATTCCATTCACTGCCTTGTGTTCAAGCTCCCTGGACAACCACCTGATCCTCACACTGACTGATGTGTCTCCTGAATTTTGAATGTGTGTATCTGTCACCTCTGGACATTTCTACCTACATTTTCCAGTCTTGTGAGATTAAATGGAGAAAAATTGATCTTAAAATCACTGACAACTTCCTTTTAGAGGACATCTCTTTAACCCCCTTAACTAGACTCCTTCAGAACATTTTTGTACCATTGTTGGGATACTTTCAGTCTTACTTTCAGCAAGACAACCTACACACAAACATCATACACACACAAACACACACACACACACACACACGCTGTGATTTCTTTTCCAGAACACTCTACTATTACTTGGATGCAGAAGATATTGATGCCTTGTGGGAAGTGACCTATACTGAATATGCCAACTGGTTCTATTTGTCCAAGTTTCAAAGGCACCCTGCCATGGGACATTTGGTTTCCCATGAGAAGTATGTAATTAGCACTTGTCACCACCGTCCTTATGTTGTCAAAGGCATAACATCATTAACTTAGGGAGTCGAAAATCTATAATCCCCATAGTGCCACATGCAAATGTGCTTTCCTTGAAGGCTACAGATTTATTTTTAATGTCAAGCTCATGTCACAATCTCCTTTGAAAGCTCCTGGGTTGAAATAGCTTTTGCCAAGAACACATTCTTCCAACAAATAGTGCTGCTTTCTTCCTGAAGATTAGATTTAGGACCAACATTCCCACAAGAAGTTGATACTTTGTCGAGGTCACCTTAGAGTTTATCTGCTTAACCAGTTTCTAATTCACAGAGTCGTCCTAGCCACAGATATATCTGTTCTAGAAAACCGAGTATTTTACCAAGACAGTCATCTCTTTACCAAGTTTCTTTCTTATTCTATTACTTTCAGAATAAGATTATCCTGGACCCTATGACATTCAGCGAGGCCAGGTTCCGGCCATCCCTGGAAGAGAGGCTGGAGAGCATCATCAGTGGCGCTGCGCTCATGGCTGATTCCTCCTGCACGCGCGATGACAGACGCGAGAGGATAGTGGCGGAGTGCAACGCCGTTCGGCAGGCGCTCCAGGACCTGCTCAGCGAGTATATGAATAATGTAAGTTCCGGCTTCCAGTGCTTGGGTCTTGGTGGATTCTCTTTGCCATTTGAATGCACCTAGGCAAGCATGCCTGGCACGGTAGAAGAGCAGGTATCCCTCCTGGAGAATGAGTTAGGTGACCCCAGAGCACTGCTTTGGGGGAATCTGCGTCTTGATTTTATATCAGAGTGTAGATTCGGTTTGGAAGAGATTGGTGGAGGGTGACATTTTGTTAGTTCAACTATGGTTTTTTGCTTGAGTAACTTACTGGTTGTTGTGGTGGCTGGCTGCTGATATAGGAAATATTTCTGCCAGAAAACGTAGAATGATGGAAATAACAGAAAATACAGCGATTTGTTGTCAGTTATCTTCTTTTACAAAGAGTCCTTTCAAAGCCAAGGATAACTGTAGATGTGAACCCTCATTCCACAGAAGCTTTAGTAACTGTTAGAAATTTTAAAATATGTGTACAAAATTGGCTGTGTTGAAAGCATTCTAACTGCAGTAAATCTTGGAAGAATGTTACTTACTGATTCATTATGCAATTAAAATTTCTTATGAGAGTGAGTCTCTGAATCTTCAAGCGAGTATTCGTGTATATGAATGTATTATAGCACAGATAATAGTTGTCCTCTCCCACAGTTATAAGAAGTGACAGGTCTTGTCTACTGTGAGGACTGAAGGAGATGAAATCCTTATGCTTTGCTTTGAAAGGACTGAATTATATTTGTAGTGAGTTGTTAGTTTGTTTCTACTGAGGTGATGTTGTTAATTTTGGGTGTTTTTAACCTTGAGTGATCTGGAGTTCTTCCTGTCCTGGATTCCTGAATATAAAAAAATATAGACATAAAGAGGGAAATGTAAATTCGGTAGTGACTGGGCATGATTTGTTAAAGGAATGCCCTGTGTCAGGTAGATAACATGGGCATGGAAAATCTGCTCTTCGCTTTTGAAACCCATGCTTTTAGAATGTCATGAGGCACTGCTAAGATAAAATAGTAAGAGTATTCATGATATCCCTTCCTTCAGCAAGATTTTCCTACCATTTCCATCCCTCATGGGTCTGCAGCCTACAACTAGTCAAGCCAGTAGTCAGCATTGACACTCCTGCCAGACTCTCCAGAGATTATGATTAAGAAAACCTAACAAAAATAGATTGCCTTACAAATTAAAAAAAAAAAAATCCCCCCCCCCATAGCTTCTGTGATTTGGGAAGACTTGTCCATTTTCAGCACACAGAGATTAAGGTGTGGATACCTGGAGCGTGGGTCCCAGCTGCTTAGGAGGACTTTCCTCTAGGACTCTAGATGGTCAACGCTGTCTGTGATTTTGGAGCTATGGGTTCTACCAAGGGTGGAGCTAAAATGTTAATCGCAGTTGTCACCCAGTTCAGTGCATAATTTGGATAAAAATTTAACCAAAAAAGAAGGCTTATAAAACTGGACATTGATGCTTCTAACAGAATAGCGATAGGCTACTACTTGAATGTGGAATTTGGTTTCATATTAAGGAATGATGGTATATTATCAATAAAGAATCATTGCCAAAGAAGGAAGTAGAAGCCATACAGATCACACCATTGCTTAAGACGATATATAAATAAGTCAGAAAAAAAAAAAAGTTCTGCTAATAGAAATCACAGAATGTGATTAAAGAAGAGTTGATCAAAATGTGACATGTAATTTTCAGTTTAATATCTAGAATCCTGTCAAGTAGAAGTTTTTTTTCAGTGTAAACTCATGCAGCTTGATTGAGCTAATGTGTTTTTGTATTTTATTGACTTTAGGCACTTGTTTATCTGTTCACAACCTTTTGATGCAACACTTTTATATTTTTATTAAAAGATTTAGTCCTATGTTGACTTAGTTACAGTAATACAGAGATGGGTGTAGTGCTTAAATGTCCAAGTGTAGAAATGATCTTCACTTTGAAACTTGGAAGTACTGAGACTGATATAAAGCACCTCCTCTTGGCTAGTCTGACCTCGACTGACTGCATGATTCTGCGGTGGCAGCATCACAAGTTCTGTTCCCGTGATCTATCTGCACTGGAGCTTGCAAGACAGGTGTCCAGAGCAGATTTCTGATGCTACATGCCAATATATATTGATTTTTATATAAAACATATTTCTGTAAAAATCACATATGCATCTATGCCTTGATTGAAAAGTATGTTGTAGTTAACAGCAGCCCAATAAATAAGTCAGTTGTGCCAAGGCAAGTATAAGATATTTCTTTATAATCTCATAAAGCCATTATCAAATTATTGTCCTAACTACTTTCATCATAACACATTGGGCATTAATTTTAGATTATATCATGAGATTAAGAGTGATGTATTTATAAAGTGTTATAGCTGATGGGATTCTAAAGAAATCTAAATCAGTCTCTGGTAAAGATTCAGCTTTAAGTGCTCACATGTAGAAAAGATGGTCTAAAACTTGTGTATACAGATTGGTATGAATTACATGGAGATGGAGACTAGAGACACTAGATGGAGACTAGAGAGAAGTGAACTGAATTATTAGGAAAAAGTAATTTGCTTGGGACCTAGACTTTGGTATAGCTATGTGGGTTCCACTGTGCTTGGTGGAATATCAGTGTGTGTTAGATATTTCCACAAAGGTATATCTAAATGAAAAAAACACTGTATGTGTGGCTTGACACATATAACAAAAATTACATTGGTGAAGGATGCTATTGTATGAGCAAAACAGGCTGGGCTAGCAGACTTTTATAGCAGAAGTTATGATTGTGGATCAGAGCAGTGATTTGAGAAGACTTGGAATTATTTCAGAAAAGCTCTGAGTGTCCCTAACTTGTTTTATCGAACTTATGATGTAAAGCAAAGTGGGACGATTCTTCATGGTAACAAATGATCTCCCTTTAAATAGGACATCATTATTGTTCATGTGTGGAGACTTAATGGTCAGAGAGAGACTCTTCTGCAAAAAGATGCCTACCAGTTCTTTGGATTAGCACCATCAGCATGCATGTTGGATCATTATTCTGTGTTCTATAAACAGGCCCAAATAATAATGATGACATAAACTTTTCTCTGGAACTTATACTTTATATGTATTTTTCTATGGTGGTAAAAATATTTTTCATATAAAAGAATCTGATATTCATTGACAGGTATTTTATTAATGACAAGTATTTGATGGATTCAATTTAGAATATACTGTATATACAGCAAATACATATTGTGCTAGACACTGTTCTAGAATTCTGGGAATAGGAATACACAAAGGAGCACAATAGACAAAATTCTTTGTTCTCAAAGGGGTTACATTCTATTTGGGAAAGCAGACTCAAATGATTTGAGTAAAAGTATCACCTCAGATGGTGATATATGAAAAGTAGAAGTATAAAACAAGAAGCAGGGCATGCAACTGTAAAGAAGTGAAGCCTGGAGAGGATTTTTTGAGAAGGTGATGTTTCTTCAAAGACCTTTGGGAGATGAGCGTGAATGGGATTCTGTAGCAGCATAGTCAGCACCTTGGTGCAATAGGTGCCTGACTGCTGAAAGGAACATGATGATGTTTATGATGTGACTGTTGTTGGTGAGTTGTGGATAGGTAGCAGGACATGGAGTCTGCAAGTTGAAGCAAGAGATGGAGTCTGCAAGTTGGCAGGTGTCAGATGGGAAAGAACTTGTTTACCATTATGAGGAATCTGACTTTACTACAATGGAATGGGAAACTATTGAAGGGTATTGGACAGAAAATGCCACATGTTAGGTGTTGAGAACAGGTCACAGTGGTGCAAGGGTCCAAGGGTCCAAGCCAACGGTCAGATAAAGGAGGCCCTAGAATGATTCGTAAAGATAGTGGCTTGGAGTGAGTAGAGGCAGCAGAAACAAAGTACTTAAATTCTGACTCAACTTTTACATAAGATGTGTGTATATAAAATAGTCAGTGAAAAGCATGCATCTGTTTTGTGAACACAAAATGGACCCCGGGCCTTGTGAAGGACAGCAACTGCTGTATCTGTTATACTAGTGTGATATCTTACGTGTGGTTTTGGTTGCACAAAAAAACATGACTTATTCAGAATAGCAATTTTTAAATAGCTCACTTTGCTGGCTACTCAGCCTAGAGTGATTGCATTTGAAAGGCAATTTAAGTAGAAAAATGTTGTTTCAAGGTTGTTTCAACAAAAATGTCCAAGTGTGGTTCACATTCTTACAAAAATAAAAGCCTCAAAAATATACTTCTCTCCTAAAGTATTAAAACTAAATCTTGACTAATAAGCCAATGTGTTACATCATTTCTTTGTGTAAAATTCACTTTGGGCCTTCGTGACAATGTATAATGAGAGGTCCCTAGACCTTCTGTGTTTTGGAATCGTACAGCCTGGCATATTTCTTTATGCACAGCTACTCTGTGTTGATCTACATTATTTTTAAAGACTAATGCAGAACTACAATGTTCTTAAACAGTCTTATAAAATCTGTGTGCACAATGATGACAGAGAAACAGGTGACTTAAGGAAATAACTGTTGATCTCTGCTATGTTAACATGTGACAGATTAGTTTTTAGTTGTATTTCTATAAATGAAATAATGTATTTTTACAAAATATCTGGACCCCACTTTTCTCATGTAGGTTTATCAATGAGGTTGATAATTTGAAAACTTTTAAAAGTGCATGAAAGCAAATTGATGTGAAAACATATACACACATTACAAGTGCCTGAAAGCTCAGTCATCTCCTGGGCGTCAGAGTGGGATTTTATGTAAAACATGTTCCTGGTGAATCATCTTTGCAAAGAGTTGAAGTCTAAAAAGATACCCAGTACCACACTGAGGTGCCAGCATAGCTCTGTACTATGTATGGGAACATGGAGGTGATATTCAGGGACATGGCACCTTGAAAATAGTGGACACTATCATTTTAGTCTAAGTGTACAGCATAAATATATGTTCATTGGAAAAGACAAAAAACAGAAGAAGAAAATAAAAATTACTCTTAATCTCAACTCCTAAGGTAATCATTGTTAATGATTTTTGTATAAATCTTTCTACTGTTTTTAAACACATGTGACATATTTATATATATGCATATATGTTATGCTTTGGTTTTTAAAAATGGCTTCATTGTAAGTGGTATTTAGCCTATTTTCTTAATATATCATGATTATGTTTCTATATCAATAAACATCTTCTAGCTTTGTCTACTGGCTACATAGCATTTTATTATGTAAATACGCAATAATTCATTTGGACACAATTCATATTTAAAGCATTTTAGAGAAGAGCATTTGAAGAAGATAAGTAGAGAAAACTTTTCATTCTGGCAGTAGAGAATACTGATTCTTATCCAAAGTATAATTGAGGAAGAAAGTGAGAAAGCAGTGAGGACACAGCTTTACAGTTTATATGCTTTAAAGGGATCCCTGAAAATTTGCCTCACTGAAATTTTGTACATGGAAAAATTTAAATGCCTCTGAGATTCTATTTAAAATTTATCATATGTGTACAGTTTTCTGTATTTAACATACCATCTGTATAAATTTGATTTTCAAATATATCAAAATTTCTCTATGCGGCACTGACAAGAGGGACCCAGAACAACTAGTGGACAAGTTTAATAGTTGCATTTGATCTGGGGTCCCAGAAGGCATTGAAACTTCTGGAACAAAAGTCATCAGAAATATAACTATGTTTGGAAATTGTTATACTGCAAATTTCTCCTTGATGGGAAAGTAGAAAGAACACTGAGTGTTGTGATAAAGCTAATTATTGATTAAACATGAAGTATGTTTCCTAACTTAACTAGACCTCTTTTTTTTTTGCCATTATTTTATTACATAGAAAAGGGGGTGAAAATCATAAAACTCAGTTAAGTTTCTCAGTTAAATGGTTTTACTTAAACTAGGGCAGAAAGTCAGTTTAAAAATGCTAATGGGCTGTCTTTGACCAACTGTAGCTCATGCCTCCTGGTAATGCTGTCCGGTTTAGTAACACATTAAACATTTCCTTACTGATTGGTGGCTTCATTCAAAGGAAAGATTCCTAATGTGCCAAATATGGTGCTTGTCTTATGAAGTCCTTTCTTGCTTTTTCCTTAATTGCAAATTGCCTTTTACCCAGTTCTACTTTCTGTTTTCCAATATGTTCAGTGCCCTCATCTCTGTTAATTTTCATCTTCAAATTCATCTGTCCAGTTCTGTTTCTCATATAAAGCCCTTTTTCCACAGATGGTTTTTCAATTCTTTTTTAGTTATTATTTCTTGCTTAGACACTGGAAAACTTTTTTTTTCCTGAAGCTGAAATTGGTTACCAACCCTTTCTCTGAGGTTTAAAACTGTTCTATGAATATATTCTTCCAAAGACATATGGTTAGAACCGGAAGTCCTGTGGGTAATACACTAGACTGCTTCCCCAAAGTGTGGCATTTCTAATCTCATTTGCCTACAGCCTTGGGCAGTTTTCAGCATAACTCATAAAAGCACACCAGACCTACTTTAGGATCATGTGCAACCTTATTTTTCCTTACCCTCCTCTTACTATAGTCTTTTTCTTTTTAATTCTTATTTTTGTTTTGTTTCACATCGTTATCTACCCTGAGGTTCTCCCACCACTTATCACCTGTGAACAAACGTCTTAGTCTTTTGTGCTCCTCCCCTCCATGCTCCATGCCTCAATTTTGTTGAGAGTGAGTTTCAAATTTTTCTTGTTCTGTTTGTTTATTTTCCCTTTATCCTTCATCTAAGTCTTTTTCTAATGGTCTTCAACTGAGTTTATTGTAATGGCATCTCCACCAACCAAGATGGGATTGTTACGGCAGGCTATGCTGGGTGGTACTCTTGAACCACAAGTGATGGGAAAATGTTCAACCATGCTGGAAAGACATATTTTCTGGGAGAATGCTGAGAGTGAGACTATAAAATATACTCTTCCAAGACCAAATATGGCACAGAGCACAGAGGTGTTTGGGTGGAAAGCCAGACTGGCAGGTGGTAGTTGGTTTTGGGGTTATCTGCACATAGTATCCACTTAGGTGTGGATCACTAATGGGGGATACATTCAGTTCCTGTGGTACAGAAACCTGGTAGGTGTCCTTGCTCTTAGAGATCCCAAGGTGAGGACAGTTACATTGAGGGAATGTATTGGTCTTTTGAAATTCGCTGCATTCATAGTACTTACTACAGATCACTAAGTGTCTTATTCACAGGCTTCCAGGGCAGGTGGCGCTAGCTAGATTAATTTGCTTTGCCTCATAATAACCAATTCTCATTGCAGTGTCCCAGCTGATCTCCTTCACCAGCAAAGGTTCTGCCAATAAGAGACCCTTCCCTGCTCACTGCTCTACAGATGTTTGCAGTCACAAGCTTGCACTTTGTAGCCATCTTCAGCCAGATTCAGCTTCCGGTTCTATCATTTACATGTGATATGACTTTAGGCAAAGTTGGGAGACTCTGAGTCTCAACTTTTTTAGTTGTAAAATAACAAATTATGTAAGAATGTTTACAGTGTCAACAGAAAAAATTGTTTACTTCTTTGTTCTCTCCAGTATTCTTATTTCCTAGTTCTATTTTATTAATGATAAATAAAAAGCATATATAAATTCACTGAAGATGAGGAGGATGGAAAAAGGAAAAGGTTGTTAAATAGGCCTGAGCAAGAGCTAGTAATCCTCAGCTGGTCAGAGATGCCTGTAAGTATGTGACCTTGCTCTCACGTGAACAGGACTATTGCCAAGGCCAGAAAGTAAATAAACAATAAACCTTGCAAAATAAGCTGATTTTTAGAGACCCTGGGGAAGCGTGGTTGAGTCTTGCCGTCCTGGGAACCAGAAGGCTAACCAAGAGAATCAGTTCTGTGAGCTGTTCAGAAGTAAATGTGGTGAGGCTGACTGAGAAGAGGAGGTGCTTCCCTTTTCCTGATCCTTTACAGTTCAGAGAGAGAAAAACCAGGATTCTCCTCTGAATATGTGGGTATTTCTGTTTTGTAGCATAAACATGGGAAAAGTTACTAGGTGTACTTTGTATTAATATCTCTCTCTTTCAAAGTTCAAAATGTGATTCTCTTTCTTATAGACCTTAGGGTTAGAGTTTAGTTTAGTAGATAGAGGTTAGAAAAGATTAATAGTGCTTTTGCAGAACCTAGACTAACTTGCAAAGGCTCTGACTGGTCACCAGGGCTTGGACTTTGAAAGTTTGGCAAATACCTTGGCAGACACCTTGGCAGGGTGTGTGCATTGGGCATTGCTTCTGTTGGTATTTCCTTTAAGTTAATTTGGATACAACACTATATACATGTCAACAAAGGTGAAGGTTAGAAATCTCTTGAGCAGGAAAATATTGGGAGAAAATTTTGTCTTTAAAACAAGGCATCTTGTTTAGTTCTATGATGACTTAACTGACCAAAAGGTCACAAAATTTCTAAGACTTCACTGATGTTTCTTCCATAGGGGAAAACAGCATTGAATAATCAATACCTAATTCTAAATCAACTCACTTTGCTCCCCCCTCTGCCTGTTCTCTTTCTTTCCCCCCTTTATTATTTTTTTCTAACACCTGTATGCCTGATGGAATTTTAAAAATTTCGTTCAATGCATGAGTGAACTCACGGGAATGAAAGGTGTTTTTCAGAGGCAAGAAATGACATGAAAGCAATAAACTAGATGTGGTTTTGCAGAATATGCCTGACTTAGACATAAGCTTTAAATGGGACACATATATAAAGAACAGTAGGTAAAGTCTATGACCCAGCTGGATAAGCAGACAGATTAGGTACCTCAATATAAAACCTGGATTCTCAGATGCTGACACTATTACTACATGATCTAAGAAAATGAAACTTCTTGCAGAGAGAAACAATGGGAATGCGTGCTCTCTTGACCTTTTAAAAAAGAAAACAGTGAAAAAGACCCATGCCACCAAGATTTTCTAACTACAGCCTCATAGTCACTCAATTTTGATTTTAGAACTTATATCCTATCATGACCTAAAACTAACCTAAATTTTCATTTAAAGTCTTTCTGGGTGGTGAGTTGAGGTAACTGGCAGAAGCAAATACCAGTCCTCTTTAGAGGAACAGATATTAAACCCAAGTTTCAAAAGGATTTCCACAGGTAATGTTACAAGGAAAAGAAGTGAGAATCATTAAAAATGAAACAAATCTCCAGGAATGAGAGTTGTCAAAAGTAACCACTTAGACGTCAGACCTACAAGGACTGAAGGTTTGCAGTTATTAGATACAGATTATTGCATATATTTTAAAAATTAAAGAGAACATTGGGACTATAAAGAAGAGACTGTCAGACTGAACTGGAAAGGCTTGTAAACAGAACTGGGCACTGTGGTAGAAGAACACATGATTGCTTGAAGGAATGGACCAGGAGCTTCCTAACAGAACACGTCTGTGCTATCAGGGAAGAGAGAGACAAACTAACAACAGAGTTCAGGCTTTTCTGTTCAGGTTGGTGCTTTCTGTAATCTCTTGAGCAGGAGTTGGTTATTTTTTGTAGAAACCCCATTGATTGTATATCTATTGCAATATCCACAGTGAACTTTTATAAGGAACTGTTCATCAAGTGAAATGAGAAGAAAATAAAAATCTTCCCTTAACAGCAAAATGCAGCCTTAATATTGGCTGTTACCTAGACTCCTAAGTAGGCTCATTCCTTGTCAAACTCACCGCTCCAATAAGCCCTCAAAAGTTGGTTCTGTATCATACAAGGTCAGTCAATATGATGAGGAAGAAAATAAATGCTGTAAGACAGTAAGAGGCTGTCTTTGACTTAATCAATGAATAGGGACTGTTGACAGAGTTGACTGTTGAGTCATCAAATTTGGCCATCCCACTTAAGGCATCCTGGACAGCACAATCCATCAATTGATGAGGAGGGCTTACTAGTATTTTAGGGAGCACCTCAGAAAGCTGTCAAGGAGGGGCACAGATTACCTGACCATCAAACTCCTAAGCCTGGAAAACCTTTACTTTGTGTCTCCAAAGAACCTGGAGCTCTGGAAAGATAAGCTCACAAGAGCCTCCTTGCTTGAATCTAGCTGTCTTGAGCCCTTCTTAAAATTGTTCTTTTGATTCATTTGGGAAAAAGTTGCAATCTTAGAACTAAGTGTTTCACTGCTACTTCAAAAATAACATAATTTCAACAACTTTGCATTTAACATTCCTCTGACTAGAATGTTCTTTCTCTAACTGCACATGAGTGTCTCCTTCTCAAGTTTTAGATAAAATGTGTTTCTCTTAATCATGTCAATATATTCGTTTCTGATATAGAAACTTTCAGTCTCCAAAATTCCATCAAGTCTTTGTGTTGTTATTGTCTTTTTCCATTGAAATTTAAAATCCCGTAAGAGGGTGTTGTGTTGTTCACAGTCCTTAGGACCTAGCATATTTAGAAAAAGTATCTGAAAATGCCACTTTCCTACTTTTCAGTTTGGAGAGCTCCACCAAACAAAACCTATCCTAGGTTCCCTCAGTGTGATCTGCTGGAACATGAGTTCCTGGAAATCTGACTGGCTAGGAGGAGCAGGATCATCTTTAGGTCTAAAGAATCCTGCAGAGTGAACTGGGAGCTTTGAAAATTACTCAGCTCATCGCTCTTCAGGAGTTTCAGAAGAGTTTGTCTATGTACTTAAGCAATAAGTCAAAAGAAGAAAAAGGTTACAATTCGTTGGCCGGTGTTCAGATGTCACAATCAGTTTCCAACAGACAGCATTTATAGTCTCTAAGTTTAACAAGTGCCCAAAGTGATCCTTATCAGCAGACAATTTCAGAAACCCCTGATAAAAGTCTAAGATCAAATCAAGAGGATTTTATGGAGTAAAGTTTAAATTGGACTTTCTTTTTGTGAATGAGGATACAGAATTTGTAAGAAAACATTAAATAAAATATCTCATGGGAAGTCTTACTGAGCTGGACATTCAGAATTCAAAATTCGAAGAGATATGTGAAGTCAATAGCTAACTTCTTTGGATTTCTTAGAAATAGACAAGGAGATGTCTATTGTGGGCTATTAATTGAAGGATAGTTGTGGGCTATTAATTGAAGGATAGTTGCTTTTTTCCAAACTCATCTCCCTCAAATATGTCTTTTTCTACACATCTACTCCCCCATTAATAAAAAGACAATTTATTATGCTTAGGCGGATTCTGTTTTCAATAAGTGCCATAACTAAAATACACAGTGTTTCAGATCATTCAGAATCCTTAACTCCTTATTTTCTGACTTCTGTTTCTGCTAACTTCAGGTTTGACTGCAGCTGCAGAGTTGTAGAAAGCTCTTGGAGCTTTGCCTTTGCCATTTAATACCCTGAATAAGCTTTGGCTTTGGGTTTACACCCCAATATGCTTTTTCCAGAAGGAACTGACATTTTGTCTGAGTATTTTAGGTATTCTTAACCACTATAGAGGATTAAGAAAACAAACAAACAAATAAAAAGCAGACAAACACATATTTAGTGTTCTACCCAGTTCTAAAACAACAGAGTACTTCAGGAGTCTAAATATCTATATGTTTGAAAGTTTCCCAGAGGTTTCTTAAAGCTTTCAATCTTCCACCCATATTCAACTAGGCCATTGTTAGGCCACTTTTACATCTTTAGGTTCAGATAGAGGTACCACAATTTTCCTTTTCCTCTGCAACATCTTCAGAGTATTATCACTTACCTGATTGGGTGGAAGGGAGTTCTGTATTTCCAATATACCAGCAGTAATGTAGGCTAATGTTACCAGAGTTTTAAAAATGTTAGCATTTTTTATCTTCCCTTTGAAGTCCTTGGCCTTATCCCAGCCTTGGAACCAGTGGAAACCTTTGCAGACATCTGCATTTACTTCCTCTTCCTCTAAGTGTCTCCAGAACATAACATTGGCATTTTACATGAACTTTACCTCAAGAATAAAGAGAAAATAACTTTGGCATTGTTTTTAATAAGTCTACTTACTTGAGCCTTGGGAGGAATCAGTTAAGTGGCTTGCAGTTGTGGCTAATTTCACACTTGTGATTCCTGCAAAATAGACTGGTAAATCCTTTGGGAAATGTGTTTTTTTTTTTTTTTTTCTGTATCCTTATGATAATTTTCTCCTATTGCCTTTGGACTTAAGGATTGATGCCTTTAGGGAAAATTGCTTATGGCTATTTCAGAGGGGCTTCAGAAAGGGTAGAGATAGATGTATGTGATTAATCTGCCATCTTTAGCCAAATGGAACTTTCAAGTAGGTTCTAATTTCCCTCCATACCTATATCCAGGCTCCATATTGTTTGCATCCTGATCAACCAAATAAATTTATGGATTTAAGAATGATCAAATCACAGTTTCAAAGTGAGATGATCAAATCACACTTTCAAAATGAGATGCGAGTTTAGAATAAAAGTAGATGTGATGTGGGATGCGATATGTTAGAATAAAACTTACATGGGAGAATCTATTTGACTTACATGTTAGTCATTTCACAATTCATATTATTCCTAGCAAAAGCACAATAGATACTGGTTTCTATTTAGATCTTGAAGAAAGTGTGGTTATGCATAACCTGGTTTTGTTGTTTATATAGGGTAATTATAGAAGCAGATTACAGATCATGTAGCACATGAAAATCTAAACTCTTTTAAGAAACTTTGTTTTATAGGTCGCTTAATGCTACATTTATTTTGCTAATTATGAATTACAGTTGAACAAATGATAGCATAATATGATCCGTAGTGCCATGTTAAGGGGGAATTGAAACCAATTTTATCATCTCAGCCATTTTTATAGAAATTGGGAATTTTAAATAGCTTTTCTAATATACTGATAATCACAAGCATCATTCATTGACATGTGTTTGTAAATGTAACATCCTCTTAAATGACTTGCATTCCAAAGATTATCTTGTCAGTTGAGTTTATTTTTTGTGTGTTATTACTTTTTCTTCCCCATGAGTTAGTTTACCTTAGTTTTCCTTTGATCTTGTTACTTTCATTTCCGTATCCTTAGAATTTTTATTTTTATTTTATTTTATTTTTATCAACCATAGCCAGTGATCTATGGTATAAAGTCACATTAATATTTTTGATGTTTTTATTGAGTCATATTGTTCCTTGAAATCTATACCCAGCTACTAAAGACAATGATAAGAGAAAGAGACAGTGATAGCCATGATATACCATTTGTACTCAATCACTAATGTATTGTAATTATTAGCATGGTACCTGATTAATCCCTACAGAATATTATATCCTCCAAATAATTATCACTAAACCAAAGATCATATACTAGTAAGTCACATGTTTGTATGTAAAGCATAAGAAAAGGTAAAAACTACGGAGTGTAGTTTAGTAATGAGACTATATTAGTAATGAGACATTATTTCCTGGAATCCCAGTCCCCAGTGGTGAGAAGACAGAAGAAGCCATGAGGAGACAGGAATGAACAAAACTCTGCTTTTCCTCCACCCCACCTACCCCTGCACCTGCTTCCTGAGCAGATCTAATACAGACTGAATTATGTGTGTGTGTTTTTCATATGAAATTTCATTTGTAAAAAACAAATTCTATTGGTGAGACAGATTTGGAAAAATGACATATTTTATTTATACTCCTAAGACTTCTGTATGAAGCAACTAGATAATTGACAGGAGAATTAAGGCATGGATTATTTAGGTATCTTTCCAATCTATGATTCTATTCATGAGTCTGAAGAATATGATATAATAGAGAGATCTAACTCCTTGGAGATAATCAGACCTGTCCTGAAATGTCCACATGACTACAAATTGTGAGTTTTCCGTCACATTCTGGATATCAGCTTATGTGACACGTAAATGAAAACGTTCTCAGCCTCAACAAATGAGAATGTTCTCAGCCTCCTCTGTCTCCATCCTGAGTTTCTCAGTAGCCTTTATCTCATGTGCCACTTGGTGGGATAACTCCTCATCCTCACCACAGATTCTGAACCATGCCCTTTACACCAAGAACATCATCTGATCAAAAGAGTGCTTCCATAATTCTTGACTTTCATTATTCTCTTTAGAAGTTGTCATGCTTTTCAGTTTTCAGAATAACATAAACATAATATTTGCAACCAAAATGAATTATAATATTCTGAAACATCACCATAAAGCATTCTATTTATTTTCTCTATAGTGTTATCATTTTCTTCCCTGATACTTACAGATGAATTGGCGGTCTTTTTTCATACTGTAGTAATATATTGAATTATACCAATTCAGTTTAGCAGAACTAATGCCTATTCATTTGCTGGATAAATCAAACTGTTCATTTTCTTTAACACAAAGAAGAAATTATAATTAATAAACTTGAGAATGATATTTTAAATTTATATAAGTTATAGTAAGAGATAGCTATAGAGCTACTCACTGGCAGAGTGAGAGAAGTTTTGTTTCTTGCTAAATAAAATTTAGACTTGAAGGTCTAAAACTGGAATAATTAAGAGTTTATTGAATATCAACTGTGATTTAGTAATTTTAGAATGTAAAGTTATAGAATCATGTGAAGTGTAACTAGGACTGATTTTGGACCACTTTAGTCTTGAAAGATTGTTAAATCCCTTACAAATAATAGCAAATAGATTGCAAGATAGAAGTAGGCACATATGAATCAGGTTTGGAATGAGAAGACTGGGTGGAGTTATTGAATTAAAACTGTTTCCCAAATGTGTATGGTCCCAGGTAAGTGGGCAAGCTTGATTACATAAAAAGGACTTTATATGGAAGGAAACAAAATTTGTCAATGAAGATTGAAATTAGATTACACATTACTAAATTCCAGATTAGGAAATGCATTGAAATTAATATTTATCTTGAGTTGATTGAATTTGTTATTTAAATTGATAGTTTTTTTTATTACTTTCTTTTTTTTTTTCTTTGAGAGGATGGTCAGAAGAAACAAAAATATTTCTCCTAGTTCTCATAAGATATATTAATTAATCACTGAACAAACATGTCTTTTAGTTAGGAATGATCAAGTTCATTGATAATGTTATTCCTTCCCCCCAAAACAATACTGATGATTTTTGAAAGTATCCCTTACCTTGGTTTTGATAATATGACATTGCAATGTAAATATTTTGTTTTAATCTGATCTCTTTTATAGTCACTTGCTGGATTATTACTGTCTTTGATTTACATTTACAGCTGCCAGAATTGCAAGGTATAGAGTATGTTGCTTTCCTATAAGGCTTGGGTTTGGATTTCTCACCTTGACTTCATTCACAGACTAGATCTCTTAGCCAGTTACTGGTCAATGAGCAGGACTGATAAATTTCCCAGTAGCTACCTTGCAGTAATAATACATGTGTACAGTAAATTTCAAGATATTTAAAAAATTGGAACATAGTATTAGTAAATATAAATAATAATGATGATGATGATAATAATATTAATAATAGAAGTGACCTTAAAAGTAGGTATTAATATTTACTTCAAGTTTGCTGAACCTGAAGTGGTCATTTAACTTTCTCAGATATATTTTAATTGTGCATCTACATGTGTATTAGAGATGGGTTATGAGTACGAGCTTTTACAAAGATCTCAGGACTCACTTCAGAAGTTCCCTTTATGTGTTTCTTTGTCCTGTGACAGTCATGGTGTAATTGTCCTGTAGTTTGTTGATTTAACCATGGTACTATTTCTGTTACACAACAGTGTTACTTATTTATTGGGTACCAATTGTGAATGAATCAATCCTCTGGACAGTACCCAGAATGCAATGTTGCATTTTAGAGTCACTGCATATAAATTTGAGTGAATTATATCTTGTAATGTCAAGAAATGTACTGTTATTTATTTAACTATGATTTCAAATAGCTGCATTTGAACACTGTGGCTATTCAGGACATGATGGAAAATAAAATATTGTATTGATGAAGATGAATCAGATTCAAATGAAATTGATACATTGTTATCTAAGAAAGGGACTGTTACCTACCACAGCAAAACTGATGTGTCTGCCCAATTTTCAATCAGCATGAGGCCAATTTAATTTAGCATAAGTGATAAAGATGAAACCTATGAAGCAGCTTCATGTATATGCAGATTTATTTGATAAGATCAACCCCTCTTAATAGTTAGGGAAATGCAATTTATCAGCTAAAATAGTGCAACCAGTGCTGAAAAAGATGCAATAGTTACAGTATCCCTGGCCATGAAGGGTGTGTATCCTGTCTTTCACAATAGTCACAGACACAGTTGCAGAGCATATTATTAAAGAGATGGCTTATGAGTGCATAGGTGAAAAATCTGTAATTTTACAGTCTACATTGATTTATTAAATAGAAACAATATGAGGGTAGCTCGAGTTTTTTCTCTGATGGGGAGCTAAGATGTGTGTTGGGTTATACAAAGCTTTTAAAATAGTGTAGTGCCTTTCTGGGTAGCTCCTCAGGTCTTTTGGTGAATTAAGAACTGATTAGTTCTTGAAATCAAAAGTGGCTAGTAAATTGATTTCAGAGGAAGATTTATGGCAATAATCTTCAAAAATCAATCACATGCTTGAGACTCAAAGCAATGAGACTTGGGTATCAGGGATGTTTTGATTAGGAAAAGCAGTGGGAAGAGGAGAGCTGTCTTCAAGTATTTGAAACACTATTATGCAAAATAAAAAGAAAGACTTTATAAGCCCAAAAGTAGATTTAAGATAGTAAAGAAATATTTAGGTTCAATATAAGAAAAATACTTTTGAGTAGCCAGCAGCAAATTGTATCCTCGTTAGCTGCCTCAATGACTGGTTGAGTGCCCTCACCCCTCACTTGATGTTGTGCTGTGCCATGACAGTTAGCAAGACTGCTGTAACCACAGATTCAGGCATGAGGCTTACCTGAAATGTTTCTTTCAGTCTTGAGATTGCTGCTTTTGTGACTGTATAAAAATGGACAAGGGGACTTAGTTTGGCCCTACCATTGTCAAGGGAAAATTTGTGTTTCTTGACTGCCACTTGCTCAGCTTTCTTTATGCATGAGGCAAAATTGAAAAATGAGAGGAGATTTGGGGATCTGAAGTGATCAGAATGGAAATGATATTCAGCTCCATATTTCTTATCTATCAGTTCTTGACAGAACAATTGCATAGCTTATCTAATGTCTGACTGAGTTAGGGCTTAGGTAGAAGGAACTTGGCTAAGATCTGGCAAAGATGGGGCAAATCCTTCCTTGTGACATCCTCTCGTTGGGGAAGACTTTCTTGTTTAGCCTTTTCTAACTCAACTGTGAGTCCTACATTTACCTTTGTTCCTGAATACCATGAAGACTGTTGGGCATTGGTCCATTTACTGAAACATGGAGCTGTTGTCAGTAGACATCATGTTATTGGTAAACCCTCATGCCTGAGCATCTACTCTGGATTTCTATCCTGTGCTTTGGTTTTGACCACCACTTTAGACTTCCTGAGCCCCAAAGACCATTTGTAAATAGTGATAATGATCCTGGGCAAGCTTACTCCAAAAGCTAAAATGGCTGTCATAGTTTCTAAGGTTCTCACCTGTAAAATGAGTGTTATATACAATGTTATCTCAATCAAGTTTAGCAAAGGCAAGAGCCTAGAGGCACTATTGTGTATGTATGTATTTTGTCTGGGCATTTTCAGTTAACCTCCCTCATAGTCTGCTCTTTCATGTGGTGTGCTCACAAAGCAGAGGACCCTGAGGCACATTTGGACCCAGGGCCTCCCTTTTGTAATGTTCCCTCTTCACTTAGAGTAGAGAAGAAGGAATTCTCAATACTATACCCCAGGTTACAAAGTCCAGGGAACAAATGTTGTTGGCATGGCCTCTTCTCCACTCTCTATTCTTTTCATGTTTTGAAGATACAACCTTATATAGTTTTAAAGTGAGGGAAAGGAAAAGGAAAGGACCGTAAAGACAGAGAAGAAACAGATGAAAGGGACAGAGGAACAAGAGAAAATGCTAGCTATATTTATGGAAGAGGAAATCACTGAGAAAACTTGGTGTTTGAGATAAGGTGATCCAGTTTGAGATATTTAAGATTGTGCCTTTAAGGTATGGAGTACTCCCAGCCTCCTTTTTGAGTGTGATTTTTTCTTTTTCAAGTTTTCTTTATTCTAGAACAATGAACCAAAACTTCATTTTGATACTTGCTTTTAAAATGTCATTCCAGCTGGGCATGGTGGCATATGCCTATAGGTGGCAGCCTAGGAAGCCACCGCTGGGGTCAGGGATCCTGGTTGGAGTCCCACCTGGGGCATATAGTGAGACCTAGTCCCAAAAAAATAGCTGGGCATCGTGGCACACACCTGTAATCCCAGCTACCTGAGAAGCTGAGGCTAGGAATTCCTTTAGTCTGTGGTACCCCGGGCAATGTGAGCCTGCACTTCCATGGGCAAAAATAGCGAGACCTAGTCTCAAAAAAAAAAAAATAAATAAATAAAATAAGTAAACATAAAATGTGATTCCAGCTTGAATTGCTGGTAAAAAATGTGCCACAAATTCAAGTACACTCTAGCTATGGATTCTCTAGCCCCCCTAGCTTATAATATTGTAATTCTTCATATTGATTGTAAAGGAAGTGAATTTCTTGCAATTCATATAGTTTCTCATTTCAGAATACTCAGTTGTTTGTTAAGTTTGAACCAGGCCCATTTTAAATAGTGTTGTTGAAAAACTACATTCTCAATCTTTCATTAAATATATTGAATTACTAACTTCATAAGTCAACTTTTCTTCATCCTCTCATTTTTTACCATCTTGCTGTCTGTATTTCAGGCTGTGGAGAAAGAGAGGTTTCTGGCCAAATAAAAGAATCTTGGATATGTCCACTATAATGATGTGCACTGATCCCCTTGGACACTGAGATGAAGTGTATGTGTTTCATATGTCATTAGTCACTTATATACCGATGTCATTTAAGGTCCTCTACTAACAAATATTTTATTCATATATGTTGAATAATGTTAATTGGTTATTTCTGCTTTTGGATATCATGAATAATTATGGCTATGTTTTCTTTATTTTTATGGGTTGGGTTTATGTTAGCACCTTCACCAGCATAACAACTAACACGTTCATATTTATCTCTGAATATACTGGGTAGACATTATCTCCTGTATTGCAGATTCGATTTTTAAATTAAAAGCATGGGAGTAGGGAACTAGCATTTATTTATTACCTACTCTGTGCCAAGAATGTTGTGTGTTATCACACTCACACTTCCTGACATCACTGTTAAACTGGGAATTTCATCATCATTTTCTAAATGAGAAAATTAAATTTCATAGAACTCTAAAATGAGAAGCAGGGCTTCATAAATCTTAAAGTCTGATCTTAATATTCTAAAAATTTGTCTCAAACCTCAGAAATATTCATGAAATGTTTTAATTCTACTCACTAGTGAAAACCATAGTTAAAGAAAATTCTATTTTCTCTAACTTTGAGTAACTTTGAATAAAATGGAAATCAAACTGACCTAATGACAACATTTTATAATAAGAGAGTCCGAACATCAACACATTAATAAAATAGTACCAAGCCTACTTTCTAAATCCTGCATTGGCTTTAGTTCTACCACTCTGCAAATTTTTGGATTATTTTCTATTATGAGCTGAATGCTGTGTCCTCCTAAAATTCATATGTTGAAACTTCAACCCCACCCCCAACCCCCCCGCAATGATGTTATTAGGTGCAGGACTTTGGAGGTAATGGAACTAGATGAAGTCTTGAGGGTAGATCCCTCATTAATGAGCTTAGTGTCCTTACAAGAGATAGGAGTTTGCTTCCTGTCTTAGCTCTGTCAAGTGGGGCCACAAAAAGGAGTAGGCAGTATGTCTCTGTGAAGAGGTTGTGTACCAGTAATCAACCATGCCATCACTGCAATGTCAGATTTAGAGCCTCCAGAACTATGAGAAACAGATTTCTATATTTATAATCTACCCACTTTGTGGTATTTCTATTGTGCACAAGTATGCTAAGACAATATCCCAGAAAACAAAAGGAAATTGATCCTCAAATAAGTTAATGTGACTGGGGTTACAGGATCCGGTACAGGTGGGACTCAAGTTAAACCCAGATTTCCCTGAATTAAACCCAAGTTCCTTACATCATTCCAAGAACTTCCCATTACCAGCAGTTCTTGAAGTTCCTGCTTGGTTCTGGGGCTGGCTGCTCCATCCCAGATAAAAGCAGTGCCAGTCTCTGTATCTCAGGATGATATACCAGCAGCAGTGATACCTAAAGAGGGGAGCCAGGTAATACTCTTCCTCATATCCCCTAAGACAAGGATCTTCGATAGAATGAAAAGGTCTAGCCAGTGTTGTAAACCTTATTCTATATTCTAAGCATATTTACCATGACTGAAAAGAGATCTGAAATATAGCAGTTTCACATTAAAATATAAGCAGAATATTTGGGCTAATTTTTCTAAGCATTGTATTACTATGATTGTATCAGTAGGTCTGCAGAATTACTTCAATTAGATTATGAACTACCCAAAACAAGTCAAGAATTGATGCTTCATGTATTTGTTTTACATTTGCCAGACACAGGGCAATGTTAGCATATCCACTGGATGAAAACCAAACTTTCTCCCAAACTGATAATAACCATAATGAATGTAACGACAGCAATAGCAGACATCACATTATTGACAGGCTACTTTATGTCAACCACAGTATTAGGTACCTTGCCTATTATATTCCTTTAATTCTGCTAGTAGCCACATTAGGCAAACACCATTATTTCTTTTTCAGAGGAGGAAATAGAGACCCATAAAAGTTAAACATCTTGTCCAAAATCACATGGAAGTAGAATCACAGTTTAGATTCAGGCTGCCCAGAGTCTGTTTTTTATAGCATTTTATTTGGAACTAATTACATATTGACCAAAAGTGGCAAAAACAAAAGTAAGCAAGAAAGAACAGCTATGCATACCCATATTTGTCTGTTCACTCTTTACCACATTTTGGAGTCCACATACTCCTTTTATGCTGCCTACCCACAAAAAGAGTCTATCACCTTATTTATTTTTAGAGTCCTGGATTTAGTGATTTCATGGTCAGCCCAGTGTGGTTCATCTCTTAGTACTATAGTGAAATTCTAAAATGCAAATATCTTAGAAAGATCTGTGTCCTATTATAGGAATATAAAGACTCTCTAACACTAATATATAAATCTTTCATTGGTGGGAAGTGACCACCTTTTGATTATTGCTTCTCTACAATTCTTTTTGTTTTTACTAATTGTTTTTTCAAAGAATATTAAGAAAAGACTGATGATGATAAATAACACACCCGCATTCTTTCGCCTTGTGATTTTTTTTTTTTTTGAGAAAAAGTTTTTTCCTTTTAGGTTTGTTTACTTACAGAATTGTTGAGATAAAAATTAAATGCAAGTCACAGATCTTTAGATTTTTGGAGGAAGTTCCCAGAAGAGGGCAGCCTTGCATGCTGTAACGTTTCCCTGTGTAATTAAGCTATCTGCATGCTGATGCTGTAGAGTGGCAATGAGGAAATTTAATAATAAATAAAATGGAAAGCTTATTTTTATTTAGTATAGGATTCCTAATAAGACAACAGATTCAAAAGGGTTTACAAGAACAATATGCTCTCTTCAGTGTATTCTGAATGCAAAGAATATATATTTGTTTCAATCTATTTTTCTCTATTCTGAGACAGCAATGATTTCTGAGTTTTTCAAAAATGTTTCTCCCCTGCTAGTTTTTTCCCCTTTTGAATAGTGACCCAGGCAATTTCAGTGGTGAATATTTTTGAAGACAGAGAATTTACAAAGTTAAAAAATAAAATCTAGAATTTACAGTATTATTTAATTTGTTTTACTGTGAAAATGGGGATAATAAAAATCTACTAGTTTTGACCCCATTTCTTGAATGTACCCTATTAAAATGGAATTCATGTAATTCATAATCACATAACTTATAAACTAGCCCTTCCCCTCTTCCTCTTCTCAGTATCACCATCCCCCTCGCTCAGCTCCCACTCCTGTATCCTTGCCCCTGTGTCTGAAACTACCACCTGGGGCCAATCACAATTGTAAGCATCCTTCCTTCTGTGGTTTATAATAACACATATATTTGATCTTCTCCTTCCAGCACAAAGATCCTAAATCCCTTAGCATCCCCTAACTGATGTGTTCCACAAAGCTGTCTTTTATGTTAATGAGGTGACTTTTGGAACTCTTCTAAGGATATGAACTGGTTGCCAGTACCTAGCAGGGTACACTTCAGAACATTCATTGACTATAGGTGGTTAAGCTCAATCTCCAGGTGGTCCCATTTCACAGAGGGCAGGGGATAAGAACTGAATATTCTAAAGTCTAACCTGGGAATGCTTCTACTCAGAGTACTGAAGCTCTGTGTCCTCTCTCCAAGTCTTGACCATCTCTTTCATCTGCTTATTCCTGGGTTTTGTCCTTTGCAGTAGAGGACCCTTCCAAAGGAATTCTGGACATGAGCACGTATTTTAGGCTATTATGAGAAGCAATTTAATAGACATGACTGTATTAAAAGTCAGGAATTTTTTCAGAAGGCTAACAGGTCTTATTTTCTAGTATAAGGTGGCATAGTTTAAACTGATGTGAAGGATTTGGACTGGTTTATATTTGGTTTCCTAGACAAGTGTTTTCTGTAAGTGCATACTGACAGGTTAAGATTTGTGAAGATGATTGGCCACTGGCATCAATTTTCACTTTGTGCATCTTGATATACAAATTCACATAATTAGAAGTCATCATTTAAAAAGATTATACACAATTTTGGCTAAATATTCAACAGTAGGCTTTGGAGAGCGATGTGCCGGTAAAGAGCTTAAAATCCATTAGCTTTTATTTCTTACCCGCTACTGAACTTCCTCTTACCCCTCTTCTGCTGTGTCATACAGCTATCTGTCCTTCATGTTCACTAAAGCAATAGTCATTAAAAATCTATTCTGTTTATTGTGGTTGCTAAATCTTTGCTTACAGGTACTCCCTATCATTTTGCACTTAAATGATGCCTTTGATCTCTTAGATCTTTTCATAACTTCCTCTTTCCCTTGTTCTCAATTAATGCAGTTCCTCACTCCATAAACAGGCATTGAGGATCAATAAAAGATGTCTCTTAAACAGTTTGCTCTTAGTACTTTATAATTATCAACATTAAAATAATCATGTGGTTTTACTGTATTGTAAAAATCAATTTTTTCTTTCAAATATATGCCAATTCAGCTATATGCTAAGGTAGTGCTTTCTGGCTACAAAAAACTAATGACTAAATTTAGACTTTTATAAAGGAAGCTACTAGCAGTGTTCCAAATAACAAGCTTAGAAATGAAATTTGGAGAAACATCCCTCTTGTTAAGCTCAGGCCAGTCTGCAGGGCCAGGAAGGCAAATTGGTGTTCACGGTGCTTTGCCCCCCCTGTCTTCAGGCATCTGTCTTCCCTCAGTGGTGTCATGTGTGTGCTCATCTGTATACTCATCCCTTTGCTTGGAGGCTAAAGTCTTAGACCAAGGAGAAGGCTTCAGAAAGAATTCAGAGGGGACCAATAGTACCTTGTCCTCTATGGTCCATTGGTACCCGTGTCCCTTCTAGCTTCTTTGTAAATTCACCTTTGATAAACTAGTAGGAAAGACCCTTGCATTTGTGTTTGTAGGCATTACTCAGATCTTGTGAGTTTCTTTTCCTTTGCCTGTTACCAGGTGCATTAGCAAGTCATGATGTAGTAAGACAGCCAATATTTTTACCTTCCTTTTTTTTTAAACTCAGATTTTATTGATATAATGCCTACTTCCCAGAATTATTGTGCATGTAAAATAAGATTAGCATATGTAAAAAATGTCTGGAACAGTGACTGACCCACAAAGATGGTAATGTCCTCCATTCTGCTCCCTCTTCTCAGCCTAGGAGTTGAGAAAGAAGGGGGCAAAGATGGGAAATCTCTTTACTGCAATATGTTTACTGCATGTAATGTTTAAAGACACCTGAGCCCTTTGTTTTTACATAGATAATGACATGAATATAAGAATACATGTTAGAACTTTATTTCAAGAACTGAATTGGTATCAACATTACATGATTTTTTTCACAGTTTTAGAAAATGGAGTTTCAGAAACACCTTAGTGAAGATTTATTTGGACTGACATTTTAATAAGGAGATATATCAGTGTAACATTTAAGCATATAAGTATATTCACCATTTGGAAAATTTCAAGACGTGTGTGTGTGTGTGTGTGTGTGTGTGTTGGAGGAGTTTTTGCTGTCAGAAAATTTCATTATCTGATATTTTTAAAAGCGAATCAAAATTTAAGGAAAGCAAATCATCTATTCACTTTTATGCACATAAATTATAGTTAAAATCATGGGTATAAAATCATAGTATGCACTTTTTTGCATAAGGACAAAGCATTTGTTTTTCAAATGAGATAGAGGTAGTCACAAAAAGATGTCTGTAGCTTAAATGGCACTTGCTGTGTGTGTGTGTGTGTGTGTGTATTTAAGGTATTATCTAGAATACCTAAAGGCACGATGTGTAGTAATGTCATTACTACAAGGCTCTTGTAGTCATTGCCAAATACTGTTCAGGATCCAGAGATCAGATAAATTAGATTTTAATTGGGTTTTAAAGCTAAGGTGAATAAGTAGATAAGGTAGAATTAGTCAGAAACATATTAATGTAATAAAATCTTTGATTCTCCAAGGCTCCTGCATTAGAAAGCAGACAGCTAGGGCTGATAAATGATGCTGTGGAACAGTCTGAAAAGATTGCCTTTGAGAGGTGGGGAGCACTGAGCTTCAGCAATCACATTACCTGGAGCACTGGAAATCCAGGACAGCAGCATGAATACTAGTTGTGTTATGCAATTTTGAGCAAAGAGTGAAATGGAGACTTCTCAAGTATACAGTCTGTGACTTTTTTGTCAGTGTATTTTTAAAAACAAAAATTCAAGGCACAGTGCCAAAATGTATCTGAGTATGTGGAGTATCAGATTACATGGAGAATGAATATTTGATGTAGCTTGAAGCATCTGAATCCAGGTCAAGGCCTAATGATTTTTAAAATTAATGTTTTTTTGTAAGCCTGACCATTTCTTAGTTTTCTCTTTCTCCTATTATTTCACCTATCTGTTTGCATAGAATAGAATAAATGTATTAAAATAACCATTCTCTAACTATGGGTTTAAAACACATCAATACAACTCACTGCAATCATTATCCCCTTGTAGTCTTTTACTATTTTTCTCAAAATTTATAAATCTTTTATGCACATTCATTACTTTCTTCCTAAAATTGCTTTCGGAGTCTTGTCTTTATTTTGCTCATTTGTTTTACTTTAAAAAAATAATTTTACCATATTCATTTTTAATTAACTCAATCATAATTAAAAGTTTATACTAAGTCTAGATGCAAACATAGAGAAATGAATGATTATATATTAGCAATCATCAATTGTAAAATGCAAAAAAGTTCCTAGTCACATATTTTGATGCTCTAGTTTTCTTACAAAAGGCACATTAATGATTTCTGTAACATATTTCAACAAAGATTAATATTGACTCTTTCCCCCTCACACATGGCGTTGGAAATCATGTCATATAGTTTTACTATTTAGGAATACTTTAGAATAGTGAGAATTTGAAAGTGGGAAATGTTTCTAAGATGGTCTAAAATATATCTTGAACCTTTGGAGAATTATTTTACTGAAGATAATTGGAAAGTATTCATTACAAATGCAGAATTGCTGGTAAATATCCATGTGATCATTTGGGATTAACTTTTATTTGAAATGGAAACTTTTTATTCCTGTTGTACTCTCTCACCTCATCCGCACTTCTTCCATCCAAGTTCTCCCTTTGCTTAGTTACCTGAAGAAAGGTTGCCATCAGTCAATCATCTCTGGAATGAAAGGGAAAAGTAGATGAAGGTTGTCATGTGAACCATGAGTCAATCAGGTCACAGACATCACTGGCATATGTAGGGTTGTAGATATGATTGTCTTCTTCCAGCATCATGCGCTCTTCATGAGGGACATTTCTGTTAATATGTTCATGTGGCCTCCTTAGAAGGCTTTGCCTTTGGTCAAAATTCTAGGAATGTCAGTTTGTCTCAGTTAAGAATTCCCCAGGCTCTCACCTACAGGCTCCAATCCTGAAAACAAAGCATAGCCATCCATCCCCAATTCTGCAGAAGCACACCATGACCTTGGTAGGAAAACTGTTAAAGACTCCCTTGCACTTCTCCCGTGAACATTTATTAATAACATACTTTTTGCAAGACTAAGGACTGGTCCCCCAAACATATGCTGTCTATTCAAGGAGAAAAGAGATGTTTTATAAAATCCTGCTATCAGAGAAGCGAAGAAAGGCACTAAGGTATTCAAAGAAGAGAAAAATATTCTTCTACCTAGATTTCTTTTTCTGTGCTAAGAGAGGACTCTGTCACACACATGTCTCTATTTGCAGGAATTTCAACTGTGTCCATGATGACTCTTAGGAATCTTAGCAACATGATGAATATTCATGAATTTGAACCCCAAATGGGCACCCTGTTATTTTCATAGAAAATGTGTAGGCTGATCACAGACCCATACCTACACAGTCGTGGATGTGCAGACAATGTACAGAAAAGGCTCATTAATTTGGAATGCCCCAGCTGTGTTTCATGCATCAGCCTTATTTCTTTACTAATGAGCCACTAAGCCATATAGAAAACCCTGAATTAGTCTAACACCCTCACTACAACTTTGATCTTTAGGAAAATTAACAAAAAAGTAACATCATTAAATCAAAAATTTAGAGGACTCATTCATTTGAGTCCTTAACAAGTACGCTACCTTCAAAAATCTTAAAATTCATGAATATCATGTTGCTGAGATTCATAAGTCATCATGGACACAGATGAAATTCCTGCAAATAGAGATATGTGTTTGACAGAGTCCTCTCTTTAGCACTACACAAAATGAAATCTAGGTAGAAGAATATTTTTCTCTTTTTTTGAATACCATATATAAATTTTTTTTTCTGGCAGACTTGAAACATCGCTTGTGACTACAGAAATTCCTTAATATGCATACTTCTTTTTAAAATTTTAGTCATTTGGAATTAAAACACAGTAATAATAAATCAATGATCTATAAAGAATCTGATGTATAAGAAGATATACAGATGATTGCACTTGTACTGGGTTTTACCTCCAGGATATTTCTAAGGGAACTCAGAAGGCTGTTACTATCCCCTGCCTGAAAAGTACCCTCTGTGCCATCAGTTGTGTGTTCCTTCTTCACAACAACTACAAATTCCTCTTCCATCTTCACCTTTTTATTTTAAACTTTGGCTTCCCTTCTCTGTTCTCAAAACTCTTCCACTTGAGATGACTTTTGATGAGGAGGTAAACAAATGTGGGATGTGGTAGTGTAGTCTTAATCGACACATTGGCGACTAAGTCTCACTATGTTGCCTGGGGTAATCCCAAACCTGTGGACTCAAGTGATTCCTAGCTTCAGCCTCCCAGGTAGCAGGATTACAGGTGCACACCACCATGCCCAACTATTTTTTTAGAGACTAGAGCTCACTATATTGCTGGGATAGTCTCAAACCCATGGACTCAGCCTCCCAAAGCTGGGATTACAGGCACGTGCCACTGCACCTGGCACATTTGCATTTTTTAAAGCATTTTGGAAATGGTGCTTTTTCCTGAAGGAATGATACGTTTAGTAAGAATATCAGAAGCCACAGAAGCCTTTTGAGGGTCACATATTTGGACTAGCAGTTTTTTACTTCTGTCTTTCTAAGCAGGTTGGGGACTGTCAGGCTCTCCGTACACAGATCCTGCAGATTCTGGCATGGTTCTCAGAATTCACTTTCAGACACCCCCTCCCCATGTTTTTTTTGGTATCTTTTTTCCAAAATTACAGCCTCAACTTGGCTAACTTGTTTGTCAGAAACAGTCTTTATTTCCCCAAGGTCTATTTGAAACTTCAGTGCTGTCTTAACTCACTTATTTTGCCTGCCCTGGTCTTACTACTTCTATTTCAGAACAGATTGCATAGACCCTGCACCTGGCCATCCTCTGCTCTCTCCATTTTGCTTTGGCTACATAGAGTCATTCCACAGGGCCTATGGACAGTTGGCGGCATTCAGAAACGTGTGGTCAGATACCTAGGCTGCTACTTCATCCCATATGATGCAGAACCTCTCAGTGACTTATTCCATAAGCAGTAGGTTTCCCACAGAATAAGAATTCTGTGAGCATGCAGCTGGTGAGTGCTAGGTGCTATTACTATTTCATATTAGTATAATACAAGGACATAAACCCACTTTTTAAAAATAATTATTTTGTTGTTTACAAATTTATGTGTATATGTATGTGTTTGTATATGTATTATATATATTATATATTATAATTTATATGCTCTATATAATATATAATGTATATTATATATTTATATATTTTATATATTTATTATTTATAATATATATTTTATATATACTTTATATATATTTTATATATATATATAGAGAGAGAGAGAGTATATATGTTTGCAGTCCCTGGGGTTCTCCCTCCACCTTATCACCCATGAACCTTCATCTTGATATTCTTGTGTTTCATTCTTGATATTCTTCATTCTTGATATTCTTCCCTGATTTCTCCCTCTCCCCTTCCCTAGCTATTTGCCCCAGTTCTATTGATAGCTTATTATTACTTTTTTTTTGGCTTTTTATTATTCCTATATCCCATCTATAGGTGAGTATATATGGTTTCTGGCTTTTCCCTTCTGACTGATTCTCTCTAGGTTCATCCATGTTATCACAAATATGCCATGCTTATCAGTTTTGATTGCAGAATATATTCCACTACATAAATGTACTACATCTTATTTATCCGTTTGGGAGCATTTGGGTTGTTTCTATATCCTTTCTATTGTAAATAGTGCAGTGATACATACCTGAGTATAGGTGTCTTTTGGAATTAGTGTTTTGGTGTCCTTTGGGTAGATTTCCAGAAGTGGAGTTGGTGAATTGAATGGTAGTTTTCAGTAGTTTGAGGGTACTCTACACAGCTTTCTATAGCGGCTGGACCAGTTTGCCTTCCCACCAGCAGTGTAAAAGTGTTCCTTTGGGGCACCCCACACTGAGCCTTTCTCCTTACATGGTGGGTGGGGGGGAGCCTTGTCAAGAAGTTACATGGGTTTCTAGGCCCAAGGCCATGCTCACTCAGCTGGGCAATTGGAGCCCTTTTGTGTCCCAGGATTTTGGCCTGTCTTAGGTCCCAGGTGAGAACACTGGGGTTTGGGGGGTAGGCATCCTGCTCCGAGCCTTCTGACTCATACAGGAGGTGGGGGGAACCCTGCCAGGACATGGGCAGAGGGGAACATAGCACAACATTTTAACCCCCTCAGGACTATTCCCACTCCAATCAGTCCTCATCAGGAACAAGAATTCTGTCAATAATCCAACAGAAAAAAATAGATGAGGAGAAAGATTTGAGTAAGAGCCCTGGACACATATATCCCTTGGGTAGGACTCAGAAAGACCTTGGAGTGGGCTATGCAACACAGGACAGTAACACCAACCATGGAGAAGACAATTGGGGTTACTCCAACGCCATAATTCTTGTTGAGCCTTAGGAGCCAGAACTGTGGCTGGAGAGGCCTCCAGAAAAGCACAGCACACCCCCCCTCTGGACAGAGGGAGGAATTCCACAGAAATAAGGCCGTGACCTGGCAGCTAAGCAGCAGTCCATGAATGGTGAAACCAACCAGACCAACCTTCAATCAACATATCTCCTCTCCAGGGAATTCTTTAACCAATGAGGGTATGGAAGAGATGCACAGTATGGAGTAACTGGTACTATCTGACTCCAAACTTGGACGGGCTGCCCGATGCAAGCTAAGGCTGGGAATATGAGAAGCGTGGTCTACCGTGCCCCTGGAACACTGAACTTCACCCAGGAAAAGGACATTTCTCCAGAGAGAGAGAAAAAAAAGTCCAATTTATCATATTGGAATTAATAATAAAAAATAACAGTCACATACTTTATTTAGAACTTTCACTTTTTACATTGATTACCTCATGTAATCGTGACCTGAAGAGTTTGAAGAAGGACTGGTATTAACTGAATCTAATTTGGGGGACTACTGAGCTTTAAAAGGATCATATCAGGTCATATCAGTTCAGGTAGAAAGAGGCTGCATCCTGAATCCAAACTGGCAGTGAAGGGAATTTAGAGGGATGTGGGGTTTGCTCAAAGATCCCACATATAGTTGGTGATAGAGTTCACTTACCTGCTAGGTTCAGCTTAGTCTCCAAATTCAGCATATGGCTGAAATTTAACCTCTCATTGAATCTTTCCTAGGAAAATTCTAAATTATGTTTTTACAGAGAAAACAATATTGTAGTAGGTGCTACTAAGAGCAGCAGAAATAAAACAGAGCAAGTCCTGAATCCTAATACAGTTTGATTCTGCCAGGACAGTACCCTGCTGGTAGGAACAGAAAGCCAAATGGGGAAGTTCTGACAGTAATATACATGCTAATGTCTACCATTTATTGTTCTCACATACCAGGCCACATTTTGCCCTAGTCACCCACACAGAGAGGCAGTTATTATCCCAGTAAGTGTTGAAGTCAGGATTCATTAGCTTCCCTGTCTGTCTGGCTACAAATTCCATTTGGTCTACATTATCCTTGAATGGAGGGAAATCATTGAGACACAATGTGGAAATGAAAAACCCTACATGAACTGATCCATTTGGTACATTGAGGACATGAAGATCCATTTATGGACATAAGTTTTCATTAAAGTTTGGCTTATGAGAAGTCATTCAAACATGTAGTTTATAAAGCACACCTTTTCAAAAGAGGATATTCAATAGAGTGTGGATTCTCCAGCAAAATCCTCCTGGAAGACAGAATCAGTTAAGAATTATAGTCAGCTGCCAGTTAGAATTGTGTAAATAATTTGCCTTCAAAAAGATATTTATTGGCAATTATATAAAACCATTCAGAGACCATCACTGTCTTGATGATGACATGATGTCATGAGTGTCACTGCCCCCCTCTCTCTCAGCTCTGACACTTTAGAGCTAACATCTATACACCAAGTTGCCTCCAAGGTTCAACTTTGTCCATCTCACCCTCATTCCAGGGAAGAAAGCAACCAAGTGCCTGTCAAGCTAACATTTGCAAATCAGTGTTTCCATGAAGTATCATCTATGCTTGTACAGTTTATTGGTGTTTTCTCTGTTTAAAAAGAAAGAAAAAAATATATATGTATGTATGTGTATGTAAGATATAGTCTCTTTACCTAGGAACATGGCTAACTCAAATAATATAATTCCTTTATAAATAAAGAAGTGTCTAATAACTGATTAGGCAACTGGTAATCTATGCAAAAATTATATGAATATGTTAAAAAATCAAGAATAAAAGAAACTGGTATATAATTATATATTGTAAGTATATAATTTAATATATAATTGTATAATGTAATCAATATATAAAAAGTGATCTATATGCTTAAGTTTAGGTGTTATATGGAATACATTTAACTTCATATACTCTATGTATAATATACATAAAGGACTGGAGAATTTTGAGAATAAATGTATACCCATTTATTAACTTGCCAATTTTATTTCCATATAAGTGCTTTCTAAATTCCATATACATCAGAATATTGAAGACCAAAATCACCTAAACCAAAGCAAGCTGCTTATTGGTAAATCAATAAAGGAGAAGGGAGATTTTGAAATGTTCTCATCCATTATTAATATTCATGAAGGTCTCTTAGTCCACAGGCACTGAGTTGGGTACTGGAGGACTTGGGAACAAGATGTACACAGACTATACCCTTAATCACTGCCTGCTAATCATGTATTTCAAAAACTTTCCTGCTACTTTGAAATAATCCACTGGTTGTAGCCAGTGTTTCTGAATAAAAACCTTTTATTTATTTTAAGTTAAAGGAACAGGGAATTGAATGTCAACTCTTTTAGTCAGCAAGTCACGATTAATGCCAAATGTATTAGAATGGAGTTTGGACTTCCAGATATTTATTCAAACACAGCACCACCTTTTCTAGTTTCACTTTCAAAAACTGTCAAGTGGTTCCATAAGACACTAGTTCACTCTAGTTTAGTATGGAACTACTGACATTGGGTCATGTTACAAAATCAGGGGGTACAAAGGACAGTGGAAGGAAGGGAACTAGACACCTGAGCTGGAGAGTGATTGTAATAAAGACCAAACAAGGAAATCCAGGAATACGTGTTTGCAATAGGCCAACATCTTACACACACAACAACAACCGAAAATCTGTAGTAGAAGAATATTATCACTTGAAAGTATATGCATTAATCCTAAGAAACGGTCATGCTCAGTAAATGAGGAGGAGAAAATGGGCTCAAACAGTGCCCTCCTACATAGTGACAGCAATGTTTTAAACATTCATTCAGCAGGTTAAGGATTCATTAGACAGTTCATGAGTGCACAATTTATTCAAGGCACTGCGTTTCATGTGTCAACAATCACTAGCAGGCTTGGACATTACTATTCTCAGAAGAACAAAATTCAGCTGATAATATCATTTTTACCTATTCTAAAACATGGTGGAATTTATTATTTGAATCTTACTGGGAATACATATTCTTTCAATTGGAAAATATAAAATTGAAAAGTTAGAAAATTTTTTTTAACTTTTTCATGACTCAAACATACTTTTAACATTTATTGTAACTATTATTTTCCTATATGAAGCTTTTATTTTCTATGTAGTTAGCATCTTATTTGTTCAATTTTCTCTTTTCTTTTTAGTCCATGACAATTTAGCTTTCCATTGAAAATCAGTAAGCACTAAATATTTTGATTTATTTATTAGATTATATCTATTGCTTTGGGTAAAAGATATTTAGAACCATACTAAATATGATATGGACCTGAGAAGTCAAATAAGCTGCAAGCCCTGCCCTGTAGTAGTGCAGCGAAAACCATTCACTCCATGGATAATAACATGAATGGTCATCACATCTCCTTGCTAGGCATCACAAATTCAGTGGTTTGGATACTCCCTTAGTTGAGAGTCACAAGTGATCCAGTGGTGGCTCTATTGTATGCTATATACTGTGACAGTTGCCTCCAACTGCTGGGAAAGCAGCGACAAGACCTGAGGAATTAGAGTATAATTGGCCAAGGACAAGAAAATGTTTGGACTGATTTTAAAAACTTAGGTCATAGGGTAGGGAAGGACCCTTTTGCAACATCCAGCCTAATGTTTTCTGTACCACGATGAGATGACTTTGGCCTTGAGAGGTTAGTTCACTGAAATTCACATAATGAAACACAAATTGAGAACTAGAATTATGTCTTTTAGCTCTACCTTATCAAAGTGAGTGTTGTTGCCCTGGAGTGACTACATTAAGTCTTCCCCCTCCATTTCACATTTAACAGTGAAAAAGAGAAATGATCAACAACACTTCAGAGTAATGAAAATATTTTGAGACTCTTTGACTCACTGTGTTAATTACACTCACAACCAAACTGAGGAGTTTATTACTTTGGACAGAAAACCAAGTCTATTACTTTGGTTAATAGATATTTTTTTTCTCTTCAAATAGTGTTTTCTTAAACTCACATATCAAAAAATATATATGTCGATGATACCTAGATAAATGTCTGCTCTAGGCCAATATCAGATACAGCAAAACTTCAATTAGCCAGAACCCTAAAGCTCTCTGTTATAATTTAATTTTACTTTTCCTTTTAGAGAAGGAATTATAATATAGTGGCACTTTATCTGATAACAAGCTAATAACATGCCAGACATCATGTTCTGAGCTGCCACTGTGTTGAGAACCCTTTGTTATTTTCAGTATGAAAGATGCCCCGTGGGAGCTTATAGTGTAAGCAAATCATCAGAGATTTATTTGAGAATGTCACTTCCAGGGTCAGCACACAATGTGCCAAGACTTCTATTGTTCTGCAGAAACCCTAAAACTAATATACAAAGCAATTCATATATATTCGTAGAGGACGACAACCTTCAAAGGCAGATGTAACTGTGTTCTGGTCACCTGAAGGGAAAGGGACTAACTTCGCTGTAAATAGTGAAACAGCCAGAATCTCATACCATAAGAATTCTGATGTGTCAATTTTCTGGCATGTGCAAGTTATAGCTTCACATTATATTTTCCAGGGCTTGAAATACTCTCTTATTGCACTTTGAGTCATATATAAGCAAAGATTTCTAAAAAAATACTTAGTATGTTTATAATATAGTCATTCTGGAAAGGCTTCATCATTTCTAAGGTAGAATCTAACTTCTTCCTTAATAAATATTTTATTTTTGTTACTGAAAAAACCTTCATTGGTGTTGATTAGGTTAATCTTACATGTATATGGATCAGATTTCCTAGTTAGGTTTTCATAGATTGTATTCAAATGGGTCTAGGATTTATTTTCATGGTTTCTTTGAAAATGGAGGTTTGGAGTCCTCATTTTATTTATAAAGTTTTAAGAACAATGCCCTAAAATTGCAGTGCTGAAAAAAGTGCTGACATAACAGACATTTTTATAAAGCAGTATCTCCCTTGTAAAGGAGTAGCCTCAGAAACAAAACACATTTAGATTTTGCTTTACTGTGCAACTTGTAAGTCATTAGCTTGGTTTCATGTTTTAATGTTTTTTTCAAACAGAATAAATTAATGTAACTAGTATTTGTCAGGTTTGCTGTATGTTCTGGGTTCTGGGATATGTGCTGATATAAAGGGTTTATCACATAACAGGCTGTCCCCACATCATTTATAAATCCAGCATTTAGAAGATGAATATAAAAAGGCCATATCACAAGGTGGTCTAAGAGACCCAAAAGAATGGGGGAGAGGTAAGGGAATCTAGAAGGAATTCATAAAAGGGAGTCCCTATGAACTTAAAGAGACTGCTTTAATAATTCTTATAAAGTGAAGGTGCCAATGGGAAACACATTTGAAAAGAAGACAACAACAAGGAATGGCATGGCAATTGAGACTTTGGATAACCTGGAGGACTGAGACACCCAGAGTTCTTGCCCCTCACCTGTAGGAAAGGTATGCTTAAGTCATACAATAGTTTCTGATGTCTCTTCACACAGAACTATGCCTTGTGCATATTAGGAGGTCAATTAATATTTGCTTATTTTCTTGATGAGTAAATAGAGGACAAATTAGAACAAAGTAGACTAGACTTTTCTCCAAAGAAGACATACAGATGACCAACAGACATATGAAAGATGTCTCTCACTTATTATTAGCACATAAAACCCACAATGATCTACCACCTTTCACCTCAGAAAATGACTCATATGAAAAAGGTCAGAAACAAATGCTGGCAAAGATGTGAGAAAGACAAATCCTCATGCAGATACAGGTTTTTTTTTGGGGGGGGGATGTAGACTAGTTCAGCTCCTTTGGGAAAAAATGTAGTAGTTTTTCAAAACATTAAAAATACATCTACAATATGAAGCAACAATCTCTTTCCTAGGCATCTACCCCAAGGATACAAAAACAGTAGTTCAAGGGGATATATGCATTCCTATGTGCTTTGCAGGTCTGCTTACAATAACCAAGTCATAGAAAAAATGTAAGTGCCCCAAATACATGAGTGGATAAAGAATTCATGATGTATATACATACAATGGAATATACTCAGCTATTAAAGAATAGTGTTAAAAGCTGCCAAAGCTATTAAAGAAAAGTCATTTGCACCGACATGGATGGAACTGGAGATAATGGATTATGCAATGCTAGATAAATCAGAAGGAGGAAAAAAATGTTGAATGATTTCACTCATGTAAAATACAAAAAATTAAGTAAAGGACAGACAAAGCCAAACTTAAAGAAACCCTAGAGCTTTGGCTGTAGAACTGAAGTTACCAGATGTGAGAAGTGGGGAAATTCACCCCTGAAGGGGAAAAGGAAACTTCAGTGAAATATGATGGAGAACTCTGGTGCTTTATTGCTGGTGGATGTGGTGTGTAGAGGCTTACATTTACATTTGTAGAGATTTGCACCTATAACCTAAAATATGTGGAGTTTGTAAATCCATGCTATCTTAATAAACATTAAAAAGTAAAGTAAAATGCAGGAAGATAAGTTTGTAATCAGATCCACTGTTATTAGAAATTTACAACAGTGTGAGATCATTGTGAGGAATTGTCTGGTGACCTATTCTGTATTTTATGCATCTCCTCTAGCAGCAAGCTACCCACAATGGATCCCACAGTACCAGCATGAATGCCAGCTGGTGTATCTTGGTAACACACAAAGTTATACATAAAAATTAAATGTTGACATTTATTTTGTGAAATGTGAATGAAAGTTGTGCCCATTTAAGATGGCAATATAAGCTAAAGGCTAATAACAGTCTAAAGGTAAATTGCTTGGCTTCAAATCTTAGCTTTACTAGGTTTGGGTTGTATGATTTGGCTTTATTCAATAACAGTAGTGCTAATGCTGACTTGGTAGTTGTATTAATTAAATGATTTAATGCAAGAGGACTGCCTCAAACAAGGCCTCTCACATTACATCATCATCATTACTTTCTTGTTAAAGGAGACTATAATGATGTAGGAGAGCTAAGTTGTTGTAATTAGAAGAAATAGGACACCAGTTAATGCAAATAAACCATATGGTTAATGCAATAAAATAATGATGAAAAGTCAACATATTTAATTTAACATGTTAGTCTCAAAATCCCTATCAAACTGTTTATGAATATCAGCCATAGAAGCTGGAAATATTTATTTGAACAAGAAAAGTATCATGTGAACTTTAAAATGCAGATGTATTTGAAAACAATATGCACAAAGACTTTTAGTATTTCAAGTCACAGTAGGATATTATTTATACTTCATATTGTAAGCTTGCAAGCATATTACGACCCCCAAGGCTTTTTTTTTATATTTGATAAGGGAATAATATGGGTGGGTTTATTGCCTCTATAATTGTGTAAACGTTCATATTTGAAAATATTTCCAATAAAATAGGAAAGTTCTAGACGATTGCTTTATGTAGAAAGTGTTAATATTATGCATGAGTTATATAGACCATTTTTAATTTGCAGAACTGACATTTGTTTATATTTCAGTGTAATAGGGTTCATTAAAAAATATGCGGAGACCTGGTAACTTCTAAAATACCTAATGATGTTAAAAATAGGACTTCCAGGTGATGAATGTTTTATATCCTTTCATATTTTATGTGATTATTTGAATATGAGCTAGATTATTTTTAATGTAACAACTGTAATTGTAAGATTTTTTATAAACTTTTACAGACATATTTTGAGAAAGTAGTTTCCTATGTGTCACCTCAAGCAATTTAGTTATAAGACTGAAAATGTAACTAGGAAAGCGAATGTGTGCTTCATAATTACTGAGTAAGGTAAAAGATAATCTTGGCTAAAATATAATTTGTCATTAAATGTAAGCATTAGCATTATTACTTAAGACCATTAAGAATTTTGTGAAAGAAAACATGATTTAGGTGTTTTATTAAGGAAAATGTGCTGGCATCAGGAAAGACATCATATGTGAGAGATTTTATTCATTGTGGAAAAAAAAAAACCTGCAAATATTTGTCCCTTTCTCTGAATTTCATATTGAATCTCTGGGGAACTCAATAGTGTGGTAAATGTAATTTGTAGTTCTTTACAATTATGGACTAAATAGATGAAGTCTAAAGGGAGTTTGCCTATTTGATTTCAAACTTGCATCACTTAAAATCCAATCAGACCAACTGTTCAGATGTTTATTAGATATGAAATACATGAATGGATTCGGGCCCATACTGTGTACTGAAAGAACGTTTCTGATTTTATGGCAGGTCTTACCCAGAGCTTCAGTTAACTTGTAGTTTAGTCCCATTCCTGTAAAGATTGCTTACTGATGACTTGAATCTCTGCAATATCATACCCTTTGATTTGCAGTAACCCATGTTTTATAGGCCAGCATATTGCCTTTGATTTTTGAGAATTTGTGGTAACATATTGAGTTTAACAGATTTATGCAGGAATGGAAAATAAAAATAGTGTAGCCTGCACTTGGGATTTTAGAACAAGAGGGGATTAGGCTTACAGATGGTTGGTGCAGATAATGGCATTGAGTAATTTAGCCATGTAAGGTAATCTCTTGTTGACAGAATACATTAACATTTACCCAACTTAGACAGGTGTTTGGGTTGTGCAACGTCATTTGTGGTGTGTCTAAAGTTTGAAATCCTTAAATCATGCCTGGGTTAAAAGATTTATTTTCAGGAGATATTCTAAGAGCTTGTCAAAATATGGTATATAATTTATTCAGCAACTCTGCCTTTAAAATCATCATTCTTTGTTTCCTACTTGATAAGATCAAATTTTTCACTGGACTTTTAAAGGATTCTAATTAATGGGCTTACTTCTAAAGAGAATCATAAAACCATGAATGTAATTCTAATTTCACAAACAATATAAAAACCTATATATATTCCCCTTCAGTAATAGTCCTTAGCTGCAAACAAACAAATGGACAAGAAAAATTTAAAACTGTCAACAGAACTGAAACATAGAACAAGAGGGGGGAGGAGAGTAAAATCATGGGAGGGGGAGGGTACAAGAGATTAAGATGGTTCACAGGTAATAAGGTGATGGGGGAACCTCAGGGTAGACTATATAGAGAGAGATATAGATATAGATATAGATATAGATATATGTGTGTGTGCAATCAATTAAAAAATAAAATTAAAAATTAAAAAAAAATAGCTGTATATTAGAACCATCTGTGGAGTTTAATAAAAAGTACAAAGGATGGTGCCAACTTTCAAAAGTATCTGAAGTAATTAACCCTGTCTCAAATGAGCTGGGGTTAATACTCTCTGTCCAAGAATCACATTTACTACCACTCTTAAAAATCAGTAATCACCCCCCCCCTGAAATTTTTATATTTATCTAAACTATCCTACCCCATATCCATCAGACAATCTCCCTCACACAGTCTTTGAATTCAACCTTTGATCTTTCCAGGACCTCTGAGGATTCTGATGCTAACTCTGTCAAGTAAACTCACTTTGCTGAGATCCTAAATTTTCAGGGTCCACTTTCCTAGAACAATGCATTTGTAGTTCTGGAAAAATCCCCAGTTTGCTGCTCATTTCAAAGCCTTCAGCTACTCTCATCTAGGCTTTTCTTCCAAGAGGGTCTTTCCTTGGCATCTACTTTTCACTCTTTTTCCATCAGCTGTCCAAATCCAAGTTATCTTTTAAGGTTTATGTACCAAATTCTTAGAAAATTTCATTACCACACCTTTTACAAGGAAAATATTATTGAGTCTGTGTTCTCCACACCACCAAATTTAACATCTCCATTGTTTATTTTTACATATTGTTAGCTGATGGCCTCCAACATTCCATGTGATACATTTCCTCCATTACTTATTCTGTACTAGTCACACCCTCACCAAGCTAAGCGAAACCAATTCAAACCAAACAACAACAAAACCCATGCATAGGTGGGGCACAGTGGCTCGTGCCTGTAAGCTTCAGCCTATGAAGTGACTGGGGCCAGGGGTGGAGGTTCAAGTCCCGCCGGGGGTCCATAGCAAGACCTACTTCCAAAAGAATAGCTGAGCGTGGTGGCGCGTGCTTGTAATCCCAGCTACCTGGGAAGCCAAGGCTGGGGATTGCTTGAGTGTAGGGTACCCCGGGCAACTAGAGCTTGCTTTTCCATGGGTAAAGCTAGTCTTGAGACTAGCGAGACATAGTCTCAAGAACAAAACAAAAACAAAAAATCCATGCATAGTGTTGGGAAGATAGCAGATGATTAATAAGCAGTGAATAACTGTGTTCAACAAAGAAGCTAAAAATTAGTAGTAACAGTTGCATAACTCTTCAAGTACACAGAAAACTGCATTTGAACTCTAAGGAAATGCACTTAATGTTGCATAAGTGATATCTCAACAAACTGCTATAAAGTTGAGATTAAAAGTTTTATGAAAATCTTTCTTGTGTTGACCTTATTTTTTTAGTATGAAACAAAAAATAGAACATTCTCATAAGAATAAAGTTGAATTATATACTGAGAGAGTTGGGGACTATTAGTTTGTGGTGCTTCTTTATTACATGAAACTTGAGAACACAGCCAGCAGACTATTGCCTGATACTTGTTTGTAAATTACATTTTATATAGCTTATGTGCTGCTCTTTCACTTCAAAGGCAGAGTTGAGTAGTAGGAACAGACAGTATGTTTTACTGAGATTAAAGTGTTTATTGTCCAGTTTTACACAGAAATATTTTACTGACCCCTGCTTTTAATGTACCTTTGAAACTTGTTGACTTAGATCATTTCTACTATATCCTCATAAGGATCTGAAATTTTTAATAAAGTTTTTCTAATGATGTCAAGTTGTTGTTTTGTTTTTATTTTTTCCATGATATAACCTTGTGAAGGTAAAATCCTAAAAATGAAGATACCCCTTTCTTCAAAGTTTGCATTCAAAGAAGCCACGGTATTTAGCTGTTAGGCATGCTAGATGATTCTGCTGACAGTCAACACCACCATACATTTTTTCTTTAAAGACTTTCTTAAATACCTCTTCTCATGATTTTATCCTTGTTCTCTACTGGAAGGGAAAGTTCCTGCTTGTCACCCTCTCTCATACTTAGTGCCTTTCCCTGAAACCATTTTCCTCACTATAGCTTGATTGAAAATAATTTGCATAATTTTCACTCCAGGAACATGAACTGAACACTCTGCCTTTGCACAATTACAAACAAAAGGCACAAAGATGAATATGACCCAGTTTGTACTTTTGAATACACAGCCCTTTCCTCATGAAGCAGCAGTCAGCTTTGACTCCACCAAACTAATTTCCCCCCAACTACCTGCACTTGATTTTTTACCCTTGTTTATTTCAACAAGACAGCCTAGACAGGAGGCTACACAGAACATTACCAAAACTTCCTCTTTGCAACAAAACTTTTCTAGATCAGCCTAGCAAGTGCAATTTGCAAATTGGACAGAGATGATGATTGGGCAGGAGTGAGAGCTCTGTAATCTGCTGCCCGCTTCGGGGTGAAGTTTCTTCTACCTTGCTGTGTGAAACTGAACTCAAATTTCTTAACTGTAAAATGGAAAGATAACAGAAACCATTTCTTTGTCTTGCGTTGATTGGTGGATTTTTTGGGGGGGAATGAATAAAACTGTTAAAATATGTTGCCCACTATGATTTGATTACTTTGATGACTAATGCAATGCTTATTCATTAATTGTTGATTCCACAGGATAAAGTGAAGTCCAGTATCATGTTTTTATAGCCATTCGTATTTCCTAGAATGTTATGAAGTACTAGAGTGTGAGCTAACTTATAATTGAACTACTGAAGGACATTACCTTTATTTAGTTCCATGATTAAAAAGGAATAGCCACACATATATGGATAGTTAATCTATAACAAAAAGCCAAGAATATATATTAGAGATAGAAAAGTCTCTTCGACAAATGGTGTGGGAAACTGGACAGTCACATGAAAAAGAATGAAACCAGATATCCCAGTTTCTACAAAAATTATATCAAAATGGATTAAAGTATTGGATATACAACTTTAAACCATAGAACTCATAGTAAAAAAAAGAAAAAATACTCCATCAGTTTTTTTATTCGTGTTTTCATAGATTCATCTCCAGTGGCAAGAGAAACAAAAGAGAATATAAACAAATGGGACTACATCAAATTAAAATGCTTTTACACAGAGAAAGAAATGTATTAAATTAAAAAATAATCATTCTACAGAATGGAAGAAGAAAATGTTTGCATATCCTACATCTGACAAGGGACCAATATCCAGGATATATAATTCAATGAAAAGAAAACAAATAAACCAATCAAAAATGGGCAGATTACCTAAATAGATACTTTTCCACAGGAGAACTAGAGGTGTGTGAAAAAATGAAACACATAAGAGAATATTCATCATCATGTATCATCAGGGACATACACATCAAAATAGAAACTACCTCACATCTGTGAGAATGCTCCATATCAAAAAGATAGAACCAACAGGTGTTGGAATGTAGACTGGTTCAGACTTGTAAAATAGTGTGAAGATATATCAAAATATTAAAGATAGAATTACCATATGACCCAGCAATTCCACTCCTAATTATCTACATAATGAATGCAAAAACACTTATTCAAAATGATATATGCAATCCAACTATCATTTCAACTCTCTATATAATAGCCAAATTGTGAAAACAACCCAAGTGCCAAAAGGCAGAGGATTGGATTAAGATATGGCATATATACACAATATATTACCATTCAGCTATAATAAAAAAGATCAGTTATTTCATCCATGTGATGAAATAGATGAAAAACACCCAAATAAGTCAGAAGGAGAAAAATAGGTATTGAATGGTTTCATTTGTATGGACAGAAACAAAACAAAAGGTCAACCCTATCCAAGCCAAGAACAACCTAGAAATACATATAATTAAGGCAACCAGAAGAAGAGGAAGGAGGTAGCATTCAAAGTGTGGAGGTCCCAGTGGGCAGGAAGAGAAATGCACTGGTGATGGGTATAGTGTCATGACAAACATCTGAGGAGGTGTGATCCTGTATCTCTGCTTCATATACAGCATGGTAAACCAATGTGAACTCAGTAAAATGAAAGAAAACATTTACTTCTCCCACTATAAACTGCTGATCCCAAATCTGTCCTTTGTGTGCCTCACTCCTCGAATATTTCTTTTTTTGTTTTTGTGTCACATTTTTAGCTTTCATAGAAATATTTTCCTAATCATAAAGCCGTCAACCTTTCCTAATTGTTACTGAGAAATTTCAGCTACACAAATTATCTAAACTCTTCGAAGAAAGAATTAAACCGAGCATAATTTCCCTTCATGTAGTCAAGGTTTAAGAGACTATATAAATAAAACAAGAGGAAACTTTGGGTCAACAAATATGTTTTACATATTACAAATATGTTTTACATATTTGTCCCATAACTTCAAAGGGTAAAGTTCTTTGATTATCATGCAGATATGCAAGATATAAATTGTCTTTTGATTTGAACCTGTGGATTTTCTCTATCACTCTCTATATGTGGAGAACATACATGATTTATGCATGTTTCATATATTTAACCTAAATTTACTGTTTTAAACAGTATTTTAACTGCAGAAAAATGTACTTCTCTTTAAACAAAATAAAAATAATACCTGGTTGTTTCCATGAATGCTGCCTCAAACCTGTACTAGTCATCAATTTTTGGACATCATTACATTCCAAAGCTAAAGTTGCCCTTAATGTTAGAGTTTGAGTCTAACACACACATTTTCATTTACAGACATGCTCTTTACATGGCAGTTTTTGTAATATAAACAGCAATAGTAAATATTTACATCTACATATTTTAAATTCCATCACTTTGGAAAGTTCCTTTGTCAACCTTCCCTCCATTGTGGTTCACAATTTTTCCCCATAATATAGTTTATTATATTAAATTTTAGAAATAAAATAAAGTCAGAGCAACCAAGTGAAGCTACATACTATCTATTTGTAGTGTTCTAAAAAGGAGAGAAGAAAATTATTTTTTTTTATTTATTCCAATGTACTTCTTTATACCTATATCCTGATTCCACCAGTCAAAAGATAGGACATATTATAGTAATACCACTGAAATACAACTGATCCTGGCCTAGCATGCTCACTAAGATTTTTTTTTTAATTTTTAACAATTTTTTAAATAATTTTTAAAAAAATTTGTGGGAAGAAAGCAATTTACATAGATCGGTATACATATTACAATACCATAATTACAAAATTACCACCATGCAAAATAATATATTATTACTGATGTGTGATTTAAAAGTTTCAAATGCCACTGGCATGGCAAACATCAGATTCAGTGTACTAATATTATTTCTGGGAATGTATAATGGGGAATAGGATAGAAGAGATATCCACAGAGAATGTTAACTATCTCTGTGATGGTTGGTTTTTTTTTTAATTTCATTTTTTTAATTTGCATATATATGTATATTTATATTTATATTACATTATTGCATTATTGTGTACCCCGGGGCTTTCCCACTTTCCCACTTCACTAACACCTGTTAACCACCCTGATCTTTTGTGCTCTTCACCTCCTCTGCCTTCTTCCCCCTCCTCCTCTCTCACTCCAACGTTCAGCCCCATTGGTTGTTTTTATTTTTTCTTGTTCATTTGTTTGTTTTTCCCTATATCTATCATATAAGTGAGACCATCCTGTATTTCTTTTTCTTTTTGACTTATATCTGCTAATATGAGTCTTTCTAGTTCCATCACTCAGATTTTAACTAACTATAATATGCTTACAAATATTTCTGAATTTTACATGAGATATCTATAAATCATAAATCAGGCTGCTTCCAGAGAATTCAACTGCCTTGTGCTAAGAGTCATCTGGTCTACCTGCCATCCTTCACCATCTCCTGCCAGCAAGTCACCCATAAGTGTGGCAATCTGAAGGTAATATCTGTATATTCAGTTTCCATTTGGCTCACACAGTTGAGAGCTAATCTCACCAGTTGGCCCAAATGACATGACATATACAGTTCTTATTCATACTCAAGTGAGGACACAGCTTCAGATTAGTAACTGTATATAGAAACCAGGCATAATGGTTTTGAACCAGTGAAGTAGAAGGGCTAAGGAGCTGTTACAAGATACAGTTAGAAGCTAAATTTTGACTTCTGTTCCCTCCACTCCTACTCATCCAGAAAACTTGACTTTTATCTGTTTGTGCACTGAGTCTACAGAAAATTTTGTTGGAAATATTGGCTCAGCCCTAATTAATTAGTTTACATTTTTATTTTATAACTTATAGTTCAGTCTCACACAAAATATTTTCCTTTCAGCAAAATATTTTCCTTTCTTATGAGTTTTTGATATTACAAAAATAATTTTATGATACTCTGGGACTACATGTTTATAAAGAAAATTCACATATAATTATATATTGAAAGTGATAGGAAAACAAAAATAATTTTATGATACTCTGGGACTACATGTTTATAAAGACAATTCACATATAATTATATATTGAAAGTGATAGGAAATGGACTTTGAGAGCAGGGATTATTTCCATGCAATTTCAAAGAGTCATACCTTTATGTAATATAAAGTACTCCTTTACATGTAAGTTTAGGGAAGAGACATAAAGGACTAATTTACAATTATTGTCAACTTATAAATATATTAATAAACATAGCGCTCATTAACATTAAGGTTTAACAATAGTAAAACATTTGTCAAGCCCACCTTTCTGAGCCATCAAAGCTATCTTTGAAGCCATAGGTCACCTTGTTTTGATGCACACCTAAGAACATTCCCAGTCACTGTTGTGGGTAGGAGGGCACATAAAGACTGATACTACAAAGACCACATGAGTAATGCATTATCTTATCTGGAGAATCTGCATAATCCTGCTTCCTTTCTACTACCACGAACATGTGTTTTCTGTGGCATTTGAAACTATTTAAAGTAGTTAGTTTTAAAAGGAAATGAGAAAATCAGTTAAACCTAGTGGAAGATGATGAGTTTGGAGTCATAAAATGCCATAGAGAAAATGGGCAGATCTTATTTCCTTTCAATGTCCTCAGCTCCTCCTCCAAAACTCCCATGCTAAGGACCTTAAGAGGCAGGCAGTGACAATTGCATTTGGTGATTCCAAAGCTCAGATTTGAGTCCTAGCTATGTAGTGCTATCTTGTGAGACCTGGAGGAAATATCTTAACTTTCTAAGTCACCACTCTTTCACTTGTAAAAGAAATGTAGTACTGTTGTGCTGATCACTCTCCCCCAAGCCCCCCACCCCACCCCCCTGTGCATTGTCATCCTTGACCCTTACTCTGTGTCCTAGGATCCTGACCTCTTCAGGGAAACTCTATCATGTCTTTTTGCTATCAGCATCCTGTTGGCTTGAGCCAAGGGCTACCAATAAGAAATGTACAAGGACGTAAGTAGAGAGGGCAGGGTAGGTCTTGAGGATTCTCTGAGAGCTCTGGGCTGCCTATTCTGGCAACAACTTTCCCTGTGTACAACTATCTGGTCTCTTGTCTGCATCTCTGGCTCTCAGTTGGCTTTTGTTGTTCCTCTACCTCTTTTGGCCTTGAATTTGGAAGATCTCCTCCTTCCTGATGTTGCAATCCCTGAGGATCTCAATGCCTCCTAAAAAGCCTTAACTTACTCATCAATTAAAAATGACAAATTTGACGACTTCATAACAACATGGATGCATTTAGAAGAAATCATATTAGCTGAAACAAGCCATAAAGAAAAAGGCAGAAACCAAATGGTTTCACTAATGTATGGGATATAGGGAAAAAAATAAAATAAATAAAAGCCTTGAAGAAAGTCAAAACAAGCGAAGCACCAAAATGAAGCGCACAACTATGAACAGGAGGGAAAGGGGGGGAAGGGAGGGGAGGGAGGGGGGAAGGCAAACCCTTGAGATTACAAAGTTGTGAAATTTATATATAAATAAAGAAAAAGGAAAGGAAAAAAAAAAGCCTTAACTCTGCTCTTGCCTCTCTCAATCTCAATTTAAAATATCTTTGAATCATCTGTATCAGGTTTCTTGTTTCTGCCAGTATCCTATCTCATCCTAGTACCTGTCCTAACTTTCTCTCAGGTGCATCGAGTGAAAATGCAATAATGTAAGATAATCACTTTAAAAATTATAAGGAGTAATGCAAATTTAGTTTTCAATAAACTAAACCAAACTCTTCCTTTTTCATCAGACTTTGTTATTATCTTTATCTCAATTTTGCTTCCTCCTGAATTCCACTAACAGTGGAATGCAGTTAACCTTTTCCCTTTATTTTCTACCAACCTTTTCACTGCAGCTTTTTTCTTTTTCTTTCTTAGCCTTGAATATTTGGCAGAATATAACTCCCCTAAAGAAATACACATCCTATTCCCTATTACCTGAAAATATGTGACAAGGAACTTTAAAATGTGAAATTGAGAATTTTTAAGCTGGGAAGACTAAAACTGTCTTAATTATTGTAGACCTCAAAAGTGAATATGTGGGGCAGAAGAGGATGCCAGATGCCAGAGTAATGAAAAATTAGAGATCCACCAATTATTGCTGGCTTTTGAGGTGGAAGATGGAGGGCATGAGTTCAGAGTATGAGAGGGTTTGAACCTGGAAAAGGGAAAGAAGTAGATTTATAAACATATACACTTGCTTAGTGTGATAGGCATGTTGCCATTGTAATATATTGAATGGATATATTGGTCATGCCAGGATCCTGATGAAAGCCTAAAGAGTCGATTTTTGGTTCTTCCCTCTGTTTAAGGACAGTGCACCAGTCAGCACCTTTTGTGATCTACCCAACTATATCATCATCTCACTAGTATTCACCTATTTTATCCACTGGAATATCAATATAACATTTAAAAATTTGTTTGTATTTAAAATATATAAAAAAATCAACTTGTATTTATATATAAACCAAAATATATATTTTTAAGAAATCAGAAGAGTATTTAGAGACGTTTTCACCTTTCCCTATTTGTCACTCTAGTAATTCTACCAAAAATTGATAAAAAATAAACTAATGAAAAGTTTGAATGCAGTTGAGAAACTTTCACTTTCTTCATTGTGATCATGCTATAGCCTAATGATCTACATAAAGAAGAAAAAGAATTATTGTCATGAATATATCATCATTTTATATCTTCCATTTCAGTGACTAAAGAGGATTTCCTCAATTTGTTTCTTATGTTTTGCCCCTGTGTAGATGCTGGGATCTTGAAAGGGACCCAGTGGGAGCTGGCAGGCACTACTCCATTTGTTAGTGCCCATCAAGCAAACAACTGGCTACCCTGTTAATAGTGTAATGAGGATAACCCTTAATTTTGCTGTGCTGTTTTTATTTTCTGCCTCAGACACTGGGGACTTTGTGATCTCTGCTTAGCCATTTACAAGCAAAAGTGGTGAGATTTGCCCTTTTCTCTGGATCATATTTTCTCCCTTTAGAAAGCCTTGTATTTTCTTCGAGGCACTTCGTTGGAAAGGAATCCATATCAATTTGTTTCAATGGCTGAATGGTACTTACTATGTTATATGGTGAGCCATAAAGATCTGTTCGTAATAAATAGGTGAATTGCTTTCTCAACCTGTTTCTCATTTAATTTAATTTAATGCAGAATATTCAAATTGGCTGCATGATGCTAATTCATGTTGAAAATGTTCTGAGTTTAGATTACCAATCCTTAGAGTGTGCCAGGCCAACAAGGTTTATGAGAAAAGATATATTTAATCATTGAATTGAGTAGAAGAATTTAATTTTAGTTTCATTCTAATATTTAGCATCTTCATAGCTTCTTTTTAAAATCCACTAGAGAAAATGTGCTCAAGTCATATTTCCCAGATCCTGACATAAGAAAAAGCCATTCTCTTGAAGGTTGTGGGAAAGATTGTCTTGGAGTTCTGCTGACTCAACTGTAAAGTTACTTGAATACATTCCGAGTGGTTGAGAAGTGGCCAAGACTAAGGAAGCTGATTTTTGAAGTGTTTCATCAAATTTATATGCATTTACAATTCAGGAAAACCCAATACAAGATTCCTATATTTTTTTTTTAAGTTGCTCCCTTCATTTGGTAACTACTGATTAGTTTGTGCTAACAGGGAGAAAGCACAGCAAATACCCTTGTCCTGCCATTGATTCTACTTTAACTGTGCTTGTTCAGGTAGCAAAACCATTAGCTACTTCTTGATAGTTTTTATGATCAGACTTAGCACTTGGTATTGAGTAAGGCTTGAAGAATGCATCTTCCCTTAAAAGCTTGATTTATTAGTTTATATGTAAAAGAACACTGGAGGTTATAAAGGTAACAAAGACCTTAAACATTATATTGATTTTTTTTTTCCAAGAGCTTTATTCTTCTTGTTGTATTGCAGGGTAATAAAATTTCACTGGACCCATTGGATCCATAAAATCTGAAGTACAACCACAAACTGATAGAAATGAAATTGTTTGACTGGAGTGATAAGCAAGGACTCAGCTTTGAACTCTGAGCAGTAGAAGTCGTTCTGCTAGTCCGTGAGGGTGAATTACAGCCTGCTGTGTGCTAAAGGGCAAGCTTGTATTTGCAGGAACTCCCAACTCAGTAATCACTGGTTGATGCAGTGACCTTTACGTGGCCATTTTGGCCTCAAAAGGAGGCTCTTTAGAAATGGAAAATCAACACTACACTTTTTTTTTCTGACAGAAGTCAAATTTTTCTGTGTATGAATTAAGTTGTGGTTATTAAGATATTTGCTTCTGAAGGAGTGGAGAAAAGAAAAATCAGTTCTGCTTGCAATCTCAAAATACTTTATATGCATTATTTTTTTTTTAAATATAAGTTAAAAAAAAGATGAAAGCTATAGGCTCATCATCGTATGCTATACTATGGTGTGCCAGACTAGAATATTCTGAGTTTCAGCTCTGTGCTGGGAACTGACCAACAGGAGCTCTGGACATGGGACTCATCAGTTCCTGCTACCTTTGTGTCTCTCCAGCACCACCTTGCCCCTTCCAGCTCCCAGCACTAGGTCACTGAAGACCTGAGCATAACTCTTCACTATTAGCCTAATTAGCCAAGCAAAATAGAAGACTTATTTGAGAAAGAGTGCCATGACACAGTCAGGAAAATGAGATTTCAAATTTCAAAGACCCATATTTGAGAAGAATATGCACATCAGGGACTAAGAGGAGGAGATTTAAATGAAAGCTGCCCCATTGCCCTTCCAGTTGTTGACACTGAGGGGATTACAATGGGAGGTTCCCTGGACAGTTAGAAAGTTTTTAGTTGGTTAAGATAACTGCTCTGCAGTTTCAGCTGCTGTCACTAATCAGTCCCCATGTGTACTGTCTCTTAGTCGGGAGCACTAGAATGGGAAGTGAACTCACAATCATGAGATCTTGTTCTGTTTCTGCCCCCCCCCACCAAAGGCAATTCTGAAACCATTAAAGACATCCATCAAAGTCATACCCTAGATAATAACCGAGGTCAGTGATCAATAGACAAAGGATTTGTTGTGGTTGTTTGTTTTGTTTCGTTTTAGCTATTTTGTGTTGCTTATTCAATGACTTATTAATTTCAGCACATTGAAAAACTGTTGGTGAGAAGATGGCTTAAAAAATGGATCTGAGAGGTGGGGTCCTTTGGTACCCTTATGGATACAATTGCAGGCTGTACTGGTACATATGGGGCCAGTGCAGGGGTTTACCTACTCTTGCAGAGAATTCATGTTACACTGGTTTTATATTCCTCATGGTGCCTGTAAAATTTGCTTGAGATGAGTATCTGGAAATGTCCAGTTTAACTTGGGAAAGAAGTGTCCCACAGTCCAACACAATCCAGGTGTTCATTTGTGTTGTATGATTGCCATCCTGTGTGTGTGTGTGTGTGTGTGTGTGTATGTGTGTGTGAGAGAGAGAGGGAGAGAGAGAGAGAGAAAGAAAGAGACAGAGAGAGAGAGAGAGAAGTGGGAACATGAATAGTGCATGTAGACCAGCGGTGTGTATCTTCCATTAGGGTTGTGCTGGTGGGGGACTAACTCAAGGGTCACTCTCTAGGTCAATCCTTGTATAGTAGTATTTTTCAGTCAGGGAGCAGGGTGTATGAGTTGCACGTAAGGAACTTAGCAGACACCACGAACTACTTTACAGTTTTCTTTATAAATCCACAGAATACTCCTGGGTACTAAATTCCAGATAGTTGCCTTGAGTCAATCATTGATATCACACTAGTGGGAACCCAAGTATTTTTGTCATACTCACCCCAGAAGGTCACTTCATTAGCTATGGAGCCACACAGACCCCAGCAAATCAGTGAGCTAAATCATTGCCACAAAGCACATGTTCTCCTTATAATCGAGTCCATGCTAAATACATTGCCTTAGCCTGTGGAAATGACCTACATGATATAACAAAGCACCATAAACCCCTGCCAGGAGGACATTTGGAAATTTGATCTGCAAGCACTTATCTCCGACTGATGTCTAGTCATGTTTCTATTTCTGTATCTGTCTAGAACTATCCTATGTAAACCTTTTTTGTTACTGTTGTTTCCAGCAAAGTAGGACTAGCCTTTGAATGGAGTAAAATTTACCATCAAACTAGTGAAAGATGTACCCTGGGTGCTTCCTTCCTGGACAATCAGAAAGAAGACTATTCTGCAGACAGCATATGACTGAGAATACCTGCAGAGTTGGTTTATTCATCTTAGAAATTCCACTTCTTGATGTTGCCCCAAATCTTCTGTTCCTTTTCTCACCAAAATTGGGCTGGTTTTATTGAAGAGGATAGGAAGTGAACATGTCCTGAAGTCTACCCTTTGCCAAGAACGTCACAGTCATTGCATGTAACTCGTAGAGTGACCTGAGACATGGGCATTATTATCTCATTTTTCAGATGAGACAACTAAGTCTCACAGAGTTTGAAGGCCTTGGCCCATGGTCTTCATGTTATTGCTTAAATTTATTAATGGCATGGCCAACATACAAATTCAGGTTTGATTAAAAAAAATCTCCTAAAGTATATTGCTTTTCTTCTTTTAACAATCCACGCAGGGAAAAAAAGATCTTTAGGGACTATTTTCTTTGAATAAAATGTCTTCAACATCTTTTTGTGCTGAGAGTCTAAATCTTTGAGCATTCTCCTTTATAGAAGGAGATATGACTTATTCTGTGAGTTTCAACTAAGGAATAAATTTGAGGCAGTTAAGTAATTCTCTGCATTATGCAGTAAACTATAAAAGTTACTGGGGAAACATGCAGATGATAACAAATAGTGTTGCCACAGAGCCTGATTCTGTGCAAGATCATCCTGTCACATCAAACCCTCCCTCAGCCCTCACCCCCACCAACCTCATTTTTCCTCTTCATTTTATCTGACCAGTCTCAGAAAAGGTGAGAATTAGATGTGTGAAACCTACATGCTGACAGGAAAAGCTCTTTTCCCCAGTCTCGCTAATCTAAAGTAAGTGAGACATGGTCTGACTTGTCTTCCGTGTGGGTGGGATGCCAGCATTTGACCTCAGCAAGCCACACAAAGTGGCAGGGCATACCTGACTGTAAATAAAACTCCATTTAAGTATGACTTTTTAGAAATTGGCAGAATCAAATCCTTGAGATTGAATGGCATCTTGAAGCATTGCTAACTCCAAGAATTTTTTTTTCTCTGTTCGAGACACTTTTTGAGGAGTCATTTTCATTTTCCTGTTTGTGCATGATTTTATGGCATGTAAGTGACAAGCACTCCCTGTAACACATTGTGGGAGGGCACTTGCTAAAAGAGAGCTCAAGTTGAATGACATTGGATGTGAATGCAACCTTTTTCTGCCAGCCTGTGTGGTATTTAGCGTGCCTTGACATATGCTAAACTACATAATTTTGAAACAATTAAAAATATCTGGGAATGTTATATGGAATAAATGGACCAGAATTCTCTCTTGATTAGTTAAAATGTTTTAAACATTTTCCACAATTGCAAATTATTATTTTATCTGAACTTTTAAGAATTTGACACTGAACACGACTTTATTGTCTTAAGTAATAACTTTACACTATTGGGAGAATCATTTGGGTAGATATTCCTAATATTGGCTGCTTATTGTAATTGACTTATAAAATTTAATAATAAATTTGTTGGTATTGTGAAATATCTAAAACTAAAAGAATTAGTGGTAATAGGAATAGAGCATATATATATATATATATATATATATATATAATCTTGCTCAAGGAATTACAGGAATTTACACAATGAATAGTTAAATGGAGCATTTAGTGACCTATATATTTTTAACCACTAGTTATTTTAAGTCATTTATTGAGATTTGGATTTATGGTCATAGGACATACATTTTATTTTCTTCTGTAGATTGACATTAGTGATGTTCTCCTTACTTGAATGTTATATATATGATATAGTTACAAAGAGTTAATGATATAGTTAATACAAATAGTTAATATAATTAATATATATTAATTAATATATTATTAATTAATATATATTAATTAATATATATTGATATTAAAATATAGTTAATACGGATAACTACAAATAGTTAATGATATAGTTACAAAGAGTCCCATTACTATAATGGGACTCTTTGTAACTATATCATTAACCCTAATGGTTCCCCTGAACAGCATATCTTTTATCCATGGAATGAGAAAAAAGAGAAAAGACCTTTTAGTCTTTTCAATTCTATGTAAATAATTCTCTTTTCATAAAGCATTGGTGGCCTGTATCTTGCTAAATTCACATATCATATATCAAATGATATGTGCTAAATTCACATATCATATGATATGTGAATCAATATGTGATATTGACTGATTCCTGTCTTAATCATTTAAGACAGCATTTAATCCTGATTACTACTACATGGCTTTATTAGTTAGCTCTCATCTTCCTACTTAATTCCATCCCTCCCAAGAAAATTCTTGTCTTTCTCTTGAGATATATTACCAAACTGTATCTTTGTTTTCCTAACAATTACAGGCATTCCATCCACAATCACTTTTCTCAGAGCAGTTTCCTTTGCTTCTGACTTCAAAATTTTGGAGTACTCAGGTTGCTTTCCCTCTGCACTAATTCTAATTCCTTAGATTATTTCTTGGTGCCAGTTCTCCTCTCTTAGAACTGACTTAAATGCCATACTTGTGCTTAGGATTTTAGAAATATTACTTAACTCCTCTAACTCAGGGAGTTCAAGTCTTTAGAAGAATATGAACTACTCAACTTTATTTGCTGCATTTTATAGCAGCTTTTCAAGTGTGCATTAAGGAGCACCAGGAGGGTATGGAAGGAATTAGTCTGCATGTCTCCCTTCATTCCACCTCCATTTTCTCTTTCCCAATCAGTCCAGGTTCTGCATGCTTTTCACTTGGCTAGCTACTTCCCTTAAAAGGTCATGGCAACTTCAATTCCAGTCAGTCTTCCCAAGACAACCGAGCCCATTCTTGTCAGTAAGTCTTGTCACTGCTTAGCTCTCCCCAAATGCTCATTTCTCACTCTCTGACTTTGTCTAACTCCCTTAGATTTCTCCTTTTTATGATACCGATGTGCAGCCTGAGTGGAACAGGATGCTTCTCTCATGACTGGAATGTATGTGGCTGTATTGTGTCTTTTCTCTTTAATACATGAAGGAAGGTCTGTGAAGTTGGGGTGTTAGTTCAACAATTTGTTCCTCCCAAAGACCTGCCTCCTCTCTATGGGTAGCATGGCTTGAGGATTGGTGCCAAGACACAGGAAACCTTGATGGGAAACTCTTCTCGCACTGTTCACTAAGTTCCAAGAAACATGGACCTTAAGTGCTCTGATAAGTTTTTCTCTTGCTGCTATGCAAAATAATTTTCTTCCTTTGTCTTCCTTAAGCAAATTCCTTATCAAACAGCAGGAAGTAACCTCAAAAACTATCTTTTTACATAAAAACTTTCTGAAAAAGGAAATGCTCTTCTGATTTACATTTGTCAGTTTTATTTAATGAGAATAACATCTTTAGGCATTTTTATATGTTAGAGAAAGAATTAAGCATAATCAATTTTTCACTCTTAATAGTCCTTACAGAGATGTACTGTGATTATTCTTATTTTACTGATGATGAAGTAGGCTCAATGAGGTTATATAGTTTGTCCATGGTCACACTCTTAAGTTACAGAACTAGATTTGGAATTCATAGTGTTGACTTCCAGGATCAAATCTAATGACCACATTATCCTGGTTTTCCTTGTACACCTGCCACACTTACTAAATCCAGTTGAAACCACCTCATTAACAAGAAACCAAATTCTTGAGCAAGAGGAGACATATTTGTTAGGCATATGCCCAGGGTTGAAGCTCAGTATTTTATGGGACAACAAATTAAACCATGTATCCCTCCTGCCTTTTCTGTGAGGTGGATGCTTTAAAGATAACTTTTGAAATTCAAGGGTAGGAAATCACATGCATTTTCTTCTTTAAGCTAATTCACTAAGCAATTTGTCTAAGAAAGTGGCTGAAGAAAGGAATACACCCCATCCACTTCATTTCAATAATGCTGTCAAAAGAAAGGGTCAAAAATAAATTACAGGTTTTGTTTCTCTTTCTTTTCAAATTCTTATCCAGGCATAGAAATGCTTCCAAAGAAATTGAAAGAATGCCAAAAGTAAATTACCCGAGATGGAAGTTTAATGAGACCACACAGAGGCAGATGAAGATCTTTGTTGATTCTCTAGTTTTGAACCTCAGCACTATGATGCAGGGTCCAGTGAGCTCATTGGGCCTCCTCTTCTGTGCCCCCTTCTCCATTCTGTCTTCCTTTGGTTGTTTTCCATTCACTCTTGGTCAGTGATTATTGAAAGTACAATATTCATATCTATGTACAATCAAGCAAAATGAAACAACCTCTCAAATTTTAAAATTCAGTGCAAGATATTGTCTGGCTTTGCAATTTCCTAGATCATATACCACATCAGAAATGTGGTTTTGTTGACGAATGACTGGTGCAAACAAAAATAGCTTCAGAGTAGGTAGAAATCACCTGTTAGATGATACAATTTGAAAGAAGCCAAAGCATAGTTTCAGTGACTGTAAAGGTGGCTGATGCTCTACTGTTAAGGTTGTGAACAGTTTTGGAGGGGCAACTGCAAATTTAGAGCTTAATGAACTCAGTCCTTTTGTGGTGCTTGACAAATGTTTGCCTTCTGTGAAGAAGAGTCTAGCAAAAATGGGAGACTAGCAAATGAGAGGAGGGCCATAAGGGCAAGAAGAAAGGCTCCATCCACAGTCAGCGGGCTTCACAACCAAGTCACCATTTTGAATTTCCACTGCACTAAGGTTGCTTGAGATCTCTCTTAAAGACATCTTAGCGGAGATGTTTTATCTTTGTTGTATTCAAATGTATTTCTTCTGCAATATCCCTGTTTTACTTAGTAGATAAACTGTCAGCCTTTTAATTTTAGTTACATTCTGAAAGGGCCTACAGCTCATTACTGCTACATACTAGACTACATTCTTTGCCCCCTGTGAAGAAAAGGAAAATTGTTTCCAAACAGATTCCTGAATTCAAAGCATCTATATTAAGTATACCACCACCTTCTACTTGCAACTGGTAGGGTGTCCTGAAGGATTCTATTCTGTCAGGTATTAGATAAAATAATAATAGGTGGCAGGCCGTACTGGAGGATTCAGGGCTCTGGTAAATTACTGTGAGAAAAGCAATTTGACATCCTTTCATTCTTTGATGAAAGCTAAATGTGAAATCTAGGTGTAAACATCTGAAAAAAATTGAAAGTCACGCATGGAGGGGGAGACCTGGTGGCGTGGCAGAAATCACTACTCAGAGAGGGGTAGACTCGGGGTGGTACTGCACGTTAACAGCATTATTCTTCTCTAAGATTAATGCTTCTGTGGGACGGCTTGGCCTTATTCCTGGATCCTATCAATTTAGCAAGGACATTTACACAAATGGCTCCGTAGTCTAACTGATATTAGGGCTGGAAATGCTGGCCTGAGAATTCAATTTTTTTCTGTTTGAAAAGAAGCGCAATGCTGAGGAGTTTCCTTAACCCATTATTACCTGACTAATAAGGGCAACAGACCCGACTCTTACTCCTCTGTGCCTTTGTTCAGCATTCTTTGTAAATTCAAAAGCAAATGTGCAGCAATAGTCAGATGTCTCCTTTAACCTTCCACTCAAAAATAATTTCTTTGGCCTCATTTCTTCTCCCTTTTTCCAGACACAAATAAAATAGTTTCATTATTAATACCATCATATTCTCCATGTTATTCTCCATAACATTTCCTAATTATTAGGAACATTGTTTAATTGTATTACATGTGCATTTTATTTCCTGTATTTAATACCATTTTTCTGGAGAGTGAATCTTTATTATCATTGTGCTTTAAAAAACAACATTAATAGCAACTAGTGATAGTTCCAACTTTTCCTCAGGTGGGTGTTATGCTAAGAACTTTACATGGATGATTTACTCCATTTATTTCTTTCAACCCTCAATTAATTTGTTTTATTGTTGTTCCTCTTTTTCATTTGTGGAAGTGGGGCTTTAATATTCTGCCTTAAAATGCGCCAGAGGGAAGTCAAAGGGTTTTGAACTTCACTCATCTTGCTGAAACACTCTCCTGTACATCTTTAATAAATATGTGACGCTCAGGATGTTATGGTGCTATGGAGCATGCATTTCCAAAACTTTGTGCCTAAAAGCAACCACCATTTTATTTCTTTGATGACAATTCTGTAGTTTCATGGGGTTGGTAGGAACAAGAATCCTGCATCCGCTGAGGACTGGAGGTCCTGTTGAAGAAGGCTTTGCCTCCATAACTGGCACAGCCACTGTGACCATTGGCTTAGTTCTCAGTTGGCTGTTGTTAGGTCTTAGAGAGATGTTAGGTTTTGGGGACAGGAGAAAATGAAGAGACTAGAGACTACTAGAGAAATAGCCTCTTTGTTGGCCAAAGAAGCCTGGGTGGGCATCCCACACTGTCAAGAGCAGTAACCTGGAAAGCCGTGCCTTGGCTGCCTGGCTGTGTCCAATAGGTGATCAGTTTCCCTCTGGCCAAACTTAGGCAGGCAGCCTGGGGATGATGAGCTTTTCTGATATTGTCTGAGTCAGTCTCTCTCAGAATGGGGGTTAAGGTGGCAGATTGGCATAAACAGGAAAGCATTTGGGAGAGATATCAGCCTTCCGTAAAGGACCCCAGCGCTCCCCTGTGTGTCCTATTTCTGGGGATAAGCACATTCCTAACAGCACAAGGGCAGGCAATAGATGCCAGAACGTCTTAAGGGGAAGCTCAAAACTGGCACATGCCTTTTAAAGCATTACTTTTTGAAAGAGGGTTGCAGGTCTGGCAGGTTTAAAAGAAAGGGCAAAACACAAGAGCACAGAAATCATTAGGTGTGTGTTATAGTGGTGATGCAATCCTAACAGTCTAACAATCATTCAAAAGTAGCAAAGTACTTTTTAATTGTTCTTTCCTATCATTAACGAATCCATGAAGTAAAAGTTTTATTACCACCTACCCAGCACTGTAATCCAGAGAATTCTAACTTCTGCTTCTTCTTTAGAGTAATATCTGTTCAAACTGCACACAACACCAATAAACTTGACAAGCAAGAGTGATGAGTATAAGGATATCACATGGGGTAATTGTCATGTTTATTCTATAGGTATTTTTAAGAACAGCTATGGCCAAAGTATACTCCACTCATATCTGGGACTTGTGGACTATAGTTTAGGCATTTCAATTTGCTTGCTTTTCATTACATAGGGAAACAGTATTCAAACACTTAGGAATCCCTACCTCTACATGCAAATGAGGGAGTGAAAACTGGATATACTGAGGTTAGGTTGCAAAGTGGAGTTAAGAGCTGGGGTGTCTTGGATTAACGCAATAGTGTATTCTGATAACAGAAATCAGGGATCATTTAATGTTTTTATTACATAGAGGGCATCCATTTAGGGAAGTGGATCTTCAGGTTTTGTTTCCAAAATAGATTTCATATTTTCAGTGCTCATTGAAAGAAACAAGGGAGAGTGGGTGAGAGGGTGCTATGGCAGTCCTCGTTATTTATAGTTGGTGATATTGTTAGTGTTCACCCCACAGAGAACTGAATAGCATCTAAGCCCATAATTTCCATATCTTTGGAAAGCTTTTAGCTCTTCACTGCCTGTTGGCATGGTAACATGGCAAGAGTTATGATGTCAAAGCCATATGAACTCATGATTGATCTAAAATTATTTGGGAAACTTTCCCAGTTCAAATTTCCATTGAGAGAGGAAGAGAGGCCACGTGGCAACTCCATTCAAAAGAGGAAAAAAATCCATTTTTTTATAAATTGCACCAAAATAAATTCCCTATTTTCCTTTCTCTGTAAAGGAAAAGATTACTGTCCTTCTGATGTTTTTTGGTGTTTTCTTTCAAATTCAAATGTTTTAATCTCCCTTTCTCAATTTTAATTTTTATTTCCTTATTTTGCATGAAATTGGTGGTTGATGTTAGCAGCACTTAAAAAGCTGGGTGACTGGGCAGGCTGGTTGATGGCCTGCAGAATTTTCAGGTCTCTCCTGCAGTGAATGTGGCCTTGAAAAGTGGAGAGTTGGCAAGGGAGTAAGGAGTTATTAAGAATTATCTCTTAACTATTTGCAAGTTGTGGATATTGCCACTACTTCCACGAGCAGGAGCAAACCCACTGTTCAGGTAAATAAACTAAGTTGGCTGAAGCCATTCAGAAAGTAGTAAAAAAATTTTTCTGGGAAAAATATCTGAGCTTGTTAATAAGAGTGTTATGATTTACTAAGATGGAAACAAGTGAAAGACCTATTGATAAAGATGTATCACCTGGAAAAATGCACTAAGCCTTTTTTTCTTTTAGCCTTAGTGTACCAACCTGTAAAATAGAAATAATAGAAACCTCCTGTGTTGATAAACATGAGAACTTGAGGTAAGGATAGAGCCCAAATCCTTGCACAAAGAAGATAAAGAAATGCTGATGTCCTATAGACATAGAGATTTCTGTGGATTCTCAAAGATGAGGGAGAGGGATAAGTACATCTCTGTGACTTACAGAGCATGGTTTTAATACTGAATCGTGATACATCTGCCCTACTATTAAAATAATGTCTCTAACCAAATCTCAAAGTCATTACATTTAACTTAGAAATAATTCTTGTTCTTTAACTTTCAGATTGTTCCTTTTTATAATTCATAACCAAAGGAGAGTTGAAGTTGGAGGAAAGGATGACTATATTTCTGCTTAAGGTTACTATATTGATGTTCACATAATTTTGAGTAGATTTTGCTTTAAGACCTACTATATGTTAGGCAATATTTTAGACAAAAGTTGGAAAACATGTAAAGAAGTTTCTGTTGTTGATAGGCTTCAATTTTCGTGACAGATACTAAAAACATAAAGAGAAGTAAAATTTATACACATTATGTAGTAAAATGGTAAGGAGAAGAAACTCAACCAAAACAGAGTCACATGAGACATATGAGACATCAGCACTGAGGTTGACATTTTAAATGTCATAACTCCAAAAAGCATTACTGAGGAACTTTACATACCAATATCTGGAGGAAGGTATGACCAGGCAGAGGAAATAGCAAGTGCAAATGCCCCAATGCCCAGAGTCTTCAAGCAAAGAGAGGAGGCCCGTGAACTTGGAGCAGAGTAAATGAGGAGGAAGCATGTAGAAGATTTTTTGTTTTCTACTCTCACAACATTTTTTCCTTTCTTTTTTCTCTTTATTTATTTAAGGTAACATTCGTTTACAACACTGAATATGACTCAGTGGAATAGGTTCTCACCTTCTCAGATATGCATCAACAAATCCACCCACCCCAGAGCACCCATATCTATCTCTTCATCATATACCATTGGTCCTCTTCCCCACTTTGTTCACACTTCCACCTATCCCTCCTAATAACCTCAATTCATAGTCATATTTCTAGAATTTCTTTTGATTTAGTTTTCCCAATTCTATTGTTTTGTCTGCGTGTATGCCACATATGAGTGAAAATATCTGACTTTGTCTTTTTCCTTCTGAATTACTTCACTTAGCATATGCCCCTCTAATTCCATCCATGTTGTTCCAATTGGCAAAATGTCATTTTTTTTATAGCTTAATAGTATGCCATTGTATCTTTTACCACATCTTCTTAATCTACTCATCTGTTATTGGACACCTTAAGTTGTTTCCATAACTTTGCTATTGTACATAGACTGTAGTCAACATAGGAGTGTGTATATTCCTACAAATCAGTATTCTTGCATTATTTAAAGATGTGCCAAGGAGCAGAATTGCTGGAACAGATGACATATCTTTTGTCACTATATTAAGAGATCCCTATACAGTTTTTCATAGGGACTGGACCAGTCTACACTCCCACCAACAGTGTATAAGGACTCCTTTTTTTTCTATACCTTTGCCAACATTTGTTGTCTCTGGCTTTGAATGATACATTCTCAGTGGAGTGAGGTGGCATCTCATTGTCTCACAAGATTGCTCATGATAAGAAAATATACTCCTTAATCATCTGAAATAAATAAATAAGAAGTACTAGCTTAAGGGAAAAAGTGAGTTAGATCTGGCTCAGCTACTCTTATCCTCATTTAATTGGAACCTGATCTTTAGATATTCTTGAATGGAATAATTTTGAGTTACCACCATTATCCACTTTTCAGGTAGATGAGGACTTTGTCTTTCTCAATTCTATGTTTATGTAAAAATTTTATGTAAATATAACTTCTGTCTATCTCTACTATAACATGGAGTTTTGCTTGCTGTTTCTCACTAAGTGGTGAAGAAATACAGGCCAATTGAACAAGAGATGAACTAAACTACAGCTATCTATTGCACTATCAAATGCATTACACTAGCAAATGCACACAACTTGGGACTACACAGTTCCCTTTTCTCCTTCTTGAGATGTGAGTAGCTTATGTCTCTCCACTCAACAGAGTCTTTACCTTCTCTGGCTGACAGCCAAAATATCTCCTTAATACCTTTTCATTGATACCAGTTCAAGAATTGTTTTGTCAATAAATTAACACTTTTTTTTTTTGGTTATTTGTTGCACGCATTCTTTTATTTTATAAGCAACTATTAACCATATTTGCATCAAACACCTTTCCAACATGATAGCATTTTAACCTCATGATGACCCTAAATATCATGTTATCCCTATCTCTTGGATAGTAAGAGTTTTGTAGTTTTAATTAGTTATTCAAAAGTCCTAGTACAAAAGAGCCACCTGTTGCCTTGTGAGAAGCCATTTGCTTTTAGATGTGGAATATTTGACCAGTTCATCTACCCCTTGTGTAACAGCAAGCATAACACAGAGAAAACCAGCTACATTTGCCTTCTTAGAGAAAAATAGAAATGTCCAAAAGGAGGTGCATTATGTACACCATTATGTCATGTCTTGCACTGTGACCAAATCATCTCCTAAAAATTAGACTTGTTTTCATAATCACAAACAGAATTCATTGTAAAATTGTGAATAATTTCCTTCCCTCTGATTTTGATTCTCTAACTCACAGAGGGAATTTGATACTTAAATGCTGTCAATATTTAAAGAAATGTTACAGATTTTTTGTTCATTTTTACTAGTATGCTCTTATTATTTCATTGGAGATAACATCCCAAATTGATTTGAACCTATAAATGAGTGAGTGATGGGCATGCATTCTCTCTCTCTCTCTCTCTCTCTCTCTCTCTCTCTCTCTCTCTCTCTCTTACACATACTCTCTCACATATACATTCATATACTCAACTTTTCATTCTTTTTTGATATGAGTAATGGATTTATCATCTAGACCTAGGGGTGATTTTTTACACAATGGACATTTGGCAATATTTGTAAATATTTTTTGGTTTTATAACTTGGGGGAAGGAGCTTTACTGTTTTCTAGATGCCAGTGGTATTGCTAAACATCCTACATTGCATGGGCTAGCCCCCACAAGAATTGTTCAGTTTGTCAATAGTACCCACTAAACTTGTCCATTTTTGACATTATCATATTGACAAGAGAATTGGATTGTGTGGCTTTTCTGTTCTTTTAGAAAATATTTTTGTATCAATATCACCATTTTTTTTAAACTACATGTATTACTATTAGTGCTAGTATTACCATTAATGATAATTTAAAAAATACAAACATATTAATACTTGGATTGGGGGTAGTGAATATAAGTTTTTTAACTTTTGAAAACCTATTGTATAACTTTGAATTTTTGTGTTTTCATAGATTTTTTTTTGCTTGTGTTTTCATAGATTTTTTTTCTTTTTAATTTTCTCAAGTGTTAGACTCATTAAACTTTGCCAATGTGGAGTGTAAAAAGTTATCTAGTTTGAAAGCGTGTCCTCCTCAACCCTGATTCATTTAATCTTTAAGTCTTTACTGGATACTCATTGGTTGCTTAATCTTAGGTGAGTGCAGTATCAAGAAGAGTTCATGTGGGGAGATTCTGGCTGAAATAATATTGCAAGGCAGGTAGTTTAGTACCCATATTAACTGATCTTCAGTGATATTTATGTTGGGTAAGTTTTGTATCTTTGAGACTTTCTTTTCCCTTCCAGAAGATTGTTTTTATTTCAGGGAAGTTAATGATACTCACTTCTTGATGATGCTTAGGTAATCAGACCATATATTTTGACAATATGTTTTCCTTCTGAGGTTTCTTTAAACTAAGTTAGGGGGCAAGGACCCCTATATTGTTATTCATAAGGATATTTCTGATTTTTGGACATCTGTGACCCTTTACATTCCTTTGCTGGGGATTTGTTCTTCCTCAAAAATTTGAACCTTGTTCATCTGTCATTTCTGACTGTCAGAAACTTACTTCTAACCTGGTTTGGGAGAATTAGGAGAACTGCTTATTCCCTGCCAGTGGGTCCTATGTACTGACAACTGTCCTCAGGGGATACTCACTCCCCTATCCACTCTAATAGCTCTCAGACTCAAGCTATCCACAACCTTGATAATTAGATGCCTTTATCTTTCTGCCCAGAAGGAATAAGCACTTTGATGCCAGTCTATTCAGGCTTAAGTGTGATGTTAAAGATGACAAGAGTGGTTTCAAGCCTGACATTTCCTTGCAGATTTTGCCTTCCCAGTTGATCTGTACATGTTGGAGGAGCTGGCACGCTACTGTTGAACAAATTGTTCAAGTTAGAGAAATGCCTTTAGGTTTCCCCTATGGTAAGTGTTACTGATTTTGGTGTCACTCATTCTTCATCTTTTCATGGTGACTCAAAATCTATTAAGAATAAGAACTAGCATTTTTTTGAACAGTTTTAGGCATAGCTTTAAATATTGTCTATTATTTCATTTAATACTTCCCACAATAATATTCCATTTGTCATTATGCTTATTTGACACATGAAGAAACTGAGGTTCAAAGATAAAGTAATTTCCTCATTTGTAAATAACAGAGCTCATCAGTGTGAATCCAGAGAGTCTTATCTCTTCAGCTTATCACACATTGATTTTTTAACCATTCTTGTGTGAAAGCAGAATCTCTTGAATACCTCTGCCTAAGTAGATATGTGGGATATGGACTTTTAGATGATCATAATAATGTCTTAATAGAGAATTTAGGATTTTCTGATTGATAGTTTCCATTATAGCAACTCATAAATTGTAGAAAATTAATTATAATCAAATGTAATACCTAAAATGCTTAGCTCTCATTTTGCTAAAGAAAAAAATGTCAGAATTGAAAGGTAATTTTAAATTATTCAATTTTTTTAAAAAAATATTAAGAACTACTTAATTACAGCAGCATTTGAAGTAGTTTCATGCAACTACAGTTGATAAGACACAAAAGAAGCAAGAAAATCAACTAAAGGAAAATGAGTATTTTTTTAAAAGGTAAAATCAAAGCTCTTATGATTTAAATTCCTAGATACTCCAGGCCACATATTTAAATATCAGTTGCTAGTATCTAATGCAAAGAAGCAAACATGGTCAGATGCTGACCAAAAATATAAAAGTAAATCCCCTTGGTCAGTAGAAACTTAACTAGGAAACCGAAGTCTTGTAATTTAAACAAGCTTTCCTGTCCTCATGTGCTGCTGGAGATGCTACATTTGGTCACCATGCAGATAATTTCCAGCATTAAGTGTCTAGGACTTCGTTCTCATCCCAAGATAAAACACACCTTCTAGTTTTTAAGGGGGTAGTTTCATGTGTCTTCCTAGGTTTGTATTTCTATTTTCTTTTCCTTCCCAATTATCTTGACATTTTAGTCCAGCAAGTGAGTACACTATAAATTTAGGACTACTAGACCCAATACAGAATTCATACTATAAAAAAATAAAATGTCTTCCATGGTGTAAGACATTCAGTGAAATTCGAGGATCCATTCATTATTGCAAACTGAGGCTCCATCAGAAACTAGGATAAAACCTTTCAAATGTGATGTCATAAATAAGATATTTTTATTCAGTTTACTCAGGCTGAATCACTTTATCTGTAACTTGAGAAACTTAGTCACAAAAGTAAGTCCTTCTGTCTGAGAAAATCAACAAGACAGTAAATGTGCGGAACTACTTATAAAGGTTAGGAGATTGTGCTGTACTAACAAACATTTTGATGGATTAATAGCAGATGTTGATTTTTCTCTCACAAAAAGGTTTCTGCAAATCATGGGTAGCATTTTACCTTCTGATTGAGTGTAATATGGCTATTTCATCCCCACATATCCCTTGCAGAGGAGGGCCTGGAGAATCACACTAGGGCCTTTGTATTGCTTTGGACCTAAATTGTTATCATCACTTTTATTTATATTTCATAGACTGGAACTGGTTGCTGATTTTTTTAATGCCCCATAAAGACAGGGAATTTGATTAGAATTGCAACGCCTATCCCATTGGTCTAAATATTGTTAGTCCCAATGTCCCTTAGTAGCACTATTCAGATTTCTGATGATTCATTATCTCTGAAATTACATGAATATGACAAATTTCTGATTTATCAATTTTATAATTATAAGAACTTATTTGTCATGTCATATTTACATTTATAATTGGAACATTATTATAATTATGTAAATACACTTAGAAGTTTTAAAAAGACATCTGAAAGCTTCTTTTTATTAAGTAAGATGAAATGTGAAGAACAAAGTGGAATTAGTCTAGGTTTGATTTATGCTTACTGTGTATACGTTTTGCTGATTTCTAAACTTCTAAATTTTTCACACTGCCTATTTCAGAAAAAAATAAATATTTAGGAATTAATTTAGAAAAATGGCTGCATAATCATTTTGTAGTGCTGCTTTGGTAAATAATTAGCTGAGAGTCTTAATTCATGGTGTAACTTGTTTTCATTTGCTTATTTTTTACAAATCAATCATTTTCCTTTTCTCATCATCAAACACTCTGTGCTGTCTTCCTCTCGATATCCTTCATGGGCTCACTTGTTTTCACTAGTACTTGCTCGTATTGGACTCATTTATCAGCCAAGTCTGGAGAGATTCTGAAAGATGTTCTGTCATTTTCCACTGTCAAAATGATACACTCACTTGTGTCCTGGTTTCTTTGAAAGAGCTTGAGTTACACTTAATTTGCAGGGTGAAGCTTGAGAATAAATGATACAAAACTAAGTAAACAGATGAAGAAACCAGAGCCAGACAATTGAGATCCAAGAGTCTTCATTCCAAGTCCACGTTTTAGAGCTAGAGGAAATGAAACAAAATGCCTATAGCTCCATTTTGAGGTTTCATCTATTACTTACCTGCGTGCATCCTACACACTGGATACTCCTGTTATTTGTAGGGTGAGGGATGGTGAGAGAAGTTGCTTCTTCTTTTTTTTTTTTTTTGCATTGACTCATTTGGGACCCATCTATAAAAGGGCTTCATGTCTGCTATGGTTAGGACATGGCATGTGTAAATCCAGGCAGAGCTTCAATGCAAGGGCAGGTAAGTAAACATTAAAAAAAATTAAAAGCCTATCTGATCTTTTCTTTATTCTGCTATGGGTGCAACTTTTCAGCTATATTGTTTGTTTGCTTGTCATGACAATAGGAAGGACAAGGAATAGATACCTGTAATGCACTAACAGAATTTACTTATTATAAAACCCCAGAGTCTGAAAATTATTAGAAGGGACTATTGGGAAACAGCAACAGTGTAATTTTTTTGTAATTAAAATATTTTTCTCATAGACCCTTGAAAAATTGCTGATTATTATTACCCAAGGAAAGTTTATTAGGCATATTTTGACCTCTTTATTAACAAATACCCAAATTTGCTCATCAGTTACCTTATATATTTTGATATTCATGTTTATAAGTATCATTGCCCTGTTAATATATGTCTTTTATCATGAAATGTAATGAGTCATAGTCAAAATTTTATTTAAACCTGGATTCATAGCCCAGTATTGTTTTCTGTATTGAATTATTTAATTTCAACTTTCAGTTTTCTGAGTTAGAAAAATAAGGTTAATATAATATGGCCTTTAAAGGACCGCTGCCTGTATTAAATATAAAAAGACTTAGCAAAACTCCTGGTACATTTTTCCATGGATGTTTTTCCTCATTGTTCATCTCCCTGTTAACATGGTTTGCTCAATGTAAGAGCAACTTTGAAGAGCAGCTCTTCACTGTGCCAGTCATCCCTCTGGGAGGCCTGTAGAAGTATTTTATTCTTTGAGCCCCTTTTCTTTTTTCCCTCAAATGTTTGCTTCCTCCCATTGATGTTTGCCATTTTTAGGCCAGAGTCAACATTATTCTCATTTTTTCATTGATATATAAGTGAGCTTTTAAAATAAGTGATTTCAATCTCCCTTTTTAAACACAATGATCTCATTTATGAGGATAAAGTTACTTTACTTTTGGTCAATAAATGTTAAGAAATTGGTTCTGAGTTGGCATCTCATTATGGTTCATCATTGGTTTTGAAATTAAAGAACTAGAGGAAATTAGAAATTATATTAAAGAAAACAAAGAAATTATAACAAAGTCTGGTAAGCTGTATACAATAATCCCTTTAGGGTGCATTCATCTGTTACAAAAATTAATTGAACACTTAATGGGATAAATAAGAAAATCCCTGCGTGCACACAATTTATGTATGAATAGAGAAGATAAACAGCAAATAATTAAATAAAGTGAAGAATGAATAATGTAATCCTTCATAAAATCAGTGAGGAAATTGACCTAGGTGAGTATGGCACTGGTAAGCAGTGTGTCTTTTAGATACTCCAGGTTGGAGACATAAGAGATTTTGTTAATGAGAATGCTCTAGACATTCAAAATATCTTGGAAATTGTTTCTGATTGATGTAACTGCAACTACAAAGGCTCCTTCCAAGTTTGGAGTCTTTAAAGAATAGCAAGAAAATGAGTATATCTAAGGTCTAATAAATGAGGGTACTGTAAGGAACTGTTACAGATAAAAATCCTAAAACTGAACCCTCTGTAACTATTATTTCCTTGAACTCCTTGTTTTAAAAAGAAACTTTTAAAATGTAGTTTCCTAATCTTGTTTTTGATTTGCTTAATTACTAGCTCTGCAAATTCATTACTTTCTACTGTTTTCATTTAATTTTTCTTAAGTTTAAATAAGCTTTTGAAGGGCTAGTTAGGGAACTAACCCACCTTTATACCATGTTTGTAAGAGAAAATATTATCATATTGCGCAAAATATCTTGGAGCACAGTGCTTTTTAAGATTGGGGCAACCTGCACTGAATCTCTTAAAATAGGTTCTCGTTTTAAGAAAAAAGCCTTATTACTCAAAAATCTTGGTTTTTACCAGACTCTGTGAAAATAAACTTTGTTCCCTTATGAAGACTTGTTATAAAATTCACTGGAATAATAGATTGAAAGTTGGCATACTCAATTCAGTTCTTGCTTGCAGATATGTCAACACATTAAAGCTAGTGACTTTTGTTAATGACTACAAACCTTTTATGTGTTCATCATGTAGGACTGGCTGGACCTCTATTTGGAAACCCTCTTCAGAAAGATGATTCGAAGAAGGTTGCTTTTTTGATGTTTTTCTGTATCCTCTTTTAGCAAGTTACTTTTTTTTTTTTTTTTTTTGGAGAGAGGGATTAGTCATTTATGGGGGTGTTGATATGTCTTCCTTCTCACTTTAATATTAAAAGGAAAATGGACTAATGATGCTCAATTATCGTGCTGGTTTCTTACCTTAGTCAAACTCTGATTTTCCACCTCTTACACCCTATCAAATATATGTGATCTTTGTGTTGATCTTTACTTTCAAGAGACTTCTTTGCCAGTATGTGCTTTAGGAGTACATCTGGAGTAAGAGTGGCACCTGTTAGTGTTGCTCAGTGATGGAACAGATTTTTATTCTGGGAGGAGGGGGCACTATATGGATTGTGTGCACCAGAGTTAAATGTTCAAAGCTAGATGTCAGCAACACACAGGTCTGACATCATCCTTTCCTCACCAGGTCCTCTGTCTCCTGGCACTTTTCCCTCCCACCTATCCTCTAACCAGCAGCTGTAACACAGTAACCTATGTAGTTACATACACACTGTGTCAGGACATAAATGCCTTGCTTAAAAATTTTATGGGGTGCCCCATTCCCTACAAGAGAGGTTATCAAAATAATAGTCACTGACTAAAACTGACTTTTTGACCAAAGAAGTTTTAGTTGGTCATAGTCATGCCAATTATTTTACATATTGTTGAAACAGAATGGTCAAAAATATTTACTGCTCAACTCTCTACAGAAATAGTTTGCTGATCCCTAGCCTGTGTGATCATGTTCAAATCCTAAACATGCTGCTTTCAGTTTGTGTTAAAGGATTGTCTGGAGCCGAGCTCCTCCAGTGCTCCTTTATTCTCAGTCACTGTGGGGAACTCCTTATCCTTATGGCTTGCTGCATAGGCCATACCTCTCTTCAAGTTTAGAATTCTTTCAACTACATATTCAACCCCAGTGACTCTGAACCATCCTCTTCCATACTGAAGCCTCAGGCTGTCCTCTTGTCTTCTAGTTGCATTTTTGCCATGCCCTTTTAATGGTGCTCAGGATACTTGTGATGCCTCTTTCTTCTGGGCAATCTGGTGACTGGAGACCCCAACTCCACAGTCAGAATAGAGTCTTCCTATCTTTTGTACTTTTCCCAGTGTCCATTTAGACCTAGCACATAGTAAGTGCTTGGTAGCTGGGATAGTAAATATTTTATATATAAACTCAATAAAAGACATATCCAGTTAAAGTTAGTGATGTCATTTATGTTGCACTAATTATTGTCTTAATGTTGCTTGTAGATGAAGTTAATCTATTTATATGTCAACTTCAGTGGAGACATACAGTATCAGAAATAGAAGCAGTAAGCAACAGCCTGATCAGCAGGAAGTCTCCTCTCCCTGTCCATGAGTGTATCTACAGCCAGCATCCAACATCACAGGCATCTCTTAGGAAACATGGAGCCAAGAAATGTGAACAACTTTCTAAGAGTGGCACACACAGAAAGGTGGACAGACCCATGAGTTATAGGCAGCCATCAGAAAACAAATGTCTGCTTTTAATCTCTCTTGGGAAGACCTTTCCCATAGCACAGGGGAAGAGTAGGAGCTTGCTTTCTAATGTCTGCTGTGAAGCCCAACCTCTCCAATTTAGCATCTGTCTGTGTATACAGACAGTGGAAAAGGTAACATATTAACACCTAACTTTAAGATTAAAAATAATAATCTAAATTTAATTTTAAAATTACTTTTTTAATATAAAATTTAAATTTTGTCAGGACACTCTTTAATTTTCAACAAATAGCAATGTGAAGTCAGGCACCATTGTTGCTAAGATCCTCAATGAAATATTGCCTTGGCTTCTTGCTCTGAAAACAGAAATTACCTATGGTTTATAATAAATGGCAAAGGACCTTGTAGATTTTCTTCTCTGCACTGATCTACTATTTAGTTTCCACCTTTGCTATGACCCCTTGTCCCCTCACCTTCTTTGAGCAACCTGTATGGCTTGGGGAATGCTTTTACTTTGACCCTTTGTAGAATTGTTAATGGGACCAATGACAGCCTCACTAGCAAATTGCTCAACAGATAATCTATTCTAAACATTATGTAAATCTACTCTTTCCATCTGTAAACCCCTATATGCCTTGGAAAAATGTTGCTTCAAGAAGTCACACATAGGCACGTTTAGGCTATTGGAGCTAACTTTTAAGCGCACAGCTGTCATCTCTCCACCCCAGTCTAATGGTACTCCTGCAGGTTAATAATATGCCCTCTAATATTCCATTCAGATCTTCCCTTGTACCATTTTTAGGAAAGGTTTAGACAAAGAAGATAGAGAAGAATTAATTTAAAGAGAAGGTTAAATGACTGAGATGTGACAGGGGTCTTAGCATTCCATTCCTTTAGGGGAACCAGGAAGTAACACAAACTACTGAAAGAATCTTTCCCTCTGGCTTCTGCCTACATACTACCTTTAAGGAGGTATTTATCCAGAAACTTGCAGGTTCTCTGACCTGCCCTGATTTCACAGAGATAAGTTAACTTAAAATGGCAACCCAAGGCTGAATTGGTAACACAAGGCTGCTTCAGGGTTAAAGTTGTTGAGGGGTAGGAATAGACAGCTCAGATCTCATCACCACAGTTCTCAACCCCTCACCCAGAGTGTGACATGATGCTTTATGCCTCCTGGGACCCAGTTATTTCTCTGCTGTAAGTTGTCTCTCTCCAAACAATACCATGATTCCCCAGGCATGTCAATTTCAGCACCTGCCCTTGGCTTCCCATTAGGTCTTAAGCCTCCGTGTCCAGCACTGTGTGCTCACTATGAGCACCATCATGAAGTGAAGTTTTCTGAGAACTGCAGGGCTTATGCTGGAAAATCATACCTCCTATTCCTGTTAAAACCCTCATTCATCTCAACCTTGCTACTCTCTTAATTTTAGCATCTCATTGAATGTGATAGATGGGATAGGTGGATAGTGTGAAAGCTTTGAATTTGGAAAGAACTGTGTTCAAGTCCCAGCTCTGCTTCCTAACAAGGTGTGTGACCTTAGGCAAGTTACTTAATTGTTATGCAGCTTCATTTTTTCACCTGAAAAGGGGAATGTGATGATATTTATCTCATATCATGGGAATGAAGGATAGAAATAATTTTGGCTATAGGAGCAAAAAAGAATTTTATTACTTAGTCTGACCATAATCCATTGCTTCAAATTGCAAGTATCTAGGTTCTTACCAGTTTGCCTGATTTCAGTTCATTAGAAATACAAAGCTAATAACCTTATTATGTCTTTCTACCCATGATAGTAATGATATGATAAGGCACTAATTTCTGATTCATACATTTTAACATTTTGAAACATTTTTGTTTGGAATTTTGGTGGTAAACTTACTGTAGTGTACATACATGTTGATTCTCAATGTTGCACACTGTAAATGAAATCAGGTAAAAAGGAAAAAAGACTTTTTGCCTTTAACTTGAACACACCTATGCCTGCTTTTCTCTAGGAAGCAGGCATAGGTGTGTTCAAACGGTTCAAACTGTGCACAAACAGTTCATTAGCATTTTCACTCTTCACCTACTATTGGTATGCAAAATTTAGCTGACAGCTTTCTTCCCCTCTCTCAGCTTTCTTCCCTTTTCTCAAACCTAAAAAGAAAAGCTTAGAAACAGTTTAAACTTTAGACTAGTTTGCCTCAATTTACCCTCTTTTAAATTTCCTTTGGTTCTTTTCACCATCCTCAGCCTTTTCAACCAAAATCCCAAGTCAAAGCAAGACTCTCAGAGTGCAGACTAATTTATTTCTAACAAAGTGATTTCCTAATTACTACAAAAGAAACATGTAAGCAAAACTTCGATTACTTTAACATTGTCCAAAACCTTTCTCAACATTGTCCAATGTCCTTTCCCCAGATTGTCTAAAAATCCTCAGTCTCTCAGTTCTGATCATCTCAGCAACATCAGAGTTCATCTGTGGCATGCTCCAACTCTTCCATGCCGTCTTCTCCTTGTCGCCCTCCTCCAGATAATAGAAGAAATTTCATGGTACCGGAACCAGCAAAGTTCACTTTCTTTTTTCAAGCCTTTGACTTTCACACAGCCACTTCTAGACACCAGTCAAACTCAGCAAAAACAAACTACAACACGGAGTTCAAATTTGCAAACTCTTTAACTTCTTTTAACACACATGCTCCTAGCCTGGGCCTACCAAAGGCTGCAGGCCCCAGGTCTTGGCCACATGGCCAAGCTCACATGGCTCACATCTTCATCCCACAAAATGGCAGAAACCAAACCTGAATTTGAATCTGTATCTGAATTCTCATTGAATCCCCATTTCTTTGTTTCAAACCTCTTTATGTATCCTTATTTCCCCTCCAAGAGAACTCCCTAGGTAGCAAGCCCTGTCAGACCTATATGTTAATTTAAATTCTGTCCAGCTCTTAGTAACATTAACAATTTTAAAGCAAGAAGAGACAATGACACCCAGGGGGGTAGGAGCCCTCTATCAGCAAGTACGTGGTATTATATATTTTGCGGTTGCACGTCAATGGAAACACGAGGAAAGAATACTATTGCAACCTTGTCAAAAGGTGGAAAGCCATTTGAAAGAACTTTGGGATGAATAGTAGGGAGTGGGAAAATGTGTAGCATACAGTGATACCAGTCCTTCTTCAGTTTTCAAGTTAGCTCAGATTCAAATTTAACAAGCAGTCAGTCCCTGTGAATTTAAAATACATCATGTTCTATTAACATACATGTCTGTCAGGGTGTGCATTTCTCAAAGCAACCCTCTTCAGTCTGAAGGAAGTCAAGTCAAACTGGCTTCATGGGGCTCATAGCTTCATGATCCCTCAAGTACTTCATTTTCTGGAGCCTGAATCACACAACGAGATGAAGTATAAGCAGGTAAAGAAGGAGCATTTCATTTTGTGAAGATGAAAAACACAAATACAATTAGACTGCCTGGTTCTAACCCTGATAGCTCCACACACCAAGTCTATGATTTGGAAGAGTTGTTTGAACACTCAATATCTCCATTCTCTCAATTGTAAAATAGGACTTATTTCTGTATTTTCATCCTAGAATACATGTGAGAACTGAGACTAGTGCTATTATCAGAACCATTATTGTTATAGCATCCCAGATGCTCCTTTGATAGATGTGTCTATCTGAATATACAGAAGTTAACTTTTAATTCCAATGTACCCAGTGATCTAAAAGGCAAGTCGTTGTGACCACCACAGAAAAGATAACCATTTTCTTTGCAATATGTCTCTCTATCTGTGTGTGTGTGTGTATATATATATATATATATATATATATATATATATACATTCTTTGCAATATGTCTCTCTATCTGTGTGTGTGTATATATATCATATATATATGATTCTGTATTATGTCAATATCTATATTAACTTTCCTTTTGAAGAACTATGCAATATGCTACATGTTATGCCAAGAACTCTGTATATTGATATTTTTATTTAACTTAAGTAATTCTGTGAAAAATTTTAGTACTTTCAGTAGCACATCATATAATCAAACAAACTAAGACTCATTGAGGAAAGTAACTTTCTCACAGTTGTCAGAGTTGGGATTCTAATATTTTTACACTTAGTGAAAGATTTTTAAAGATATTTATATGTAGTTGGGTCTGTTTTTATAAGTGGTTCTAAGCAATGGAAAATTTTTTGTGAACCCACACCTAAAATAATGTGATTTGTTCAAGAAGGCTGCTTAAGATAAAATTTTGCATACCTGAAGCTTATTATGCTTCTAGATGAGAAAATCGAGTCCCCAATGCACATTTTAGAAAAATGCCTAATATGAGCTATATTGCGTTGAATGTCAGAATTCTCATAACCCTGCGAGTCTTGCTAAGAATTCAGATACAGAAATACTTTTTCCATTAACCATAGGCCATTGTTGGGCTAGTGTCTTATGGACTGACATTTCTAGCATGATGGAAAGACATAATACTTCAAGAATTGCCTGACTACCTGGGGCCAAAGAAGGCAGGCTTCTAGAAGTGATTCTGCAGTTAAAAGTATGAAGTGATGGTAAAAACATTCCTCAAAGAAACCTTTTAAAACTAAGGATTCTGTATTTCAAATATATAAAATAAATATATAACTGTTTTAGGTGAAATAATATTGATGTTTGTATTCCCAGTGCAAGAATGGTCACTTAAACTTCTCCACTATTCAAGATGGAAATTCTCCTCTTTCTTCTATGAAAAATTAAAAATTAGAGTGCTGGAGACTGAGATGTGCTTGCATTTACTTCACTGAGTGACTAATCCCTCTGTATCTGACTTTCTCCTCACATATTTACTTGTTCTGCTCAGTTTTCTGTGGAAGTTGGTGTCAACTTACTGTCTGGCCTGTACTATGGGGGTGTCTGAGAGAGGTATTGGTGACAGCGCTGTACCTTAACAGTTCTCTTGATAATTCCATGGCTAACCACATTGGATGGAAACAGAGACCTGTTAGCCTTCATTGAAATTTTAATGAAAGCAGGGGAAATTTCTGGTTTATCTTCATGTTTGTATCCTCAGTAGCATCTGACACAGATCTGAACTTGCATATTAAATTCATAACAGATAACCTCTGGGAATAAGATCCTCTTAAATGTTGGGAAAAACAAAAACAAAAATAAAACAGGCAGTTTTTTTTGACTGATGGAACCTTGAAAAGAAGCTCTGTGCCCTTGTTAGGCTCAGCTGAGGATTTGGAATTGGGCAACAGGAGGATTATATGTAGATTTGGAAAAGCATGTTCTTCCTTCTTTAGGGAGATCTCAGGAAACACTACCTTGGGGAATAATGACTTCAGGGTCTGTCCTCAAGTTGAGGGCCTGAGGCAGCTTCCCTGAGCTGACTGTGACCATATGTTCCCTATGGCCCCACTGAGACAAGAAAAAACACAGCAAACACAGATGTTAGAAAAATTATATCAGAAAATTTGTGGCTTACTTTTTTTTTGGTTTAAGTTTCTCCATTTGTATTTTGTGATTTTTAAACAAGAGAATCCATGAAATGCATAGGTAGCAGAAATTTTTGTGCTCAGAGTAGAGTCAATACTAACTTAGAAGTATGTTTGTGTTATCATTGTATATGGATATGCTTATTCCTATTATTCACTAAAAAAATAAGAAGACTAAATCTAAAATAGAGAAAGTTTCTAAACATCTGTGATGAGCAAAATGGTGCTGCCATATTGGTCCATCACCCTGCATCCAATATGGCCCCAGCCTGCAGTGTGTTTTCTTCTTAACTGCCTGTGATCTATCAGTAACAGGGTGATCTGAAAAGTGACACTGTCTGCTTGTTGTAAGTGCAAGTTAGCCGATGCTGTGTAATTGAGTCTAAGACCTCAGGTATGTACTTAGCCATATTTGATTTATTTAGATTTATGCTTTAAAATGAATGCTAGAATAAAATTTGTTTTGTTTCCTTTGCTCCATAAATGCCTTAAAAATCCAATCTCTGTCAGTGACAAGTTTTGATATACTTTGTCAAAGAAGAAATATCTTCAGCTTCTAAAACTAAAAATTCAATGATTTTCAGCAGACTTTCCTAAGATAATAATGCAATTTATCTTTCAGAGAATATTAAAGGCAAGTCTTGAAGGTGAGGGCAAAAAGCCCATTTATGGCTCAAATTAGAAAGATAATTTAGAGAGAACGGCATTTATATTCATTTGAATGTAACAACCTGGAATGGTGAAGTTCACATTAGTGATTACTTCTACCCGAGATTTTCGTTGACAAAAGGAATAATTATATTTTCTGCTTTGAAAATTAGACATACTTAATGTTGCATAGGGTGAAACTGAGACATTAAATGTCTAAGGAACCAAAATGTGTGAATGAGGTATTCTGGTTAATTGAATTTTCTGGTTGTATTTAAGCAAATGATGCTTTTACAGTTCTAACTCTAAAAATCTTTCTAAAATGTCTGAATCTGGCTTCCTGTCTTAATTTGATAAGATCTTCTAGAGCCATCATTTCATTAGTATCTCAGACCTGGAGTAGGATGTGGAAAAAATTGGGGACTGAATAGAATTCTTTCCATTCCAGTAAAGTTTTAGTGGTATGGTGGTGACTGTGGTTGAAATTCTATTTTGCATTATTTGTATTATTCTATTTGTTTGCATTATTTATTTTGTATTATTCATATTTGGGATTTGCTTCTTCTCAAATTTACACATATAATACAAATTTGCAAAACTGGGCTAATAAAAATTTCCAGCTAGTTGAGTTCTTGAAAAAGCTTTTTAAAATTGGATTTGCTGAAGAGGAAAAACAGAATCATAAATGAGGACTGTCTTTTGGCCTTTGCCGTTCAGGAGCATCTGGTGGACTGAGCATCTGGTGGAACGTGTCCTCCTGGCCTAGCAGTGACAGTGACAATACTTCCTCTTCCCTGATTCTCTTCTCTATTCCCCTATTTCTGGTTCCTTTGTGTCTCCCTCCTTTTGGACAGATACCTAAGCCTTTCCTGCAGTTTATCTGAGTCGGGGAAAAGAGGGAAAAAAAAAAAAAACTATTCAACTTATGCATAATTTAGCAGAGTGAATCTAACTTCTACTTCTGTAGTTTTGAGGCCCACAGAGGTTTGTTCATTTCACTGAAGAAATGTGCTCTTAAAGAATCCCCTATCCACAAGCAGCACAAGTTAGCACTGTGGTTAAGTTGTCTTTAAACCTGCTCTGATTCTCCAGAGATTTCACAGAGCCTAAAGTTTGCATTGAAAACATGTTGCTGCCATTTTAATTGTTCTCCCTCTAATCCCCCTCATCCCCTGGGGCCCATACAGGCTAAGAGGGAAACCACAGGTTTTGGTGCATCCTGAGACTTTTGTTTGGTCCATTATAAAGAACTGAAACCTGGCCAGGAGTTTTCAATGTGTTGCCCCTGGGTATCTTAAAAACCCATCAAGGATATAGCAAACAGTTAAATGAAGAAGTAAAATAACAAAGATAGTAAATAATTAAGCAACAAAAATTTCAGGAAACTAGAGTAGGAAGCCAATGCCACTAACCTGGGGGGATTTGGGCAGGAATCCACAAAACAGGCCTGCGTATCTGATGGGGATAGAGGGAGGACGTCCCCAGGGGACGATTGAGGGAAATGTCTTAGATGAAATGATCATATATTTGGGAGATCAGGAGGTACCATTACAGTAAAGAGTGGAGTTTGGTTGATGATAGTGTCATTGCTAAGCTCCTACAGCACACCCAATGAAATAAGCAAGAGCAGGGGGCTTTTCATGATTTCAGAAAACCTAATGTGCTCCTATGGATATGATAGGGGGGGCCTTCCCCCCTGAGTACCGTTGTCTCTTGCTTTAGAACTGTTCATATTGCTAAGAGCTGGGTAGGATTTAAATTAACATACAGGCCTAACAGGCTTTCCTACCTCCAGCTCTCTTGTCAAGAAATAGGATATATAAAGAGGTTTAAAACAAAGAAAGGGATTGGAATTCCGATTTTGATACTGATTCAGGTTTGGTTTCAGCCATTTTGTGGGATGAAGATGTGAGCCTTGCAAGCTTGGCCATGTGGCCAAGGCCTGGGGCCAGTAGCCTTTGGCTGGACCAGGTTAGGAACATGTATGTTGAAGGAAGTTAAGGAGTTTGCAGATTTGAACTCCATGTTGAAGTTTGTTTTGCTGAGTTTAACTTGAGTCTGGGAGAGACCTTGCAAAAGTCAGGCCTGAAAAGAAAGTGAACTTTGCTGGTTCCGGTACCATGGAAATTTTACTACCTGGAGAAAGACAAGGAAAAAACGTCATGGAAGAGAAGGAGCATGTCAAAAGAAGATGTCTTCGAAAATGTGGAGATGAACTCTGACTGCTGTTGGTGAGATGATCAGGACTGAGAGACTGAGCATTTTTAGACAGACTGGGGAAAGGGATTTGGACAATGTTCAGAAAGGTTTTGGACAATATTAAAGTAATCGGAGTTTTACTTACATGTTTCTTTTGTAGTAATTAGGAAATCACTTTGTTAGAAATAAATTAGTCTGCACTCTGAGAGTCTTGCTTTGGCTTGATATTTTGGTGAGAAGGCTGGGGATGGTGGAAAGAACCCATGGAAGTTTAGAAAGGGATTGGCAAACTAGTCTAAAGTTTAAACTGTGTTTCTAAGTTTTTTCTTTTAGGTCTGAGAGAGAGGAAGAAAGCTTGGAGAAGCTGGTAGCTTATTTTTGCATACCAATATTAGGTGAACAGTAGAAATGAAATAGGGTGACCAGAAAAGACATTTTGACTTTAACTTTAACACATACAAGCCTGCTTCTCTCTCTATGAAGCTGGCTCAAAACAGTTTACATTAGGATTTACCTTTAAGTAGACACACCTATGCCTGCTTCTCTCCCTAGGAAGCAGGCCACAAACTGTTAATTAGCATTTTCACTGTACCTGCCTACTATTGGTATGCAAAAATTAGCCAGCTGCTTCTCAGCTCTCAGCTCCAAAAATTGTGGAAGAAAAAAACTTAAAAGCTACAGTTTACACATTAGACTAGTTTGTCTCATTTACCCTCTTTTAAATTGTGGATTCTTCCCACCATCCCAGCCTTCTCAACCAAAATACCAAGTCAAAGCAAGACTATCAGTGCAGACTAATTTATTTCTAACAAAGTGATTTCCTAATTACTACAAAAGAAACATGTAGGTAAAACTCCTATTACTTTAACATTGTCCAAAACCTTTCTGAACATTGTCCCAAGTCCTTTCCCCAGATTGCCTAAAAATCCTCAATCTCTCAGTCCTGATCATCTCATCAACATCAGCCAGTCAGAGTTCATCTACAGATGCTTGAAGACATGTTCCTTTGGCTGCACCCTTGGTGTGAACCTCCTTGTCTTCCACACTGTCTTCTCCTTGACGCCTTCAGGTAGCAGGAACTCCATGATGCCGGACCAGCAAAGGTCACTTTCTTTTCAGGCCTAACTTTTGCGCGGCCTCTTCCAGACACAAGTCAAACTCAGCAAAACAAACTCCAACATGGAGTTCAAATCTACAAACTTCTTAACTGCCTTTAGCACACATGCGGCTATCCCAGGACAGTCAGAGGTGGCCCCAGGCCTTGGCCACACATGGCCAAGCTCACATGGCTCACATCTCCATCTTACAAAAGGAACGAAACCAAATCAGAATTCAAATCTCTCTCCTCCATGAATCTCTCTATCTGACTTCCATATCGGCCCCCTCTCTTTATTGCCACACCCTTTATATACCCTGATTTCCCGCCTTTCAGAAACAGCACCTGGACCATTTCACTTTTTCCTCCCCCCTGCATCTCCCTGAAGGGAAATTTCAAATAAGGCCATTCTCACATTTCAGCATATCTGTCCTTGAAATCTGCAATCTTAAACAGGAGACAATGGGGTGGGGGTAGCACCCTCTATCAGAAATGCTAATTGAACTGATTTGAGCCTGCTTCCTAGAGAGAAACAGGCAGAGGTGTTCACGTTCAAGTCAAAAATCTTTTTTTTTTTTTAACCCGATTTCAGATACAGTCCTGGGAGCACTCAGTAGGTGGTTTCCTCTGTTCAGAGGAGACATCCTTGATGTTTCTGCTGGCCTCTGTCACTCTTCTCTTGGCCCAGATCAGAAACACTCATGCCCACATTACCACATTGGCAGAGGCTTCATGGAAATGACTTTGGTGGCGACACACGGCCACACATTGCCTTGCCGCACTAGCTTACTTCCCACGTGAGCAACCCGAGGTTCTGCAGATATGCTAAAGGGGGGAGTAGAGGGGTGCTATTGTGTTTCTTTCTGTCCCATTGAAAGAACTTAAGGAGAGGTGGGAAATAACATGCAAGGACACTCCCAAATTCAGGAAAAGAATAAGCATTTTTATTTTCAGAAATAAAACATCATTCTGAAGATCAGTGTAAAAGAGGGGGTGTGGTTATACTTTCTAAACATGTCTTTACTTTTGTTTACCTTTGTTTACCTTTGTTTTGTTTTGTTTACCTTTACTTTGTTTACCTTATGTTCGCCTTGTAACATCTTCTCTCAAAGGATTTATTGTTCCAGTTTCTTACTCTTTGGGGACACAGGGTCTGTAGCTCCTGTCTGCACCCTGCCCTCAAAGAACCAGGAAGTGCCAGTGACTGTAGGCCACTGAGAGGAGCATCCAACCTGGGCTTCCTTGCTGATTATGGTATTGACTTAAAAGATGGGAGCCAAGAGGATGTAGTAAGCAGTATCCAGAGGGCACCACAGCTTGGGGACATTGGGAGCTGCTTCTGCGCATGGCATTAGGCCATTATTACACAAAGTAATGCATTTTTAAAAGATAAAATTCAGAACCTTAAATGGCATCTGGAGGCTGAGTCAGTTCTCCTTGGCAAGGCAATTATCTCAGCTTGTTTTGTCTGCTGAGAAGGAGCAGTGATATTTCATTCAGTGTTCTGTTGCATTAAAATGTTTGGATACCTGTTTGAACAACATTGTTTTAATGCTAATAAATCCGTAATGGTCACTGGCAGGGTTGTGGCATGAATCACTCTGGAAGGGGTGTCCATTAATCAGCAACTTGGGACTTATTTGTTTATTCCCTCCTAGGATTTGGCATCTGTGAGAAGGAACCTGCCCCTTTGCAGGCCTCTAGGAGCCCTGATATGGAGTCATGTTTCTCTGTGAGATCAGATCCAGATTGTCTGGACAGATGAATGAGATCCAATACATGGTGGCCCAAAATGATTCATAATTTTTAAAGGTTTATTTTCCTCTGGAATGTGTTTTTTCTTCATACATTAATGCAGACAAATTTGGTCATATCACTTCACAGAAAGTAGGAAAACTATCTGGTAAAAATTTAATTTATTAAGGAAGCTACCAATTTTTGCTATTTATTTCATATACTTAACCTCTTTGATATTGTGTTGAGATTTCTCTCCCTGAGGCTTATTCTGGTATGGACATGAGCATTGTTTTTTGAAGTCTAAATGATAGAGATACTTAGAGAACATAGTGACTAACTACATACCTAAGATGCTTTCTTTGCAGTTGTCAAGTTAGCACTGTCCCTTAATAAACCTCAAAATATTTTTTGCTTAAGTCAGAATAATTTACTGTGTTTTGAACTCCCACTAGCTTATTAATGGGTAAGCACTACATAAAATTATTTCTGCAAATGTATACTTAAAAAATGAGACAGATTATATTTCTGGACTCACAAGATAAACAGCATCCTAGTGAGTTTGTCCTTTATGCAAACTGTGGTTGATATTTAGCCTCTTCTTTCTGAGCAGTTACCTTTACAGATGAATAAATGAAAAGGTTCAGCATAATGCATATTTGAGATCTTTTAGAAGTTTCATTATACCTCCCTGTATGTTTGATGGTAAAGCAGGGTAAAGAACATGTAGGTATGATCAACGGAGATTCTCAATTCTTTTAAAATGTCAAATCAAATAGAAATGTTTGCTTGTTTTAACAGGCTCTTGTTTGATCTCTATCAGAAGTAAACTCTGGGCAGAAAATGATCATTTTGAATCATTCCAGAGCATATATACAAAGGAGAAAATTTGTTCATTTAGTGTCTATTAAAAATGCTTGTGGACCACTATGGCATTCAACTCTCACTATTCTTTCTGTAAACGCTTGTCTGGTACCCGCAGTGCCACTGGCATGCACTGACTGCAGACGCGTTATAGAGAACTCACACCCCCCCCAACGCATGCACAGTTGTATGCAATCTGCCCAGAGACCTTCCAGGATTGGTCGACAGCAGTGTGGCAGGCTCTGGCCCAAAGTGCTGTTAGAGCTCAATGGGAGAACATTGATCTCAGCTGAGTGACACCTAGATGACTGTGCAGGAAAGGTGGTGTGAGCTGCTAAATGGAAAGAAAGGACAGACATGGTGTGCTCATATATATACACCAATTCAAAATATATACAGCAATTTTCACTCACCTCTCACCTTTCATTCCCCCTAATGATTGCCCAACTCAACACCGTATAATCCATTCCTCACAGACCCTCTCAAAAAGACTCCTTTTGGGGTTCCTCACTGCTATTCCTGTTATCTAAAGTTTCATTGTCTAATTCTCAGACAATGGCAAATGGGTATAGTTTATCTGGCAGTACTGTTTAGTACCTAATTGTGTTTCTCCAAATACTCTTTCTGCCATATTTACTTTTGCTAAGAAAACAAAGTCAAACAAAAAATGCCATTTCTGAAGGCCTCTCCTGCTTCTCTGGGTTCTGGCATTGACTCTAGAGTCTGGCACATTTGCCAGGCAGGCTCTCTCACCAGCACTCACTTGGAATTCTTCCACTCCTTACTGCTGTGGTGCCACAGAACTTTCATTTCTGAGGTTTTTTTGGTCTGCTCAGTTTCCCTCTTTGGAAATATAGTTGCTCTGATCCTCACCAAAATGCAGTGACTGTTTTTGGAAAAAAATCTATTGAGAAACCCCTGCCCCTCAACTCTTGCCACACTGGCCTCTCCTTGCTTTGGTTATAAACTAGATTCTTCTGATGGTGCTAACTTCTTTCTCATGGACAAATTCTCACCTTTGGCCATGGAGTACTAAGAGTTTCTGCAATGCAGTCAGTAATTCATGACTGGAACTAGGTTAACTAGAACTAGGTTGGGAGATTATCATAACATAAAGAAATGTAACATTAAAAAATGAGCTTAAGAGCATTGTTCTCTACTTTCAGTGAGAAGGAAAATGCTTGGGATAGACAACAATGTGGCTAATGCATAGTTAACTGAGAATTTTGGTGAACACTGAAATCGTAATTAAATATGATGTGATCCTGCTTATAGTGGCAGAAAAGGGTTCTTACAGTTCTTTTGTCTGATTACATCACTTGCTACATTAAGTTCATTAGGAATATTAGGCAATGAATAAAGACCAGAGGAAATGAACCATTTTTAATGAATGAAGAATAGTACGAAGCCCTTTTACTACCCAAGATGAATTGTACCAATAAACTGTGATTTCTTTGATGCTCTATCTAAATGTGGGGCTGTTGCCTCTTCAGAACCATGGATAGAGCAGGGAATGTGATTTGAAATGTTATTTGGAACCTTTTATTCTTTTAGGAAATGCTGTAGCTGATCATCTGAAAATTCTAAAGTTGTAGACTATGAATAACGTTTTGAGAGCTCAGCTTTCTTATTTAGGTAGGGTGTGGGAAATACTTTATGCATCTTTCTGTTTCATTTAGATAAGTAGGTAGTTTTACTCATAAATGGAAGGATCCCTATTCCAAGTCAGCTACCTTTCAGAAACATGTGCAGAGCTTTACCATACTGTTGACATGCCTGTGCTTCCTGTAACTAAAGGCTTTTGCATAGATTAGTGACTGGAAGATTAATCTTTCCCAAAGTTTGAATTTCTGCAATGTTTTCAAAGAGGTAGCCACTGCACTTTTTTGTGGGAATTTTAATTTAACCAAGAAATAAAAAGAAAGCCGTTCTGTCTTTCTACCATTGCCTAACCCATTTAAAAGTACATATTAAAATTTATATCATTTGGATATTCATGCCTATGGCCTTCAAAACTTTTTCTTTCATCCACTCTCCTCCTCAACCCCCAGGAGAAGCCACAGTGCAGATAGCAATTAAAAGACAGCTGGTCTCTTCCATAAAATGGGCTTTTCAAAAATGTTCTTTTTAAAAAATTCTCCTTGTAGGGAATTCAACTCATTGACATTTCTACCTCCTTTGTAGGGTGTACACCCACTAGGACATTAAAAAGCATGGCAGACATTTGCTATACAAGAATTTGTTGTTGCTAACTTTGAACTATCAAAAGACAAATCATTTCTACTTTACATATTTTAAAAGGACATCAAGAGAAAACAGTCTTAGTCTGAAGTAGTTTGAAAAGCTGAGGCAAAGTGGGTCATATTCTATGCTCCAATAAGCCTACCCTTTCTACCTCATACTTCTGTCATGGACCTGCCTCTTCTTTGCTGACCTCATGGTATAGGCACCAGCCTTTACCATCCTCTTGCCCTGAATCTCAACACTGCCCACCTACCAGTATAAGCATTCTCATGTTGCATTAGAGCTTATTTTCACAAATAAGTCAAGGCCCTTGCTCCTAAACTAAACATCCTTTTCCTTGTTTATAATAACAGGCACAGATTCAACAGTGCAAATTACCAGATTTTTCTGTGGTTCAAACTTGACCTTACTTGGTTGAGAGACAGGAATGGAATAGTATAAAGGAGCAAAGTAAAGAAAATAGGAAAAGGGAATGATATTTAACAAAACTTGATATTGTTCTTTATTTATATATTTCTCTTTAGTCCTATAGACAAATCACTTGAAGAGACACTAGCCAGCCATCCTTCATCAATTCAATCATCAATTCACCCACCCAAACATTTACCCATTTTTCATTCAACAGATATTTATTACTCTTACTGCATGTCCACATGCTTTAAAATCAAAGCCTATGGTTCCATATAGCTTACTCTCTAGTCAGAGAAATAAGCAGTAAGCAGATACTACTATTTTCAGTTTATCATTTCAGTCTCCTGTAAACAAAGTTAAGTTTAGTTACACACTGATTTCTTCAACTCGTAATTAGGGAATTGTAACTCAGCAGAGTTAGAACAGAAAGAAAGAAATGGGAACATTTCCAGAAAGAAATGAACAGAAGGAAATGGGAAGACATTGCATTCATTCAGGCAACAAGTAGCATGAATGTAGAAAAGACTGTGGCAGTGGAACTACGAGATGGATGAATATTAGAATATTTGTGGATAAAGAATCTTTGGTTCTTGTTCACTTCTGGAAGGAAGGAGGAGAACAAAGTTGGACTGAACTAAAAGATGACTCTAACAATTTTAATATTAGAGAATTGAGTTTCTTTAATTCCCTTTAACATGTTTTGCAGGGTTATGAGAAATAAATGATGTCAATGCTATCAGGTTTACCTGCAAACATCACATAGTTAGAGAGAGAGAGTTATATCATTGCACACTTATTTATACAATTGTTTGAGGGCATTAAATGAGTATTCGCTGTTTCAAACAATGCAAAGAGAGACTTGAATGAAAGGTGAATTAATTTCTATTGTGGGAGATAAAAGACAAATAAGAAAAAAAAACAGCAATCACTGCAGAAATCTAGAATTCATAGAGCTTATAACTTTTCCTATTTAGAGGCAGCATTTTAAAAAAATCTTTCTCTTTGTTGTATCTGATAGTTTTGCAGGTTTTCATATGTAGCCTCGACTGCTAGCCACTTTCTCCCAATAACTTTCCCTCCAAATCGATCATTCATATTGTACTTATTATAAGGGGTTGAGTTCAGAAATATGACTTTCTATTTACCTAAAACTTTTTAGTCATGATTTCTTGGGAGCATGGGAGGGGAGGCATGTAAGTGACCTAGAATTCTCTAAGAAAGGGAAGAATTTTCCTCTTCAGTATCTGAGCTAAGAGGGTCCCTGCATAGCTATGTGTCCTTTCCTGTTGAGGTGTTTGTGTCAAATTGTTCAAAGGAGCCTGAGTGGAAGCTGAAGGGCACTTAATGACTCAGCAACTGACTTAGGTATCTGTCAAATGAAATTTCAGCATTTATCCCAAATCCCATCCAAGTGTGAGCACCTTCTGTCCTACACTCAAGAGAGATGCTCCTGACCAATGAAAGTATAGCATTTCTAGAAAATACATAAATAAAAGTATTTTAGAAGACTGTAACCAAACTTCTTTTTGACTTGACAAAAATTCCTTGTTTGTGTTCCCATTTACACAGATTTTGTATGAATGTGTGCAAAAAACACACAATCAGGCAATCAGGAATTGGTGTTTTATTTTTTTCTCCCATGAGCCTATATTACACAGGAGATCTCTACACTAGTCATTATTGCCCCTACTGTGAAATAGTCAGTGGAGAATTAACTAAGTAAAATATTCCTCTATGATTGAGGTCAAACTTTGGATTAGTTTTTTCTTTCCTTTCTGTTCTTTCATATTATGATACGCAGGCTTATCATTCTATTCTTTTTCTCTTTTGAAGGGTGCTATAAATTGACTATATGACCAACAATATTGTACATCTATTAAATATCCAAGAAATAAAATGATATTTTTAAATGTACTTAAATCCTGAAACAAATTTTTGAAGTGTTAATGTGTATATGTGTACACATATGTATGCACATTTATACATATCTATGCGTGTGTATGTTTCTCCTTATTTTATAGAAGAAGAAATAGAGATTGAGCATTTAAGGGACTTTTCTCTTGGAGATAAGCCACTAATTGGCGGAGGTAGGATGAAGGTCAGGGTTATGCATGCTTAGCCCTGGGTAGTTTCCAGTCTATTATTAAGTGAGGGGTGAACTAGGTCAGCAGTTTGCAAAGTGAGTTCTCGGAAATCCCTGTGTTCAGTAGTACACCTGGAGAATGAGGAATGAGGAAGTGTCTAGTGGCTATGGGCCAGGTACACCCAGAGCAGTTCCATTCTCATCTGTCTTATATACTATGATTCTATGAAAAATTTCATTTGGAAAAATGAAGATGTACTATATAGTTTTCAAACAGTTTAAAAACAGCTGTACAAATTTTAGGATACTGATAATTTTTCACTTTCGATAGCTCTGAACATCATTAAATAACTCAGAATTTACTCATTTGTGAACATTTTTCTTCTATACTACACTAAAATGCTAAGACTCTGAGCATATTTTCTTTGAACATGCTTAGTGACAAACTACTATTATTCCAGATGCATCCTATATTATTCCAAATACATCTGTAGTTCAGACAGACTTTGTAGTGTTGTTCTAATGGCAATGGTTCATTCTTTACATTTGAGAGATTCCCACATGGGTTCAAGTTCTTCCTTATGACACACTGTCTTAAGAATCTGCTCTTCAGAGCTATGTTTTAATTCTGAGCATTGGTTAGGGGTAGAAGTGTGTGGTGTCTCATAGGGCACATGCTAGTGTCAGAAACATCACTGAAGCCATGACCCTGGGTGGAGAAAGACTTGGCCTCACTCAGGTCCGAGAGATGTTACCTCAAAATGAGTTCAGCAAGTGGGTAGCAGATGCTCTGAATCACCACCTACAGAGTTTCACAGGCTGTTAAATCAAACATGTGCATTATTACTTTGTGAGTCCTAGGAGGTAATTTGACAGGACATAATTCTGAATCTCAGTCTATTCAATAAAAGGGAAAAGGGAGAGGGACGTAAGGAAGAATGAGGGGAATTCTCCAGTAGGTTCAGTAGACTTTAAAAGAGAAATTTCTACACTAAGAACATGGGCAGCTATTTCTTGGCTCAGATGTTGGGACCCATAAAGAGTGCTGGACCATTTAACCACAGCTCTACTTTACTGCCTCCTGGTCCTTCAAGTCTGTATTTCTGCCCATTCATCTCCAAAGAACTGTGCCTTCCATTCTCTCCTTGCTTCTACCTGTGGGAGAGTGTCAGGTCCTGTCAACTCAGTGTAAACCACCTGTCTAGCATCCCCTCTCTTCACTCCTTCATTTAGTTATATAAAGCTAATTGTTCTTTCTGCCTCTGTCTTTTGTTCATGCTGGAATGCCTATTCTTATGTGGCAAGATTTCTCTTTTCCCAATTATTTCCACATTTGTTAACATTCTCCACTCACTTAGGCTAAATGACAATACATGTTTGCAGAGCTTCTCCTGGTGATTAGTGATGGCGAGACTGCTGTGCTACTAGAGGCAGCAGTGTCTGTAACAGAAGAACTATTATTACCATTGCTGTGTTACTCTGGTGCCACCACCTCAGATTTTCCTTTTGAAGAAGCGATATGGGGTTGGTTCTCAGTACAGATCTGTGCTGGGTGGTGTCATGTATATTTCAGCTTCTCCCACTCTTCTAATTGCATTATCACTTGTGTCTTTCCTTGACTCCAGTAGCTCCATGAGATGTCAATAACAAGCAGAAATACCTGCCAACACCAGCACCACTGGCAGTTGAACTAACGCCACTGATGCAGACTCCAGTTCAAAACCATACATAGATGTGGCATTTCCAGCATGCAGGTTCCCTTGGCCCTAACAACTGAGCTCTGTAGTTGAAAATACAGACCATAATAGTACACCATTTTTAGTTGCAGCGAGAAAATTAAAACTGTGATTCCTTTTTATGTTTTTTCTTACCTCCTTGTTGTCAAGTACAATGAAATAAGTCAATTTTTTATGTCTATTACACATTAAAAAAAAACCCTGTAAAGACCCATAAAAGAAATTCTGCTTTAGTAAACAGTTTCTGCCAATGCTGCCTGGTTTACATTGTTCAATCCTGGCCACTATACCACAGTTTTCTTATTGGTGAAATGAAGATAATATTCCTTATACGTTCTGGGATCAGATGAGAGAATATATCATTGTGTGCTAACTGTGTTCAGTAGGACCCTGTGATGCAATGGAAATGTGTAGAAGGCTGTTTTAGAGAAACAGGAAAATGGGGATGTGAACCTTGGGCTTTACTCCTCCTCCCCACCCCCAGAGCCCAGCAGTGTCACTGGATCCGTCAATAAGACAGACTTTTCCAAAGTATGATCTGATATATTAGTTCTTTGGGTTCTAAATAAATGATATTTCAAATCATTAAAATAGAGATTAAAAATATTTGAAAAAAATGTTTTTTACTGCAGGACTTTTCAGAGCCTTTACTCTTCTCACATGTGATTTCTAAGAGAGAAACAGTGAACAATTCTTTTTTTTTTATTAATCATTTTGTTGTTGACATATTTATATAGGTGTGTATATATATGTATCTTACAGCATTGCATTCCAAGGTGTTCTCCCATCACCCTATCACCTGTGAATCTTCACCTTGATCTTCTTAAGCTCCTCCCTTCCCTGTTTTCTCTCTCCCCTCTCTGTCCTAATCTGCTTGCCCCAGTTTTGTTGGTAGCTTATTTTGACATTTTCTTGTCCTTCTGTATGTAATTTCTATATACCATCTATAGGTATATAGATAATTACATATAGACCATATGGTTTCTGTTTTTTTCTTTCTGACTTATTTCTACTAATATGTTTCCCTCTAGGTCCATCCATGTTATCAAAAATGCATCCATGTTATTTATCAGTTTTTATTGCAGAATAATATTCCATTGTGTAAATCTACCACATATTTCCCACCATTCATCAGTTTGGGGACAGTTTGTTACTATATCTAGGCTATTGTGAATAGTGCTGCAATAAACTTCTGAGTACAGGTGTCCTTTTGATTTAGTGTTTTTGTATCCTTTGGGTAGATTCCCAAAAGTGGGATTGCTGGACCTAATGGTAGATGCATTTTCAGTAGTTTAAGGGTCCTACATACAATCTTCCACAGTGACTGGACCAGTTTGCATTCCCACCAGCATTGTAAAAGTGTTCCTTTCTCTCCACATCCATGTCAGCACTTGGTGTTGCCCATTTTTTTTTTTTTTTTAATATGGGCCATTCTTACTGGTATAAGGTGGTATCTCATTGTGGTTTTGGTTTGCATTCCCCTGATTATTAGTGATGTTTAGCATTTTTTATATGCCATTTGTGTTTCCACATTGAGAACTGCCTTTTTAGCTCTTCTTATAATTTTTGATGGGTTATTTTCTTTTGTTTTTGTTAAGTTGTGTGAGTAATTTTTGGATCTTTGCCATCAGACCTTTATCACTTCTTTGAAGGGCAATTTTTTTTTCTCATTTTGTTGGGTTTCTTTTTGTTTTGCTGTAAAGAACTTTTTAAATTTTATGTAGTCCCAGCTACATGTTTTCCTTCATTTTTCTAGCATCTGTAGATGTGTTCTGAAAGGAATTTCTGAAGTGTAAGTCTTGGAAAGCATTGCCCACATTTTCATCTATGTATTTTATGTATTTTATGGTTTCAGGTCTTACGTCCAAATCTTTTATCCATTTTGAGTTGGTTTTTGTACCTGGTGTGAGGAAGTTGTCTAGGTTCATTTTTTTGCATGTAGTTGGCCCAATTTTCCCAGCACTGTATGAGCAATTTTACCACACTTAACTGAGTATAATAATATGCACTGAAGAGAATGTTGAAACTAATATTCGTGTATATTTTGATAAGAGAAAAGAAAAGTCAAAACACAACTCAGAGCTCACTGTGACCCTATCAGAAAGTGATCAAAGAATAAAGTAGGACATAGGATAGGGTTAGCAAAGAAAGGGACTGGCCCCCAGAGACCCATGGATTTTTGGAAAGGTGAAGGGGTAGTAGAGAAGTCATGAATAAATGAGAGATGTTTGCGAGTTACAAAAGAGTATTAATATTAAAAATATCAAATGAATCATTATTAATGCATTTTGACTACTAATGTCTCAACATCACTCTTGAAACACGAAGTGGTTTGATTTTAATTCTCAAAGTGGGAATTTTCATAGTATTACTTGAAACAATGGAGCCAGATATATCTAAAATCCAGAATTTATATGTCAGTTCCACATGTCATGCCAGTTTGCCATTTCACCTCACCCACCCTCAGTTTGCTTCTCTGTACAACAGGATGGTTTCATCTAGCACTTGAGATCTGGAGGGCAAGGGCACATATGGACTGGCATAATACATTCCCATAGTTAAGACTATATTGATAGTAAATGATTTATAATTTTTTCAAGTTTTTTACCTTTTTAATTCATTTAATTCAGTAAATTACCTGCCTTAATTGGAAGAGATCATAAATTATTATGTGTTTTACCTCTATAGAGAACCCAGGTATACTTTTATGTGATTTGTCCTAAGTTTAGAAGAACCAGAGAGAAATCTGTTTCCTGGGTCTAAATTTAAAGACTGAGGGGAGGCAAAATTTTCTGCGCTCTAAAAATCATTTGTATGTGTGTGTCTACTCAACTACTTGCCCACATTGCTTGTGTTGTTGAGTGGTGTTGGGGGGGGGAATTGTGTCTACACCCAAATCCTCAGGAGGATGACATTAAAGCTCCCAGATTTGACTGGGCATGGTGGCGCATACCTGTAAGTGGCAGTCTAGGAAGCCATGGCCAGAACCAGGGATCGCAGTTCGAGTCCTACTCAGGGGCAAGACCTAGTCCCCAAAAATAGCTGGGCATGTGCTGCGTGCCTGTAATCCCAGCTACCTGGGAAGCTGAGGTTGAGGATTGTTTGGGTCCATAGCACCCCAGGCAATGTGAGCCTCTGGTTTCATGGGCAAAAATAGTGAGACCTAGTCTCAAAAAGAAAAAATAAAGTTCCCAAATATAACATAGTCTTCTATTTCTAATAAAAAATTTTGATCTGTGTCAGCATTCATTAACTATTTTTATTAGAGATCAGATTTGATAAAGGAAGTTTATTTTTTCCTCTAACAGCAATGTAAAAAGGGGGGAGGGGCATTGCTGGAGAGATTTCACTAGCAGTGCCCTAGCATTACAAATGCACAGACCCTTCCTTCAGATACTGAATGAGCTGAATGTTAGGCCATGGGTCAGAACATGGTTTTAAGTCAATTGTTGACTGAAAGACTGAAAAATTCCTCACATTCCCCATGGTTTTTTTATCCTGTGGAACTAAGATCCTCACACCCACTGCACTAACTTGACAAGGTTGAAGGAGGAATGAGAGCATTCACTTGAAAACACTTTGTGACTGTAAACTTCTGTAGAGCTCTCAGAGGCGTTTATGATTATGTGGTTCTATGACCGAGATCTTCTGTTTTATGTCAATTCCCTGCTTCCGTGCTTCCGTTCTTACTGTCCCAGAAACAGATGGAAAACTAGAGTCCTTTTTTTTTTTTTTTTTTTTCCTGATTGCATGGTCTGGAAATGAAGCTATGTGTGTTTTCAGATATTTCTCTGGAATGAGAAACATGGTGCAGACCAGGCTGTTTAGAAAGCACAGTTGTTATTTATGTTTCCTTATCTCTCTTGAAATCACCCCACTGTGCTTTTAAGGAGGATTGGGGAGGGTGAACTGAACCCCTGTGGTGAGGAGTAATGAGTTTCCCTAGCTTTTCCATGAACCAGCTCTTTGGAAAGCTAACCTTCTCCCCAGGCATTCACTACTAATTAAGAGGAGGGGTGCAGTGTTGGTAGATGTCTACTGAAGCAATTCCCCATTTTTTTCATCTTTGCACATCAACTCCTCTTTTCTTCTTAATTCTCTGTAGAAGTCACCATGTATGGGAGGTACTCAGGGAGGTGTGGATTCAGATTCCTGGAAAGGGCAGTGTAGCTCTGAAACCCAGGTTCCCTCCTTCAGGTCAAGGTGTGCTATCAGACTGACTGTGAATCCTGGCTTTGCCACCATCTAGCTATCTTTGGACTCATCACCCTAACACTCAGCTTCTACCTGTGAAGTGGAAGTAGTTGTCCCTCTGGAGTGGGGCTATTTCCAGTGAATGTAAGCCATCCAATGTTTGATGCAGAATGCCTCTCAGTAACTGACCTCTATGGATATTGTCATCAATCCCTCATTAACAAACACTAACCATCTACTTTTACAGGAAAACAGCATCAGTGCCAAAGATCTTACAGAAAATATTCCAGACTTTCATGGGCACTAAAATACCAGAAGGAACTGGCCCTGCTTAAAACCTAATCAAAGCCGAAGACATGCATGCAAGTTATAGCATTGGAGAAGATACCCTAGATGGGAGAGGGGGCATTTTTCTATGCCTATGTAGAGTGCTATACTTAAAAATGTAAAGGGAGAAGGAGAAGGCAGGGGAACTACATGATCAAAACTTTGTCCCAGTCCATGTCTGAGGTAACTCTTATAACTGCATTTCCCTGCAGGATTTGCTGTAAATCTGATAAACAGAAAAGGAGACCTTGAACTTCTCATTCCTCCGTCTCTGCACCTGGGCCCTCAGTATGATGATTTCACTCTGAGAACAGCAGCCTTCAATTTTCCTCTCTCCCAACATCATTTTAAAGCATAGCCTTCCAAATGCCATTCCTCTTCTGAAGCCAATATATTTTTTTACAGTTGGAGTTAGCTGCAATGTCTTTCACAGCTCGCAAGTCATTGGGATGATTTGATGTTCATTCTGCTAAAATATTGCTGCCTGAAGACTCAACTGTGAAATGCAGCTATCTTGTGTGTTCACACTGAGCAATACTCCCAGGTATATATGCACACACTAACACATGCACAAGCAGGTGTGTGCAGGTTGTAAAAGGTTAAAAGGTTAACATACAGAAAACATATACCTATTTATTGTGAGAGGGGATTCTGATTAATTATAGGCATTATTTATCCTGAGTAATTTGAAGATATTTTAGCCAGCAAGGATATGAGTTCTGTACAGCTGGTGTGTGTGTGTGTGTGTCTATGAAAGAGAACAAGATAGACAGATAAAGACACATCAGCTTCAATTGAGTACATCAGATTGTTTGCAGTGTAACTTCTTAGTCCATAGTCTCAACAACAAGTAATTTGAAGCCCTTTATAAAAAATGTCATAGAGAGAAGACATAGGAAACAAACAATACAATATTCAAATGTTGGCTTTGTCACTTTAAAACTTGCATAGACACAAAGAAGTTACTTACACTAATTAGAACTATTACAACATGCTTCCTCATCTGTAAAAATCCTACTACCTCTAAAATCCTTTGTTAGAATTTAATGTCATCATATAAATAAAATATTGCTTATATAATGTCTGAAAAACATCAGAAATATTATTTCCTTTCTCTTTCTCTTCTATCTGTGGGGATTTTATATAAGTGAGTAATGAAATTCCTCTCACCTTCCTCATACATTCACTCTTAGAAAGTCATGAGTTTCCTGATTTGAATCTGACTTGTACTTCCCAGGATACCTATTAGGAGAATGAGACAGAGCTCAAGGTTACCCCATAGTCACTCTTATTACTATTGTACAGGCCAATTGCATTAGATGATTTTTTTTTAAATACAGTAATCTCCAAAGATTTTGAAATTGCCACACATATTCAGGATGTGCTTCTGAACTGATTTTATAAAGAAAAATTTTGATGCTTTGTTTTGTGTATGGCTTTTTGGAAAAATAGTGCAAGAAGACATTTTTGCAATGATTTCAAGAATTTTCGTTCTTCCCCAAATTCATAGAGAAATTGAAGAGCATTAAAAATTGTAAAAGTGAGACTTTCTTTGTATCGATTTTCATGTGTCAAATCCATACCATCATTGGTGTTTAGACTTATGTGGAATATTATCATCATCATCCTTACTAAAATTCAGTTTATCAAATCAAGATTGTGAACTCCAACCTTTCATCCCCGTAGGGAACTTCCTCATCCCAGACAGAAGTCAGAGCTCACCTACATGCTCATTTATATCTCATAATAGGAAAGACTGTGCTTATTTTCAAAACCTAGAATCCTATACATTATGGAAACCATACAATGGCAAATACTAAGAAAATTTGCCAACAAAGAGAGAGCATAGTGGAATGCTAGAGTTGCAAAACTTTGCTGTATTTTCCTCTTTGAAACAAAATTTCAGGAGTACATATAGCATGCAGTAAACAGAAACTAAAGAGTTGCTCTTAATTGACATTGGGGAATTTAGATTCTCATCCCTCTTTCTTGTGGTCTACATCTCCTTTAGCACTCCTGCTGTAGCCACCACTATAGGATAGTAGGGCTGTGCAGAACACAGTTAGAAATTGCTTCAAAGAGAACCAACTACAAAAAGAAACACTTGGGTTCCAGTGCTAGTTCTGCCACTGTCTATCTTTGTGACCTGGGGCTATCATTACATGCTCCCAGACCAGTTTCATCCTTCCAGTGAGGTTAAACAAATTACTTTCATGATCCTCTTATGTTGACATTCTTTTTTAAAATTTTTTATGTGATTGATTTCCATCAAGTGTCTATCTCCATATAATCAATACAGATTTTCAGCATTTTCTTTTTTTTTTTTTTTTCTCTATCTATATCTTCTTCAACAAACACTGTCACAGCTGCTGTGTGCCAATCTCTGTTAGGTGCTAAACATAGTTATTTTTTTAGACATTGTTTTCATTTTAAAGTATTTGAAATGGGGGTTAGAATAATCATTACGTGCTTCATGCAGGAATGTCAAGATTGAGTAAAACTGACCATAAACATTTCAGTCCACCCAAAGCAACCATGTTCTGTCTCTCACCCCTGAGGTGATATGTGAACACTGAACAAATGTCTAGAGCAGAGGTGACTTGCACAGGCCTTGTTGAATCAGCATTAACAATATAGGTCTGTCTCCTTCCCTTTGTGAGTTTTGAAGGCAGATAGTATCTGATAGATCTCCAAACTCTCACTGCCTGTCTTAGTGTCAAGCTGAGAGAAGATGCTTTATTCCTGTATGATGAACGTTACACAATGATTGTGATGGAAAGAAGCCCAGCAGTTTGAATTTCCACTTCAAAAGTTGCTTCTCATTGTCATATGTGTTATATTTTTCAGAGTGCATTCATTCAGTCAAGATAATGATCCATGTGGAAATTCTATGCCAGTTCTTGAGGAAAGCTTTATTAAGCCTAGTCTTGTTGTCTCTTGGAACAAAGAGGCTCTTCCTTTCTTTTTTAAAATATTAAATAATTTACTTATATATAAATTTCGCATCTTTGTGATATCTGGGGTTCACCTCCCCCTCCTTGACCGTTCTCACTCTGTCCCACCCCCTCGCCCCAAGTTGTGTACTTTAATTTGGTTTTTGGCTTGTTTTGACTTTTCTTTGCAGCTTTTTTTTTTTTTTAATCTTTCCCATGTCCCATATAATAGTGAAACCACTTGGTTTTTGTCTTTTTATTTTTGATTTGTTTCTGCTAATATGATTTCTTCTAAGGTCATGCTTAAGATGTTATCATAAATGTTATCATATGATGTTATAAAATTGTCCAATTTGTCATTTTTAATTGATGAATAGTCCATTGTGTATATATACCACATCTTTTTCATCCAGTCATCTGTTCTGGAACATTTTAGTTGCTTCATATCCTTTCAATTACAAATAGTGCTGCAGTAAACATTTGAGCACAGGTGTCCCTTTGTAAAAGCATTGAGGTCTCCTTAGGGTACATTCCCAAGAGAGCAATTGCTGGGTCATGTGGTAGTTCCATTTTCATTAATTTGGGGACCCTCCTCACAGCTTTCCATAGAAGGTGAACCAGTTTACATTCCCACTAGCAGTGTAAGAGTGTTTCCTTCTCTCCACATCCTCGCCAGCACATGTTGTTGATTGTTTTATGGATGCGGGCCATTCTTACTGGTGTAAGGTGGTATCTCACTGTGGTTTTGATTTGCATTTCCCTTATTGCTAGTGACATTGAGCAATTTTTCATTTGCCTGTTAGCCATTTGTATTTTCTGTTTGGAGAAGTGTCTTTTTAGTTCTTCTCCCCATTTTTTTGATTGGTCTTCTTGCTTTGCTTTTGTGTAGTTGTGTGAGTTCCTTTCTGAGAGCCTGAGTCAGACTGGCCAAAGGCATTACCTTACCAAAGTAACTTCCTGTCCTGGGTCAGCAAATAGTTTCTGTAAAGGGCTGGTTAATAAACATTTGATGCTTTGATTCACATAGTCTCTGACACAATGACTCAGCTATTCTGTTAGAGTAGAAAGGTGGCTATAAATGAATGAGCATACCTTTGGGCCAATGAAATTTCATTTGCAAAATCAAGTGTTTGGTTAGATTTGACACACAAGTTATACTTTGCCAGTACCTGTTCTAATTTTGATCCAGATCCTAATTTTGATCCAGAAATTTAACAAAAGTCTCCTAAATTTCAGCTCAATCATTCCTTACCTGAAACTCATGCAAATAGATAAAATAATATCTAGAGATTTCTTGGCCTTGTAGAATATGCTCTTCCTCTTCCTTGCTCTTAAGAAGTCTAAAACACTCTAAAAAATAACACATCTCTAAGTAGTTTACATTCTTAACTTTATTTCTGCTGCTCCCAGCTCCAGACTTGAATTTTCACCCTCTGCATAATTTCCATAAGTGAACAATAAAATGCACTAGTCATCACACCTATTTAAGCCATGAGTATAACTCTCTTTACTGAAGATTTAAAGAATTAAAATATAAGGTAAGATTACATTGCATGGTACAGATCTCTTCTTATTGAACATTAAATATTCCCAATTTTAAGTGTACTTTTCCTATTCCAAAACTAGCAGATAATCACTGTATATGTCTGTGATATACCTATAAGTTTTTACCTGTCTGCTTTCTCCACATACTTTCTTAACTGTTCAAATGTAAACAAAACCTTCCCTCTCCTCCTCCAGAGCAGTTTTGGTTGCCCTAGTGCTGGGAACATCCATTCTGCTTTATACTCTTTCACTCTAAGATAGGTTCCTGTAGTTTTCAACAAGTCTTTTGTTATTCTACTGAGTAGTCTCTCTCTACATGGAATGGACAAGTGATGAATGAAACATGTCCTCCAACCTTACACACATACACTGCTGTCCATATGTGATCACCCAGCATCCCATTTGTTCATGAAAAGTCAAGCCCAAAGTGACTAGAACACCAAAAGTTTTGCCTCTAGAAAAGAATTCTGCCATTGATCCTGTGAAGGATGCTGGGACCATGTCTAGTACAGTCCCTTTATTTCCAGAAAAGGCATCTGAAGTTAAATAAGAGAAATAACTTACGAAAGATCAATTATAATTTAATATATAGATTAGTATTCAAATGTAGAAATTTTTACCATAGAAGAGAAGAATATCTGGTAATATATGAGATATATATATATATAATACATATATATATGATTACTAGTTACCATGACTTGATTAGTACTTATTGTAAATCACTGTACTTATTATTTCTCTTAATACTTCCATTGCAATCATTTCTATAATGGTTCTTAAGATGTGATCTTAAAGGCAGCACAAGGAGAAATATCACCAGACTGATGTTTTATTGTATTAGAAAAGGACATGATTCCAGAAAGGATGATATGAATGAGGAAAAAAGAAGAGGCCTCATAAAGATATTTCATTCTTGATCTCTTCTGTTTTTCAAAGATCTTCTTATCTCTTGACACATGTATTTCCTATAATAAAGATTTAGGTAACTTCATATTTTTTACAGTACTATCATACATTGCTGTATGTCATTTTGACCATCACCAGGAAACCTTAAGCCATAGTGAATACAGCAAGCTGCTGTGAGATACTTTAAAAAACAATATGCCAGCATGCCAAATGACACCCCAACTATACCCTCCGTGGTGGTCTTTCAATGGTATAAAAATACAAAGAGTCAAACTCATTCTTTCTCTCCCTTTCTCTTTTCCTCCTTCACTACTTCTCTCCCTTTGTCCCTTTCACATTCTTCCTCTCTCACAAATGCTAATCAATAGTGATGAAGACAGAGGTACTTGGAGATTCCACTGGACTCAGTATGCTCATTTCTGAAAATGGAATCACTGAATAGCTTTGGAATTATCCTAAATATTAAATTATTCTGCCAATATGGGCATTCCCTCTTTGTCAGTCTCCTGACAATGGGAATACCAAAGTTAGAGGAAGAATCTATAGAGTCCATGTTGTGAAAGAGCCAGAATATTTATAGGAAACTGAACTAAAAGTTCAAACTGAACTAAAAGTTATTTACTATAATCAGTCAACAACTCCACCTTTATGTGGTATGTATTTTAATTTTGTATATGTTTCTGTAATGCATGGACACTAATAGCATGTTTTCTGGCAGGTTCATAACAATTAGTGCATTTGTTTTCTTGTTCACCTCCTTTTCATACCTGAGTTTCCTTCCATATGTGTTCTGAATGAAATTTATTTGGTGTTGCCCTGATAATCACATAATGTCTTTTTTTTTTCTCGAATGCTTGTGTACTTATTCTCTTTGCATTTGAAATTAAACCAGCCCAGCAATGTAATTGAAAGAGGAGAGCCTCAGCTTTAATTACTTTCAGTAATAGATATGACAATAAGCAGGGCTCATTCACAGCCATTACATTAAGCAATGGAGTCATCAGGTCACCGATCCTGAGACCATGAAAACTCAAGTGCTCTCTGATGGCACACTCACTGCTGTTTCTCTATTAACCACAGTTGATGGGGTGGGAGTGTCAATGGAACCCACAAAATGTGGTGTGCTGACACTGGAAGGGAGTTAAGAGACTTGGTCTTGTTTACTGACTATACTTCACTGGCTGTGTGATACTGGACAAATAATCCTCTCTCAGTGTGCTTATCTGTAAGTCAAAGATGATCCCCCACATTAGATTTATATAAATAAATCCACATATATAAATAAACCTTATAAACATTGAATTTTGCAACATTCAAGGCTGTTTTTAGACTATTTTGTCATCTGATGGTTTCTATAGCTGAGTAAAAATGTGTTTTCAATTTAGGCTTCATTCAATTTTTATATTCAATTTCTAGGGGTATCCATGTCCAAAAGGGAATAGTAAAGGGAAACAAGAGAAGCAATAGTTGACAATCAGACTTGATAACTAGAATCTACGGGATCTATGTTCACTTCAATGGGTTGCCTCCACTTTAAGAAAACCCAAGATACCTTTCATTCCCTAGCAATTCCAAGTCTTTTCAACACGTGGAAGCCTGTAAGCCTGTAGAATAGCAACCAAACAAGGATAGTCTTGCCACCTCTTTTTTTTTTTTTAATACAAGGTTCTGCTGGTCAATAAAGAATATCTGAGCACTTTTCTGGCCACTACAAATTTCTGTTTTGTATAAGTTTGTATTATAAATAAGTCATTAATTTGTTAACTCTTTGTGAAGCAACAGTTAGACGTTATGTTTGTAATTGGCTATGGATTTGAGATTATAAGATCTCTCATTATTTTATAAAGTCTAGGCTGAGAGTTTCTGAAGGTGGAATGACAATGGTGTCAAGTGATATGAGTGCTGTGCAGCTCAGAGGGAAGAAGAATATCTTCAGTCCCTTTAATCCAGGAGGAGGAAGTTTCTAAGCATTCCCAGTAAGTCAGTGTGAAAGTAAGAAAAAAAAGGCAATTGTCCACTAAGGAGATTGATTCCTTTGGATGGATGTTGGTTTAATTAACAGCACTTTTAAGAAATATTGTTTACTATTTGAGCAATTCACTTCTGAAAAGAGAGTTTGTTCCTGACCAATAAGAACAAATACAAATTTATGATACCTATAAGTACTTTTTTCCATGTGTTTGAATTAGGGGGTCAGGGAATTAGGAAAATGTCTCTTGGTAGAAATTATTCTGAAAGAATAACTCTCTCCTTTTGTGCATTTATCAGGAATTTTTGTGTCTTTTGGTTGGCTTGTTTTTTATTGATTGGTGTTTAATAGAGGGCCCAGTGAGAGATGTGTAGTGAAATTTGTTAGGAGCCACTTCCAATTAAAGTTCATTTGTAATGAAGATAAATGATAATCTGAGTTAATAGGAAAGCTGTATTCAGTGTTACCTTAAAAATAATTTACACAGGGCAATTTAACAGCTTTCTTAGTATGTAAATTAAAGCACCTCTATGATTAAAACTCTCTACTAAAACCCCTTACTGAATTTGATGTGCAAAGTGAAATATCATTGTAGAGATCAGGATCCCTGATCCTGTTTGAAAAGTCTTTAAGGCTCTGACCTTAGATCAACTAGAAGAGAATCATATATTTACTCCTGGAATTTCTAGCCTCTATTACATTCTAACCTCTCTCCCCACAAATTCACAATTCCTTTTCCTATATCGTAAACTCTCTCTAAAATGTAAGCTCAGTGGAAATGGAGCCCTGGCAGTGGAGTGAAATCCCATCTGTCTAGATTGTAGCTTCAGTATCTAAAATACTGCCCGGCATGAATGGCAACTAGTAGGCTTGTTGCGAGATTAGTCATCTGAATGAAGGGATGGAGGAGTGCGTGAAGGTAAAAAAAAGAACTGAAAGAAAAATTGATTGTATATTTTAATTTACATCATGAATCAGCTAAAGGAATTTTCTAAAAGGATCAATTCTGGTTCTTGCCCTAGACATTCTAATGCTATTTGTAGAGACAGCAATTCTCAAATCTCCCCAGGTGGCTTTAACTTGCAAATATAGTTTATGTCCATGTGGCCACTCTGGCTCAGAAAGTCTGGAACCCATTTCAGCTCAGTCTCATTCCAGGTATTGCCTTTCTTCTGGGTTCTGCCTCTGATTTTCTGAGATATTTCAGTTCTCTCCTAACGTTTTATTCCTGTTGTCACTGTCAGTCCAGGAGTCATTGCATCTATGTTGTAAAAATAGTACTGGCCACTATGCGCTTCTCTGAAAGTCACTTAACCTTGGGAAACCTCAGAATCTCCAGCTGTAAAATGAATATAATGATCTTTTCCATATCTTTTTTGTGAAATTCAGTTAAGATAATAGATGCAAGACTGTTATAAAACAGTAAATATTAATAAGTAAGCAATTCTTGTTTATGGCAAAATGTAGAAATATATTACTAGTTAATTTATGATTTTGTGTTCATAGGATTTTAAAATATTTAAAATAGCAGGGAATTTGGTTACATAGAATAAGGGATGTGTTTCAGAGCTGTTATCTCTTATCTATAGTAAATTTAGCTACTTAACCTCTTTGAACTTCAGTTTCAAGGATACCACCTGTCTCAGAGAGCAGTGAGAAGTGGATGAGCTAATGTGCCTAAAAAGTACTTTGTAAGCTCTAAAGACTATGTAAATGTTAGTCTGTTTGTGTTGTCTTTGTAATTATTTCTTCTGCTCATGAAATTGCCTCCAATTAGCTCGAGACAGTTGATTATGTGCATCTCTTGTACTAATTCAGTGACATGAAATCGGCCATGGTGGGAGTATTTATACCGTGGAAATCAGCAAGTAGCACCATTTAGTACATTCTTTTTTATCCTTCCTTCCTTCCTTCCTTCCTTCCTTCCTTCCTTCCTTCCTTCCTTCCTTCCTTCCTTCCTTCCTTCCTTCCTTCCTTCCTTCCTTCCTTCCTTCCTTCCTTCCTTCCTTCCTTCCTTCCTCTCATCTCTCATTTCATCCTCTCTTCTCTCTTTCACTTACTTTTGTTTGAAACGTACTTTATAAGCATACCAGTGCCTTTATATAAAAATATATACCATTATAAGTGTCAAAAACAAAATAATGCCATTGAATTCAGTTAATATGAGATGAGTTAAATAAGTTAAATGGAGACATAATTGAAATATAACACCAAGTATCTCTTTATTGAGAAGAAATTGTATTTGCTTAACCTAGATGCATAAAACATCTAGCCAAATGCTTCATCTTTTTCTCTGACCTACTCAGCTGCCATGAAAGCATGCACCATTTGCTAGCATGAAACTGAGGATCACCTAATTCTTCAGCTCAGTGGACCCAGCTAGTCAGTGTGGATCATTCAAGCCAAACCAGATGTGTTTCCTTTTTAGAAATTCTTCTGCCCTAAGGACGTTCTTATTCTCTTGACAGATCATTTATTTTTGTTTGTGGCTGACTGATTACAATCTTTGTCAGCCATCATCTTGTGGACAATTGGGCATCTCTTGCCCTGTCGAAGCAGCTCAGCACTTCCTAAAGCAGTATCCTTAACATCCCCACAGTGGAGTGTGCATCCCGAATAGTCCCTGCTGAATCAAAGGCTGTTCTTCACTTCTGTTCTCTCTTCCATGTTCTGATCTAACTAAGTGATGAGTCTAATTGGGTCTGAACATAGGAAATTTTATAGACTACCTGTAGTCTCTATTGGGTCAGACAGTTAACCCCCTGAAGTCCTGTTCCTTTTTATCTGCTAAAACATTCATTCTTTTATGAAAATTTACTTATGATAAGTGGATCTCAGGTCATGTGTTACATACATTTACAAAAGCATGTTTTAAAAAATGATAGAGGTGCTGTTCTTCCTGCTAGAAATTAGCCAGGTGCACCATTAAAAGGAGCTTAATCTAGAAATCACAGTAATTAAAATAACAATGAAATGCTATCTTATGAAACAGTTTGAAAATATGATATTTTCATTTGTGTATTGTATGTGCTGAGTATGTCAGGGGATAATGTTAAGTGATTTGCTAAACATCAAGGGGAAGTGAATGAGGACCCTATAATGGAGTTTTTCTGGAGTCTTCTGCTACACTAATTAAAGATCTATTGTCTTAATTAGAAGGTATTGCTGTATGTGGAGATATCTAATGGAAGCATCTTATAGGTTAGATGTTACATAGGTTGTATATATATATATATATATATACACACACACATTATATATTTTATGTTCTGTGTAATGCATACTGTCTAACATTCATACTGTGTAATCTTGCAAAGGAATGGAGTAGAGAAATCTGCCTATTGACACATAGTATAGAAAGCAGATTTTATATTTTGCAAGTCCCAAAATAATTTTTCCACTATACTCAGAAATTATCAGGTTCAAGAACAGAATCATAACTACCAATCTCATAGAAAAATGATTTTTTTAAATGTTGGTGAATATAATTATGTAACAGACAATGAGATGATATTCACTGTTCCATTGCTTAGACTGTTTTTCTCTACTATGCATGGAACCTCTTTTCAGGTAAACTAATAATTTGCAGATACTCTCCTATATTTTATTTTAGGAGCTTTAATTACTGTATTATTTATGTTTAGGTGGGTAGTCAAACTTAAATGAATTTTCATATTTTCCAGCATATGACACTAAAGTTCATTTTCATACCAAAAATAATTTCTGCTTGAAATGTTTCTCTGTCTCTATTTTCTAATTCTTCATTTCAATTTGATTATTTTTATTCAGAATTTGGCATGTTCTGCCTAGTTACATAGATTATCAACCTTTTGAAAAAGTTAGAGGAAAAGGCACTTGAAATCCAATGCACAAATTTAATCAGTCTCTGAATATTATTTAGACTTGTATTTTTGGTAGCATATGAACCATCCAAAGTGAGACAGCTATCCCTGTGCCACTGAAAAACCTACTTTCCTTTGGTCAGAATTTTGGGAATGACAGTATTCTATCCTTCTATCCCTAGCTAAGAGCAGGTTGACCTGATGCTAGAGGGTTGGTTTTTGTTTATTTGTTTTAAACTGGGATATGTGTCCAACAACCTCTGACTGCTTTTCTCATTGATGTACAATAAGGGGATAAGTAGTATGCAGAAGAATGCAGGTTTAGGATTTGGAATCTTATTATATGTCTTTCTCAAAGGCAGACTATATTCTGTACCCTAGAACCTGTCAATGGAATTTACTGGTCTCATGGTTTTAGCAATAATAGAATCTGTGCTGTACTCTCACAAAGTATTCAATGTATGTTAAGATAATGCAGTATTTAGTACAATGTGAGGGTAATAATACTCAGTTCACAATGCTAAAGAAAAAATTCTTCCCTTTTATTTATAGAAAACAAAAGATCTGAAGTTCTCTCCCACCAGATTTCCCTCATATTCTTTATCTTTTGAAATTAACACAAAATAGTTAAATAAGGTGAAATTTTAAAGTACAGTGTGAAAAAAATCTACCATCTCTAATTTTAGAAGCCTGGTTCCTGACTATCAATCCAATAATTAATATTAGTTTATATGGCCCTTATTTATTCAGTGAGTTCATTCATTTTTTTTTCATTTTTTGTACTCATACGTTGTGGCTAAGATGGATCTAAAAATCTAGATCTAGAAGATTGAATAAAACAGACATGATCTTTTCTTCTTGGAGCTTAGAGTCAAGTACAAAAGCAGTCAGTTGTTCTAATACCTTCATTATAAATATGTAGTGATAAGTACTCTGAAGGGAATTAAAGGGAGATTATTCAAATACAAAATAGAACTGGGGAGAATTTTATCTGAAATTTAAAGACTAAGAGTTAACTAGCTGAAATGGGAAAGGGGAAAGAAAAATAAAAAAACAAAAAAAAGTGACAGTACAAGACTGACTACTTTCTAGGAAGTAAAAGCATGGTAGTATGATTGCAGTGTAGACAATAAATAGAAAAAACTCTCCTGAGGACGCAAGAGAGACAGCAGTATCTAGATATTACTCCTAGATGGAGACCTTTCAACAACTTTGATCTTTAGTAACACTTTTTCAAGGTTTTAGAAAAGGAGTACCATGAAGATCAGGAGTCCACTTAAAGCTTTTAAGATCCATGAACCCCCCTAAAATGGAAAGCTAGTTTTGAGTCTTGCCAGTGATCCAGTGATCGCCAGATCCCACTCATTGTAGGCACCACCAGAGGCAACAACAGAACTTGCCTATACTCCAGGTAACTGAACTCCAGAAAACATGTTATATGAAAATCTTTTGGATAGAAAAAAAATCCATAGTCTTTGCTAGAGCCTCAAATAGGGTACGTACAGGACTCAAAAAAATAAAAAAAGGGACTACTGACTAGTAAACTCTTTTGCAAAGTAATCGAGTTTGACCTTTAGCATCTCTTATCATTTTTATTCTTATTTTTATTATAAACATTCACCATTTTTAATATTGAAAGTAGGAACTAAGACTGATTTGTTGCTTTACCTAGGAAGTTGTTGACACTTGTGACGTTAATGAGCCTTGTTAATATCCAAAATGTTCTGTAAGCTGCATTGTAGAAAGTGTGTCTATTATTTCAGTAGTTATATCTTACTTAAACTTGATAATGTTTAAGAGAGGAACAGTTACTTCCTGGACTAAAAACTCAAAATCTGTTTCTTTCAGGACTTCTGAATATAGGTTGGCCCTTTCTATTCTGTGAACTGCCAAATCAGCCTTAATTTCTAGTGCTGAAAGTTGTTTTCTGTTCAGTTCCATGCCATAGGTATAATGTCCATGAGGACTAACTGATGGAAAAGTGTTCTAGACCGAAGGGGTAGTAGGGGGATTAAAGATGCAAAACTTAGAATGAGAAACATTTTTATGTTTTTTAAAAATTGCAAGGAAGTCAGTGTGGCTTTACAGAGGTCAGGATTATGAACAGTGGTGAATTCAGTTGGAAGAATGTGAAATTGAGAATAAAACTTCATTGATTCGCAGTAGTCGTTGGTGGTAGGAGGTGTGACAGTAAAGGAGAAATAGCATCCTCCTCTGTTCTGTAGAACTGATTTAGCCTTTAGGTTTTTTGAAAAAAAAAAGAAAAAAAAAAGAAAAAAGCATGTATTTGCATTCTTGGGTCTGACCTCTGGTTTATCACTGCAGGCAATGGAGAGTGCTTTGTCAGAGCAGAAACTTGCAGCTAAAGAGTTAAGGAGTAGTTTTCCCTATGTTTAAATCAGACAGAGATGAATCATTTTTTAAATTACAGAGGTGGACATCACGTTAGTTAGTAACTGTCCTTTTGAAAATTAGCTTTAATTTTTTTGATTTGAGTCATAATCACAGAGCTATAATTACCTAGACGCTTCTTATTCGTCATCTAATCCAACTTGTTTTATAGACTAGGAAACTGAGGTACAAAATGTAAATGAAATGCTGCTGTGATGAAATACATCTGCTTATGATTTAAAACACTATTCTGGTAAAAATTTTTTGTAAAAAAAGTTCCCTTCAATTTATATGTTCATAAATATTCATTCAGAAACATTTATGAGATCCGTCTGTGTATCTGACACTATTCTGGCATCTGGGACCACAGTCACAAATAAGGTTAATAATATGACTTCTACTTAATCAAAAAAAGTGCTTTGGGGAAAGAGATTTGAAAGAGAAGAGACAGACATCAGATTGGTAAATTATCGAATAGGCAAAATAATGTCAGTCAGATGTATATGTCATAAAAACCGTAAAAGCATGAGTTAGAAATTGCCAGAGGGTTTGGTCGGAAACGGTCACTACTACTGAGCTGTGAACTTTGAGCAACAGGATATCAAGCAGATGTACAGGGTTAGCCATTTGGAAATGGGGGACAGGTTTTTCCAGATCCAGACCAGAGCAAGTACAAAGACTTAATACGTTCAAAGAACAATGGACTCCATGTATTTGGGACATAATGAATGTGGGGGAGTGAAAGATAAGGATGGAAAGATGCAGGGGTGCTTATCACAAGGGTATTTTTGAGACTCTAGTTAGAGGTTTTTTAGTAGTAGTAGTATTGTTAGTATTGTTATTATCATTATCACTATTATTCCATTGTGAAAATATCGAAGTTGTGGACAGGGAAATGAAATAATCTGGCTTAAATTTGTAGAAAGTCAGTTAGTTTCTGTGTGGACAATGGAGTGAATTGTGTTGGTATAAAAGAGGAATCAAGGACACTAGGTAGGAAGCTGTTTCACCAGCAAGAGGTGGGTGGGAGCTGGGGCTTGAGTAGCTTTGCAAATGGAGAAGTGAGAAGAGATTGGATTCTCACCTATCAACTATGAGCCTCATTAGTCATATAAATCAATATGAAAAAGATAAAAGAAACAGATTTCTTCGCTAACCTCATATAAGGTGATATTAGGCTCAGAAGGTGAAGTGTATGGCTTTTCAAAACAATGCAACTATATAGGAAAAAGTCTACACTTTCAAATTGGTTACTGAAATGATTCTGGGGAAGAATGGCTCCTGCCAGTTAAAGCCTAGGCTTCTACCTTCCCTCGGCTCTAACACTGTTTCTCTTTATTGTTTTGTTTTTTTCTCCTTGATTCATATGCCCTATTACCAACTGTCTTAAACCTTTGAGTATCTGTGACCATTGCTGTTCCAGTAAACCTGCATATCAAGTAATTGTCATATACCTCAGTCCCCAAATTCTTTGGGGCTTTCAAACATAGGCTCCAAGGACCTTCCTTTTTAGATCATCACATAAGGGAACTTGCCTTGTGAAAAACCAAGCATTGGATAATTTTCAAAGTTTCTTACTGCCTATTCTTTTTGAATATGTCTTAGTTTTTTTCCTTAATCATCCCCAGAAGCAATTCTGGCTATGAGACACAGAAATAATGCTCCATCAAAGATGTCCATGTCCTATTAATCAGAAACTGTGAGTACATTATGTTAAGCAACAAAAGTAACTAGGGTTGCAGATGGAATTAATGTCTTTAATCAGCTGACCTAAAGTGATTATCCTGAATTTTTAGGATCGGCATAGTGTTATCAAAGTGGTACTTTAAATGGGAAGAGTGAATATAAAAATAAAGATTAAAAAAGCTGATTTTGTAAGAACAGAGTCAAGACCAAGGAATGTAGAACTATAAGCACAAAAGGCAATGAAACACATTTTTTCCCAAAAGTATCTTGAGTTTCTTAAGACTTATTTTTGAATTCTGACCTCTAGAGCTGTAAAATAATACATTTTTGTGTTTAATACATTTTGAGTTACATTTTTGATCATATGTAACAGCAGCAGTAAGAAATGAATACTGTAGCATGCTGCTATTATTCTTCTAAGAAGTGACCTTTGAACTGAGACCAGAAATTATTCTTAATGGAAAGAGCTTATCCAGTTCCCATTTGTAAGGTCTTTTGTCATAGATAGAATGACTACAACTGATATAACGAATGCTCCTCCTGTATGTGTCATTTACTAAAGCTCTTAGGCCATTTTAATTGTCTCTGGCAATCTTAATGTACAAAAGTATCTGAAACTAAAATTCAGTAAGCCTGTAGATTTTCATCCTGGTAGTTTGACACCAAGTTTACATAACAGGTTCCTTCTTTCTCCCTAATGTCTCCCTGGCCAATACCTGGCAGGTGCAGGATGGGGTGGAAAGGAAGGCTAGCTAGCCTGCACACAGGGTTCGCCAGCCTCAATTATAAATTTACATTTCCAGAGACCTCACACTCACTCCCATCTCAGGGGTCTCTGAACTTCATGACAGAAATTGAACCTGAAGGCATTTCTTCAGAGTTAAGAAAATTTAATTAACAATTGATACCAAGGGTTTAGTTTAGGTGAACATTTTTTGATGAAGGGTTTACCAATTTGCAGAATTTATTAGGGAGCAGAAAGATGGGAATAAAAAAGTTAAGCACACAACTGCCTCTTCTTTTCTAATTCACAAGATATGATTCATTAAGTTCCTGCTAAGCATCCTTGATGCAACTAGTAGTTTACCAGGCTTCGGGATATCTATGCTTTACTTTAATAGACCAAAGTTTAGTTCCTCATATTTGTAAAGATTTGTTCAGCAAGTAACCTTCTTTTTCCACCCCCTCACACCTTGACTAAGTTGGCATTATCTATGTGAGAAAGGGGGGGGGGGTGAAATCCTAAAGGAAGTTATTTTCATCTCTACCTAGTTTATAGAAAAGTATTAGACATGCACATGACTGACATAAAAATTCACTACAGCACACGTGTATTAAAATGAAAAAGCATTGTTGACAATGAAGAACTTCGAAACAGTAAATTGCACTAATCATGATGATCTAGACTCTTAGTAAAAATACCCTGTACTAAGGAGAAGTGCCATGAGTCATCATGTTACCATGATGTAAACACCTCACATCAGAGTTGCTAGAAAACACATAAAAAAGGCAAATAATTGGGCCAAGTTCTCAAGGCAAGCACAGAATAAATGACCAGTTTTTGGGAAATGAGATCCAAAACGGAAGCATCAAACAGTGTGCTTTTTGTGGGAAGAGATCAATGCCAATAGAGAAATTCACCTAAGTGGAAAACAAGGTCTCATGGAAAATTTGAATTAACTGAAATATAATACATTTGTCATTCTTAGTTAATTACCTGCAGGCTGTTTTCCATCCCAAACATACACATCACACATATTTTAGATGACAATTTGTGCAAAAAGAAAGAAAGAAATGAAGAAAAATCCCATCTGCCTCCCACAATGTCTCAGGGCTCATCTCCCCCTACCCCTCATTTTGTATTACCACTCATGTTGGACCCTGAAAATTTGTGGTCTGCATAATGATGCCACAAAAGTTTTAGTCAGAGGAGGAGAATTCAGTTTTGATCATTTTTTTGATGGAGAAAATATCCATGAATGGACATTTCAAGAGCTTCAACAAGAGTGACAATAATGTTCTCACCATCTGGGAATTCTGTATCAAATTCATTGCCCTTAATAACAAAGGCTGAAAGACAAGACGATGCAGACACTTTTGATAGACTTTTATTTTTTTAACCACATATAGTTTTGCTTCTCTTAATTTATTTTATTTAATTTAACTTAATTTTTTATTTTTACAAATTATTAGTAAAACTAATCCTACAAATTATTAGTGTTATTTTACAAATAACACTAAACCCAGAAGTCAAAGGACAAACATGGAAAAATTTGATTTCAAAAAATGAAAGCTTTAATTATTATGAATGTAAGGTGAAAAACTGAGTCATGTGGAAGAATGATTCACACCAGTAGCAAATGATTAATTGCCAGCATATTTAAGGAACTCTGAAAAGTCAGTAATCATTTGAGCAGTGGCCAACATTGTTAAGGGCAGCTGAAGAAAAAATAGTCAATAGACATGGAAAAATGTGTTCAACCTCAATAATAGGAGAAATGGAAACTAATATAAACATAGTACAAATTTGACAGATTTCTTATATCCAGTGATAACAAAAATGTAGAAAAGGAGCTATTTTCATGATGGAAAGTTTGTTCTACATAGAAAGGTCTTCTAGGTAGAAATGAATGGTATCTCTGGTTAATTTTAAATATGTTTATATTTTGTCCCAATAAGTCCATTTCTGGACTTTCAATTCACAAATGCAAGGGTATACACAATCTCATAGCTGTTAAAAGTTACACAAAGTATGGTGGTACACGTCTATAATCCCAGCTACCTGGGAAGCTATGACTGGGGATTGCTTGAATCTGCGGTATCACAGGCAACGGGAGCCTGCGGTTCCATGGGCAAATATAGCAAGACCTAGTCTAAAAAACAAACAAACAAAAAAAAAAAACAAAAAAAACCGATTTTTAGTTTGATGTAGTCTCCACTGTTTTTGTTTCCATTGCCATCCCCTAATAGATCTCTGTGGTTAATGCCCTGTCATTTTTCTGGCAAGGGGATGGAAACAGAGGAACACTTATCCACTGTTGGTGGAAATGCAATTTGGTGAAACCTCTGTGGGAAGTGTTATGGAGTTACCTTTAAAAAATAAAAGTGAAAATCTCAGATAACCAGCAATAACTCTGGTAGGTGTTTATCCAAAGAATTCAAAAATAATATGAAAAGGTTTATGCAGATCTAATCTAATGGCATCATCCAAAATTGTCAAGTCCTGGAACTAACATAAGTGTCCAACAACACATGACTAGATAGTGAAATTCTGGAATATATGCTTAATAAAATACTTCTCGAGTATTAAATAGATTTAGCAGTGCCTTGTGGTGATATATATCATTCTTGACTCAAAACCTAATATCTGATCACTACACAGAAAATCACTGCAATGGAAATTCAGTGCATGGAATTAGCATGCAGAGTTTAAAGCTCCCATAAAATATCTGATTAGAGATAAATGGTAAAAACCCATCAATTTAAAATAGCAATATACAAAAATTGAAATACTACAAAATAAAATTTTATTTTATATGACCTCCATAAAGAAACTTTCCACCACTTTTTAGACTCATAAAGAAAGTCTGGAACTAAAGGAAAAATATGCCACATGTGTGGATAAGATGAAACACAATATTATAAAAGTAGTAGAAGTCATTAAGTCAATATGGAGTTATAACATTAATAAAGCACCCACCAAATTACTAAATTTGTAGAATCAGAAATATCTATGCTAAAGATCATGTGCAAAATTAACAAATCAGATGCTTATTATGCTCATTAAATGCTTAATTAAATGCTTATTAAAATAATAAATGATGGTGTATAGTAATTAAGGACATAAACTATGTGACAAACCTAAGAGTAGATTAGCAAATTCCTGGAAAAGAACAAGCAATAGATCCAAATGCAAATGGAAATTCAGAGAATGATAAAGGCATCATCTCAAATCAGTGAGAAAAAAATAAATCATTCTGTAAATTGGGTAGCAATCTAAAATAAATACATAGAATTAGAATTGAATTAAAATTGAAAGGTTTCTTGACCATGGCTTAAAACCCATGCTATTAAAGAAATAGATATTGTTATTAAAGAAACAGATAAATCCAATCCTGAAAAAATAGGAAACTGCAAATTTCCAAAGACCAGTGATAAGCTGGGAGGAGAGCTTCTAATTTATTTAGCAGGCAGATGTTTAGTATTCTCATATGATGATGTATAGACATTGCTGTGGAAAGAACATCTACCAAAATAAAAATTTGATAAAGTATATAAACAAATAGTGAGAAGGAAATTTAATTCTTCAATCTATGGAAATTGTCCAATCTTACTATTAATAAAGAGATTTTTTTCCTTCCATCTATCAGATTGGCAGATATCCAAGATTCAGTAGCATATTCGATTGATGAGACCATGAAAAAATGGATACCCTTATGCAGTTATAGGAGAAATATATTATTTTTACAACTTCCTATAGAAACCTATTTACATAAGCCTATACAAATTACAAAACTCCAAATGTGTATATCATTCTGAGAATATAGAGAAATTCCATGTTAAGTATTTATACTTTGCATTTTGTAAAATGATATGTAAATTTTTTCTACGCTATCTTTATTTTAAAAACAGAGTTTGGAGTAAAGCTCAATTTGATCATAAGAGGAATGGATAAGTGAGTGTGGATCATCCATGTAAATGTGTACTATATACTGAAAGCAAAGTAGTGACAGTTACATCTCCATGTGTTGGTTTGAATAAATGTCCAAAAGAGACTTCACAGAAGAAACACAAAATGAAGAAGAGCATGTATCATCCTCCATATTTTGTGCTAAAAAAAAAACAAACAAACAAACAAAAAAAAACTAATAACATTGCCAGTTTCCAATCCTGTCCCTAACACTTATATCTGGGTAAGTTTGAGAAAGTTAAATATTGTTTCCATGCTTTGGTGGCATAACCTAGAAAATGGAGATATTCACTACCACATAAAAAGTTACGGAAAGGAGAAAATGAGAGAAATGCATGTAAAACACTTAGCAAAAATTTTGATTCATAATAATTGCTCCAAAAGGAATAGTTATTAATATTAAAATTATCTTTGAATCTTTTACCTTTATAAACTTAAGGAATAGTTTGACAGTTGACAGTTTACTGCCTACTAATATTTCTTGTTTGTTATAGTAGCTTACCCAGTATGTATGTGTGGACAGGTATTTTCTTTATCATTCAGAAAGGGTCAAAGTGCCTAAAGGTTGAAAAGGATAATGCTAAAACCCAAACCTTAGAGATGTAATTAAGGCTACCTATCTGAAATGAAGTATTCAAATAAAGCAACAAGAAAGTAAAACCTGATTTGTATAAAATTTAATTTGCACAAATTCTCCCCGAGACAGCCACTGGATAAAGTGAACTCCACCTGTATCAAATTCTCAGTCATCGTCAGTCCCTAGGAAACACCAAAACAGCATCTGGTAATCAGTGTTTCATCTCTCAGTGAAGCCTGAGGAACTGGGCAGCAGCCAGCATGATATTATGAAAAGAAAATCATGTGGGTCTATTCAATTTTCTCATATGACAGGATGACAGGTCACAAAGATAGGAGGAAAGCAATAGATGTAATCTACAGGAGCCACAGCAAGCCTTTGAGTCTGCCCCACAAGACAGGCTCATTAACATCTTCTGAAAATAAAGATCTGAAGAACTGGTGACTCCTACCCTCATGGAAGTCACCTAACTTAGACTACTTGATAGAATGAATGCAGCTCAAGACTGGAGCATGTCAAGGACTCTGGAGAATATAGAAGCCATGCAGGGGGGTGGGAATTAATGAAGACACCAAGACAGGCTGAGAGAGACAAAGACAGTGAGAATGTGTTTATGTTCTTGGATCTATATACTCAAGAACATGAAATAGGACAACACTGGTAACAAGGAGCATCTCATGGATGGATTCTGATGGGAGGGGAAACCAAGTAAAATCATAGACAAAGGAGAATTGCAAGTATGGTCACACATTCATTCATTTGTGAGTGCATAGGAGGTAATGAAGGAGGGAGGGAGAGAGAGAGAGAACACATACTCAGGTGGGTATAACTACCATCCTGAGAACTTAAAGTATTTTGTATGAGAAGCCCCTGTGTTAAAAAGATAATAAGGCAAGGTTCATCCTAGTGATTCTTGGAACATACTGACAAGGCAAAATTTTGATCAGCTATTGATGGACCATTTCCAGTGACCACTATGCAACTGGAGAAATGGGAATGGGTATTACTATTGTGTCAAAGATTTGAACATGAAACAGAAGCTGGGTCGTTCCGGCAATAGTGCTCTTAGCTCAGAATCTGTACTTGCTATTGAAAGATCAAGGGTTAAGCATTCGATTTGACCTCAGTTTGGACCCAATATTCAGCATTCAGTACTCTGTCAAGGAATTCATGTCATACGTAAACAATGGTATTGCACCATCTCTAAGAAATCATGACCTTATTTTTAACAAAATAAAGCAAATATTGTCATTAGAAAACCATTGAGTTGTCATTTCAGTAACCATATTCTACTAATAATCATACAAAATAAAATAAAATATCTCCTGTCATGAATTCACTCTTGGTTATGGTATCATCATAATAGCCTGATGATTTTATTACTGCTGTAAGCAGGCAATTCTCCTTTTGTTGACTACTGAGGTAGATACTACTGGTGACATTAATATGATAATTAGAATTTAAAAACTGGATTAAGTTTTGTTCTGTGTGGTATTTCTGGAAAAACATGAACAGTTGTCAGAAACAACATCATCATGTCTTTATGGGATGCTCTGATCCCCACCATTAAGGTTGCTATGAAGATTAAATGAGATAATGTATTTATAAGAGCTGTATATATAAATGTTTCAGTTAATGTTGGGTTTTATGTTTTAGACCTAATTTAAATACTGACTTACTCTGTTTTTATATATAATATCTATTGTTTGGTGATTAAGGAGTTATACTATTTATTATGAAATGTTAGAAATAAAAGAAGAAACTGACAATTTTTTCTTGATATTATGAAGTTAGAATCAATTAATGAAAAACATTCATTATTACAGAATAGGTTTTTCTAAAGATGTAATATGAGCTTAGAACTGTGTATGGAAAATAATGAATTTTCATTAAATATATGTTGCTATTATTGTTATTATTAGAAAGGTTGGGAAAATCTAATTGTGGAGAAGAAAAAATAAATTTCTCATATAGCATTATTTCTCTTAACATTTTGTATTGTTTTCACTCAAGTTGATCTTGAAAATACAGATACAAGCTAAGCACTGTCCTGCTCACAGACATAAAAATTAGCATTTCCCCAGGAAAACCTGGGATCAATAAACCTCATACGGTTAAAACACTGCTCTGTCCTTTAAGTAAATGCATTTTCTTTAAAATAGCTTTCTTGCCATATGGGAGAAGAGGACTTTTAAATAATTCAGTGGATAAATGCATGGATGGGTGGGTGGGTGGATGGGTGGATCGATGGATGATGTATGCATGTTTGTATGTATGTATGTATATATGGATGGATGGATGAATGGATGGATGGATGGATACCTTCATACATACATACAAAGACTTCTTTTATTCTTAGCTCTGGGATTCCTATGAATTTGAAGGATCCAGTAACATTCAGTATCTGGAGAATTCCAACTGTCCAACAGGCATTGTACTTTCAAACTGAATTAAAAGAACACAAATTATGAAATTTTGTATTATTTTATCAACATTTGGAAATCTGTGTGGTGTGAAGAGATAGCCCCAAGTTTAAAAGTATAAGAAGAAGCTCACTGGAGGTGGGGGTGGTGGGATGAGGGTAACTGAGCCCAAAAGGGGATCAGAATATTATACAAACAGAATTTCTATGACTGTGGAGAGATCAGAAACAGTGAATGATGTAGCAAAGAAGTGGGAAGGGGGAGTGCAAGATGCCTTCCTTGGTAGTTTTTCTGAAGATAGAATGGTGGGCAATGAATTATGCAGGTGCTATTTTATTATATAGTTTTACATCTTTGTATTCCCTGGGGATCACCCACCACCTCCCCTCCCTGACCACTCCCTCCCATCTCCCCCTAAACCCCAGTTGTGTTCTTAGTTTGGTTTTTAGCTTATTTGGACTTTCCTCCTGGCCTTTTGCTTGTTTTTCCTATTACTCATATATTGGTGAAACCATTTGGTTTCTGACTTTTTCTTTCTGGCTTGTTTCTGCTAATATGATTTCTTCTAGGTAAATCCATGTTATCATAAATTCATCAAATTTGTAATTTTTAATTGATGAGTAATATTCCATTGTGTATATGTACCACATCTTTTTCATCCATTCATCTATCTTGGAACATTTGGGTTGTTTCTATGTACTTGTAATTATAAATATTTCTGCACTGAACATCCAAGCACAGGTGTCCCTTTGTAGAAGCATTGAGGTCTCCTTTGGGTAGATTTCCAAAGGAGCCATTGCTGAGTCAAATGGTAGTTCCATTTTCATTAGTTTGAGGGTCCTCCACACTGCTTTCCATAGTGCCTGGACCAGTTTATATTCCCACAAGTAATGTAAGAGTGTTCCTTTCTCTCCACATCCTCACCAGCACTTGTTGTTACCCGTTTTTGTTTTTTGGGTTTTGTTTTTTGGTTTTTCTTTTGATGTGGGTCATTCTTACTGGTGCTATCTCATCATGGTTTTGATTTGCATTTCCTTAATTGCTAGTGATATTTTTCATGTGCCTGTTGGCCATTTGTATTTCCTCTTTGGAGAAGTGTCCTTTTAGTTCTTCCCATTTTTTGACTGGGCTTCTTGTTTTGTTTTTGCTAAGTTGTGTAAGTTCCTTGAGTATCTTTCTTATTAAACCCTTGTAACTTTTGTGGAGGGCAAAATTTTTTTCCCACTGTTCAGTTTCTTTTTGTTCTGACTGTTGTCATTTTTGCTGTACAGAAGCTTTTAAGTTTGAAGTCGTCCCAGTTGTTTGTTTTCCTTCATTTTTTTGCCAGCTATACATTGGTCCAGAAAGGGATTTCTGAATTGTAATTCAGGAGAGTTTTGCCCAAGTTTTCTCTATGTATTTTATGGTTTATGTCTTACATCAATGTCTTTTATCTATTTTGAGTTGGTTTTAGTACAAGTTGTGAGTGTGTTGTCCTGACCCATTTTTTTGTTTGTTTGTTTGTTTGTCTTGATTCAGGTTTCCCAGCACCATTCATTGAAGATGTCCTTGTTCCAACTAAGTTTTTAATTCCTTTGTCAAAAATTAGTTGACTATATATATATATATATATATATATATATATATATGTTATGTATATATATGTATATACATATATATATGTGATTTTATTTCAAGGCACTCTATTCTGTTCCATTGGTCTGATAGTCTGTGCTTGTACTAGTACCAAGCTGTTTTTAATTACTATTACTTTGTATTATAATTTGAAGTCTGCAGTAATAGTACCTCCATTTTCTCTTTTTTTGGTCAGAAGCCTTTTTGATATTTGAGGTCTTTTGTTATTCCATATGAAGTTCAGTGGTTTTTGTTCTATCTCTTTAAAAAATGCCATTGTAATTTTTATAGGTATTGTGTTGAGTCTGTAGATTGCTTTTGGTAGGATGGCCATTTTGATGATGTTGATTTTTCCAATCCATGCGCAGGGGATATCTTTCCATTTCCTTATGTCTTCTATCTCTTTTAATAGTGTTTTAAAGCTTTATTTATTTGTGTAGTTCTTTCACATGTTTTGTTAGGTTCATCCCTGGGTATTTTATTTTTGTGTGTGTGATGGTAAATGGGGTGGTTTTTTAAAATTTCTTTTTCTCCTACTTGACTTTTACTTTAAAAACCCTGAATGTTAACTATCATCCATAGAGTCCAAGATAAATAGTGAGGAGAAAAAAGTAGTCTATCATTTAGTGAGTGAAGTAAATTGAATATGTCCACCTGACTCGCTTTGTTGCAGCAGCTATTCTAGAAGTGTAACAGGCAACTGAAGAGGCAGCCATGGGCCTGAACAGAATTTAGAATTGAGAGACTGCTTTGGCTAGAATAAGAATGGTGGGGAAAAGCTGAATTCCAAAAACATTTACTACCAGAGTGTCTTTTTGTGCATAAAGTTCTTACAAGGTTCCAAGAGAAGGTATTTACAATTAGACGCTGATCTCAGGCAAAAAGATGGAATCCCAGTGAGACCCTGTCGTGACTTCCACACTGAACAAAATGGAGCAAAAACTTTGTTTAAAATAAGCCAGTATCTGGAAAGGATGGCTGACCTACACTTCTCTTGTCACTGACTTGAGTGAGGATTGTCTGATATGTTGTTCCAAAACTCTCCGACTCCTTCTTTGGATTCTAATGGTCTCTCCCAAAAGATCTCTTGATCTTTGTCATTTTTTTCCCCTGTGTCCCTTTTCTTCTGATACTGGCCTTCTGGGAAGATGTATTTTTGTTCTGCATTCTAACTGGAGCCTGAAAATAGAAGACATCAGTAGGCAGAATTTTTTTTTTCATACAAATTTAGGAAAACATGTTAGCGTGAACCCTAGCATGATCTCCAGAAAAAGTGTGTCTATTTGGTAATTTCACAGTCTGTTTCTCATTTTAAAATAATAAAATAAAAGTGAGAGTCACTTTAACTTCTGAATCACAAATAAAATGCCATATGTTAAAATCTATTAATGAACAATAATATCTAAAAAAGATTTTTAAAAAAGTAAAAATTAAGTAGATGTGGAATGATTGACAGTCTTTGTGTATATCAAAGCTTTTTAATTTATTGGATCGGGCACTGATGTAATGCAAGTCCTGAAACTTGTAGCATTTTGTTGGATTATTTTGGCATATTCCAGGTGTCTGGTGCATAAGTTATTCCAAATTGCTTATATCATTTTGTACTTTTGTATTAACTAAAATCAATATTTTATATTTTAAAATTCATATGGTGGAACATCCTCTCTGGAATAGCTTTCTCTTTTCATTTGAAGAATTTGTGCATTTACAAATAATTTTTCTGTCTTTAGTTCTTTGAGAACAGCGGAGAGATTTTGTTGAAATATACAGAGAGTCAACTAAGGTACAGACAGGTTTAGTGACTCTCTGAAGATCACACAGCATTTTATACAGAAGGATCTCTCATATCTAGGCTGCTTTTCCTTATGACTCTATCATTAGATTATATGATTTTTAGACAAAGTGCTATGTGCAGTCCCTTGTCACTTTCTCCATTGTTTGCATAAATTCCAATATTTATGATGGTGGCCCAAGCTGATGCTCTCTCACTAAAAACAAACCCAAAACACCCAGATTGTGTTATAAGCAAGTGGCTGCATCCAAAAGCAAAAATAGATATCCACAGATGATTTGGGAGTAGAGAATCATTCCCAGGCCACTGAGGATGGTGCAGTACTTTTTCCTATAGTGTCAGGATTTTAGATATTCAATACTTCTGTAAGGCACAACTCAATTAACATCTTTATATTTTTTATTGTATTTAATGTACATTTTTTGTTCCTCATTATCAAAAGAATAAAATGGGATATAGTTTCACTCTGAGCAACTACATGATATATTTTGAAATTAAAATCTCTCTTCATCAAAGTGGTATGAAAGAAAATATTTGGTGTTTTTACAGTGTTCAAGATTAAGGCTGTTTACTGGACTCCTGTATACATGAGGAACAATTTGTCCCATTCTATTCATTAGCTCTGAGTTGGGGTGCACCCAACATAAGTGCCACATCATGATAATACAGAAATGCGTATATATAAAGACATTACCTCGCAAAAATTCAAAATGATTTCACCCCTGACATGACTAATGTTATTGCTGTTAATTAAATGGCTTGTTTGTAGGGATTAAATAATTATAAAATATTTTCAGTACATTGTCTTTGAAGAGAAATGAGTTCCTATAGTAATAGTGCCTATTTATAGAATGGATAGTGGTGCATAAAACAAATTAGAGAGTAAAGCACTGTATCCATTGCACTATTTTCATCTTTAATAAGACATTTTCAACCCCTGGAACATATTTATAGTTGAAGTGTTACTCTCAGAAACACAGATGTGAGAAATAAACACCAATGTGGTTTCTGGAACAGATAACAGTAGAAAATCATTTGTAAGTTCTCTCCTGCACTGAAAATAATAGCGGTGATTGTTTGATAATCTAGCAGTGTTCTGTTCCTATGACCAACAACAAGAATAGAGTTGTCCCAAGACCTAAACTAAATAGGGGAATGCTACTTACTGATAGTGAGATTTAATGATATGTTCTGCAGTTATTTTGTTAACAAACCATATTTTCTTGTTCAAAAGAAACAGTAAAGTGGGGGTGGATACATTGAGTCAATATTTTTGAACTATTCTCATCTAGTGTCTCTTGTTCTTAAAACATGGATGGCAGGGTTTCTTTTAATTAAGCAATGTGTTCAGAAGGATCCTGAGATTGAATCTAGTCTTTCTGGAAAAGACTCTAACTGATCAGTGATACCCATTCTAGTTATGTGTGGGAGAGCAGTAGCACCCATCTGATCTGAATACCAATTCAGATCATAAAAATCATTTTATAATTACTGAATGGGGTTACAGATTTTTGGGGTGATGTTTTAATGATATAAGTATTGACATACACTGTTGACTTTTGTGAATTGTAAGCTCATGTTGTTGTGGGTATTTAATATTAGGAAGATATTTTTCCATACCTCAACTAGGTCTCCTTTGTACCCTTAAATGGTCCAATGGGGAACCCCATTATACTGGGAGAAGAATACAAATCTGGAGCTATAGAATGGTGCTTCACAAGCTATCACTCATGCAAGCTGGATGTAAACCCTCTATTCCTATTCCTCACTCCATATTCTGACCCCAGTGAAAGAGAAGGTAAAAAAGGTATTTCAAGTATGTAAAAAGCAGTGATATTTTATTCAATTATGCGACTCTCAAAGTTACAGTGTTTTCATTAAATGCTAGGCAGAATTTCAGAGATAAGCTAGATTGCAGGGTGTGAATGCAGGTGGGGTCTACACACCCACAAGCACTCCCACATTTCACTGGGGAACAGCAAGAGGATAAAGATAGGAAATACATGAAATTACTGTTCTAGCCATAAAATACTTCACATATACCTGATTGTGACATAACCCTGTAGTCTTTTTTTCCCCCCAGAAGGATCATGATTACTGACTTTATTTAAAACCTGTCAAGAGAACATTTATTATTATTCATTTAAAAAATAGGTAGTAAAGGATAGAATGATATATTAGTTTATAATTTGAAACACTTTTAGAAAAACTGTAGTGTTTTCTGTAAGACAGAAATAAAAGGTACCATGTAATTTTAACACACTAGGTGTTCAAAAATTGTTTTATTTTTGTTTGAATTGTGTATGCTGCAGTATAATCCAAAGGGTATCACTTTGCAAAAATATTTGCATTTATGGGTATGCAAATGATGCTTTGGGGAAGAAAATCAAATGCTAAATGCATGCAGAATGCTGATTAGTTAAGATATTCACATGATTTTATGAAGCAAATAATCATCTAAATACATCCCATTATGGAAAAAATACAGATGTTCAAATCACTGCATTTTTTACTGATAACAAAGTTCAGCCACATGGGCATGAAAGAAGCAAATAATAGACCACAGGTTTCCCCTCCCTTTTTCTGGGGTACTGGCCCAAGATTCTCTGCAGACTGAGGTGTCTGTCATCCTGAGTACCCCCTACTTCTATCCCTTCCGTAAACCCTTCTATTATGGAGCTTCTGTCGCTCAATCATATCATTTCTTGAATGACTGCTCCACACAATTTTGAATTCTCAGACACTATTTCCTCAGTATTGGGGGGGGGGGTGTATATATATGAAGAATTATGCCAGATATGCAATCAGTACTTTTACATGAAAAGGATTAAGAATCTTTGTGCTATCTCTCAGTTGCTCTAACTGCTAATGAAGGATTTCTGGTTATGGATACTAAGCCCAGCAGTGTCAAATTGTTGGAAGGGAATGCTGTGGCTGGGTCAGGGGACAGTACTGGTGGTGGGCCATCTACTCGAGTTGAATCAGCAGCCAGAGGAAGACAGCAATAGTAAAATGAAACAAATATATACCCCTGTCACTTCAGCTGTAGTTACCACTTAATCTAATTGTTTAGACATTTTGACTTCCTTTGAGACTTGACTTAGAATCTAGAGTGCATTTGGATTTCAGTGCTGTACTTAGTGAACTCTTGACTCTCCCTTAAAGGTCTTACTGCCCATCCTTTAAAATCTTTTACATTTAGAAATAATTTTCCTAAGCTTCCTGAAGTTCAAGGTATGGGTATTTAGAGGATAACAGAAAAGGAGAGGAAAAAACCATAATTGGAACCCCTGGCCCATGGACTATGGAGGAGCAAGGACACTCCCACTCATAATTTTGAAGCTGAAGTATTTGAAAAGTATTCACTGGGCATTTTTCATTTGGGGTTTTTCCTGGGGTTTGAGTAGATGTGAGCTAGGGCTGTAACCATTCAAAGGCTCACCTACCATGGTTGGCAATTCAGCTTCCTGCCAGCTGGTGTTCAGCGAGGTGCTAAACAGAGAACCCCCATTCCCAGCCTCTCCAGTATGTAGGGTCAAGGTAGTTGGACTTTATAAATGGTGACTGGATGTCCCAGGAGCAAGTCTGTCAGGGGAACCAGCTGGGTGCTGCCTGACCTTTTGTGAACTTGCCTTGGAAATAGGGCAGAATCCCTTATTCTAGGAGCCCCAGTTATTAATGGAAGAACTTCTAAAATATAGAATAATGTTTTAAAATTAGCAGTCTCCTTTTCTTAAAATCTGGCATTTCTGTTTCCTTTTTATTTGTAATAATTTATCCCAGTTTTGTAGATTTCACAATACCTTAAACTTCTCAAAGGATCACAAGGAATGAGTCTTTTTATGCTTTCTTGGAGGGGTCATTATTAAGTACTCATTATATATTATGATGATTTTGCAAAAAAAATATAAAAATAACTTAAATGACTGGGCAAGCCTACAAGCTACCATCAAATCATCATCTATAATCATCACCTAAATCAAGGGTACATTTTCCCCATTCCCACATCATCAACTCATCAGTCTCAAATTGCTTGAATTCCAGATGCCCCTTTTCCTGAATTTATCCATAGCAGTAGTGTGTGCTTTAAAACAGCAGCATGGGAAGCACTTCACAGTTTGCTCTGAGTTGCACCATCTGGATCAGGGTCTCAGAAATATATCCAAGTGAAATTTCTTGAAAACGGGCCATTGAAAAAAAATGTGTACTGTTAATCTTTGAGGAAACAATAGAATGGAAATAAAGATGGCATATTTTTCCAGTGTAATGAACCTCAACAGTTTCCATTGTGGCTGCTGGAGCGGGTTTGATTGCCAGTTGTTAAATGGCCTGCATCTCCTAAAGTGGGAGTACATCACTCAGCAGAGCAGCAGACAGATGATGTTTGCTTTAAAGAGAGAGATGAAACGCTTACAAATGCCATTAAAGACGGTTTCTCAAAGGCCAATGTCCTACTGCTTCTCCAGGCAGCAGGCAGACACTGCCCTTTCCTCCATATTCTTGTTTTTAGAGAGTTTTTCAAAATAGAGCAGGTTCCAAAGACAGTTCCTTTTCCAGTGTGGGGATGGTGATAACAAATGCAACATTTAGGAGCAATAGAGAAGTTACTGAGAAGTTGTGCAATGACTCCCCTGCCTTCTGTCATTTCTGGGTTAGCTTTGATTGCATTACTTATTTCCAGAAAATTCTCTGGTCACTTCCCAGAGAGATTAAATGCCACAAAATCCCTTAAGTATCTCAAGGTGTATGTCTCCACCCAAGAAAAAAGAAGCAACACAGACTCTTTCTGTGGTTCTTAACTGTTGAAATCCACTCTGGAGTGTAATTGGAGGAAGAACAAATGGTAAATATTCTTTTCTTCCTGTCTGCATTCCATCTGCCAATTTTGAATCATGTGCTTTAACTTTTTTATAGATCTGTGTGTTCTAATAAGATCTTATTAGGGAATCCAATATACAAAACAGCTTTTAAGAAGGAAGAGTTGCTTTAACAGAGTACAGGAGACCCTTCAGAATCATCCATGCCCTTGGCAGCTCACGGGCCCCACAGAAGATGTAGCCATAGCTTTGTCATTAAGCAGTTCAATTATAACTGTGCTTCTTTTTTTCTGAATGAAAATTTTCTGCAGAATATTGTTTCTAGTCTCATAACTAATATAGTATAGTATCAATATAATTTTATAAAAACTTTATGAATCAAGAAAGATTAATGCCCATACCTATTCATTAATCCATTCAATGAATGAACTACAACATACAGTATGTACATAGAGTAGAATGCTTTTCACTCCTTTAAAAAGAAGGAAACTCTTTAATATGTGGCCACATATACTGTAGGGTTGAGGACTGCTAAGTGAAGTAAGAAACATAGATTCTGAGTGATCCCATTTGTATGTGAAATGCTCAGGGAAACGGTAGTTGAGAGGGATTGGGGATAGCAGGATGTGGGAGTTATTATTAATCAGTGCCATCAAGTTTCATATAAACAAGATGAATGAGCACTAGACAATGATTGTTCAACATTGTACCAGGAATCAGTAATACTGCATTAATAGTAACAGATGTCATATTAGGCTTTTTTACCACAATAAAATAAAATTAATAATAATATCATAAGTAGTGATTTACAGTAATCGACCAGTTTGGAAGGTGAGGCAATAAATCAAATCTGCATTTTGCTGGCTACATTTTCTCCCACTCTGGGAGGAATAAAGGGAGTGTGTCAATTGGGTTTGAGTGCTGAAAGCATACCTGCTTTCAGGTACCTTGCCTCCAGTCCTGCCTTCTACCATCAGCTGTGTGGGGGTGTGTAAAGCATGTCACATCTCCTTGCTGTTGATGTTTGTTTTAATTTTTATTCTATTTTACATGTATTTAAGTTTAGAAATTTAATGAAAACATAGTTACTCTGTATTTTTCCCAACCCCTAACTTCCAGTTTACTGTCTGTATGAATTTGCATTTTCTAGAAACCTCATATAAATGGAATCATCTGATAGGTGTTTTTGTGTGTGTGTGTGTCTGGATTTTTTTTTATTTAGCATAATATACTTAACCTCTTAGACTGTTGTCTCTTATCTATAAGATGAACATAAAATTATCTTGAAATATTATTGTCAAGATAATTCACAGATGCATTTAATATAATACTCTAGAAGTACTAATTCAAAAATATGATTTATTTGGGTCAGTAATAATTAGATTAATGAAAGTAAGATTGTAAGAAGGATAGTGGCAAGATCTAGAGTTAAAGGGGAATGGAGCCCCTGGCTGGAAACTGAAAGATTTTTTGTGCTTCTATCACCTGAATTTCTCATTTGCCTGAATCAAGATTTCTCAATAAGTGCCTATTGTACTATTGCAATTGTGAACTGCATAATTATATCTTGGGGGGGGGGGAGTTGATGGTCTTGTGAATTGTGGGATATTAACAGCATCCCTAACCTCTACCTCCTATTGTCTGTAGTCCTCTCACCTCTAGTTGTGACAACTGAAAATGTCTCCAGGTATCACTAAGCATTCCCTAAGGGCAAAATTAGCTCCAGTTCTAGAGCTTGCTTGGACCTTGCTCAGGGCTGCAGAAATTCTTCCTTTCCCCTAAATAAAATAGCTCCATTCCCTTTCAGTCTATAGAATGCTAGAGGTCTGCATTACCCAGTGTAATAGACTCTAGAGACATGTAACTATTTAAATCTAAATCAGTTGAAATTAAATAAAACTTAAAAGTCAGTTTCACAGCCACAATAACCACAGGGCAACCATTTAAAATTTGAATTTCATGTAACCTACAAATAGCATTTTACTGTAAGTGTGTCACATGCCATATTTGAGATATATTTATACTGTTGAATAGTAAGGAAAAATGAACATAGACCCCCCTTGAGTCTGGGTAACACCCAAATAGCAGAGAGACCCTTGAGTCAGATGCCAGTCATATGTAGGCACCCAGGCATGTTGGGACATGTACAGATGTGCCCACCTGAGAAGAAACCTTTCGGACAAGCCATGCTCATGCTTAAAATTTTAGTTTGACCAGTTGCCAACTAACAGACTTCTGACAAATCAGAGTTGTACTAACTAGAAACATAATTTGCATGAAACAGACCTAGGACCACCCCTTCTGTTGTGTCAGCATGCTCCACACAAGACTCTTAGGACAGAGATCTTGAGGGCTTTGATTCTGTAGTGACTGGGCTGTAGTCCTGAAGCCCATGTAATAGTAAGTTCTAACACTATCATTTTAATAGGAGTGCTGAAACTTGACTGTCATAATTCAACTCTAAAGTACTAGAATATTAGTTTACTGTTTACCTGAAATTCAAATTTAATTGGATCACCACCATATTTTAGGTGGTGATCTTAAAAGAAATTGGAAGACTTACTGATGATGAGTAAATGTGCCTCCTGGGGAGGTGTAATGATGGTGGGAAAGAAGATACATTTAACTTAAATGATATAAACTATTAAATCAATCTCATTCCCAGGTAAACCTAATTCACAAACTTCATAATAACCAAGCTAGGAAAAGCAATTCTATCAGCTGATTGAGTGATGCTTTTATAGCAAATATATTGATGACATACACTGAGAAATTGAGATTAAAAAGGCATAGTGTCTACCCGAGTGTAAATTGATATTTTAAAGAAAATGATGGAAGGCTGGGCATGGTGGTACATGCCTTTAATCACAGCCTATGGAGCAAGGCCAGGACTAGGAATTGTTTGAGTCCACAGATCTGAGACCTACCTGGGGCAACATAGTGAGACCTAGTCCCAAAAAATAGTTGGACGTGGAGGCACATGCCTGTAATCCCACTACCTGGGAAGCTGAGACTGGGGATCGCTTGAGTCTGCGGTACCCTGGGTGGTTCCCTGGGAAAAACAGCGAGGCCTAGTCACAAGAGAAAGTTTTGTGCAATAATGATATGAAGGAGGGAATCATTAGTTTTGCCTGGGAACACAGGGATGTATGTTGTAAGAAGCTGAAGTGATTCTTAGTTTGACTTTGAAAAGAAACACCAGAAAGCACAGCAGGATGCATGAAAGGTGGGTGTGATTAGGAACCTGACCAGCACCTGCCTGTGGTGGGAGTCTGGAGCAAGCAAATGGGGGTTGGAAATGAGGTTATGGCTCCAGGATGGGCTGAGAGTCTGGAGACTAAGAGGTGTCCAAGCAGGGGAGAAGCAAGATCTAGGCTGTTACTTAGGAAATGATAATAACATTTGAAATGACCCTGTATTTTAAATATGTTTGGAATTACGTAGGATTAAATTTGGTATTTAAATATTTTTGTGTCTTCAGCTTTTAAGTGATCTCACTTGGGGCCAGCTTACATGTCACTTGTAAGGGGAGCAATGAAAAAGAGTAGTTAAGAGGGTTGATTTCAGAAAATGAATCCTAACTCTGCTGCCATGAAGAAGTCACTGAATTGTGCTCCTCATCTGAGAAAGAGAATAGTAACACACACCTCTTGGAGATGGAAGAGTTTTAAATAAAACAATAAATATATAAACTACAATAAACATATAAAATACAATGACCAACAATGCTCAACAAGTAAAAATTATTCTGTTTTAGTAGATAAAAATTAATGTACTTTTTCACATTTTGACCTAAGACTATAGACCCTCTAGCCCTTTGAAAATTCCAAACTCACAATCATTTCCAAAAGTCCAGTAGCCTTGTTCCACTAGGTCACACTGAGTGCACGCCTGCTGAATGTGGCCATTCATCAAGCCCCAGGTTGGGCAGTACCATTCCTTCAATCACAGTTTCTTCGCTGCTAGGCCTGCAAATCTTTCTGGTCCTTCCTGGCTTCTAATGAAGATACTACTGAAGTCTTAGCCCTGGAGAGTCTCAAAGATGTGCTAGGGGGCACCACCTCCCCTGGGTGTCATTGTCTCCTGTTTAAGATTGCAGATTTCAAGGAAGGTATTAGCATAGCCTTAATTAGAATTTTCTTTCAGAAAGATACAAAGGGGAGGAAGAGATAAAATAAGTTTTTTTTTCTTTGTAATGTAATCATTCAGGAGCTGTTCCTGGAAGGCTGGAAAACAGAATATATAAAGGGTTTGAAACAAAGTAAGGAGGAAAATAGGAATTCAGATTCAGGCTTGGTTTCTGCGAATTTGTGGAATGAAAGTGTGAACCGTGAGCTTGGCCGTGTGGCCAAGGCCTGGGGCCTGCAGCCTTTGGCTGACCCAGACTAGCCGCATGTGTGCTAAAGGTAGTTAAGAAGTTTGGAGATTGGAACTCTGAGTGGGAGTTTGTTTTGCTGAGTTTGACTTGTGTCTGGAAGAGGCCGTGCAAAAGTTAGGCCTGAGAAGAAAGTGAACTTTGCTGGATCCGGTACCATGAAGTTTCTTCTGCTACCTGGAGGACAAGGAGAAGACAGCGTGCAAGACAAAGATGAGCATGCCAAAGGAGCGTGCCAAAGGAGCATGCCAAAGGAAGATATCTTCCAGCATCTGGAGATGTACTCTAACTGGCTGATTTTGGTTAGTTGATCAGTACTGAGAGACTGAGGATTTTTAGGCAATCTGGGAAAGGACTTTGGACAATGTTGAGAAAGGTTTTGGACAATGTTAAAGTAATCTGAGTTTTACTTACATGTTTCTTTTTTATAGTAATTAGGAAATCACATTGTTAGAAATAAATTAGTCTGCACTGATAGTCTTGCTTTGACTTGGTATTTTGGTTGAGAAGGCGGGGGATGGTGGAAAGAACCCACGAGAGTTTAAAAGGGTAAATTGGGACAAAATAGTTTAAAGTTTTAACTGTGTTTCTAAGTTTTTTCTTTTTAGTTCTGAAAGAGGGAAAGGAAGCTGAGAGAAGCTGGTTGCTGATGTTTGCATACCAATAGAAGGTTAACAGTGGAAATGCTAATGAACTGTTTGTAGCCTGCTTCTTAGGGAGAGAAGCAGGCATAGGTATGTAAAGTTCTAGTTCAAGTCAGAAAGTCTTTTTCTCTTTTTACCCGATTTCAGATGTACAATTTTCAGTAGTTTTTCTGTTCTTAGTATGTCCCAGAATTTAGTGAAAATGCTCTTGCTTTTTTTCCCTCTCTTTTCCTCTCTCTGTACAACCCAGGCATGTGTTCATTAGGAACTTGGCAGAAAGAACCAGCTGTATCTATAGTAGTTCCTCCACTCCAAAGTCCTTTGCTCTGATGGATTTATACTTACTGCTTCAACAAGACCTGTCACAAAAGGATCATCATTCACCTGTATAAAGAGTTCTTTCTCTACTATGGTGCTCCTTCCTCCCTTCTCCCCACAGGGTAAAATAAAGTAGGGATTGTGAATTATTCAAATGAGACTCTTCTTTAGAAGTAATGCTGCCCATTTGAATTACTGTAGTGATGAGTCTATGGAGGGTATGTGGGGACAGAGTTTTGAAAGCTTGGTGAAAACCTCTGTGTCCCTTCTTTAAACCAAGGAGTCATGAAACATTCATTATGAGAGGTGATGCTGGTGCTGACTATGAATAGAACTTCGTGTTTCCATTTTGTTAGAGCAACAGTGGACCCAGAATCTCCTCCTTCCAGCTGACCAGGAAATTGCAGGCATATGTGACTGATCATCTCTGTGTTACAGCCTGTTTACAAAGTCAGTCCACCACGTGTCCTCATTGTGTTCCTTGCTATCACGCCTGATCATGCCGTCTGCTGAGATATCAGACCCTTGCTTCCCAGTCTGAGGATCTTAGTATGGAGAGGCCTATCCTTGACCTCCTAAGGCATCAAGATTAAACAGAGCCCCTGACAGGAGAAGACAGACAGAGCACAAGTTAGAGTGACTCCAGTGAGTATAGATCAGGGACTAAATGAACCCTTACAATATAGAAAATTTGATAAATATGACTTTAAAAAAAACACCCTTAGGACAATTATTTTATTTTGTTTTCTATCTATATGATATACTCAGTCAATATAATATGCATAATATTATTGTGAAATTGTTGAAAGGTAGCTGCCATTAACATAGCTGATGCTATGCATTGATAATAGTTAAGAAAAAGGACTTATTTCCCAGTTACTTTAGAATTGTAAATTTCAGGAAAGATCTGGCAGTATTATGGAGATTTGACTTACTGACTTGATTGTTTCAGGGCTAGGTGAGAAAAGCTTAGGCTGACTGTGCCAAAGTGAGGTTGCTAGTCTTCATTAGAATTCATAGTTTCTTTCAGAAGGATAAAAGAGGAGGAGAAAGAGAAACAAGGATTTTGTGATGTGAGTTGGATGACAAGGCTCTGTTCCTGGAAGTGGGAAAAACAAGCAAGAAAGATATAAAAGAGACTTAGAAGAGAAAAAAAGGATTTAGCCATTTTTGAGAATGGACACCTGGTTCTGAGGGCCAAGAAGATCTGGGGTCTGTGGCCTTGGGTCTGGGCTGATGAACTTCTAAAAAATTTGGAGATTTGAATTGTGTTTTTAAGTTTTTTTTTTCTTCTGCAGTTTTTAAAAGCTAAAAGCAGAGAGCAGCTGGCTGGCTTTTGCATATCAATAATAAAGGTGGTCAGTGTAAATGCTAATAAACTGTGTAGCCTGCTTCCTAGAGAGAAGTAGGCAAATAGTTGTATCTACTTAAAGTTAAAGGCAATTGTTAATGTAAACTGTTTGGAGCCTGCTTTTGATAGGGTGTGCCCCCCCACCATTGTCTCCTGTTTAAGATTGCAGATTTCAAGGACAGGTAATGTTAAAATGGGGGAATGACCTTAGCTGGAATTTCCCTTCAGGGGGATGCAGGGGGAAGAAAGAAGTGAAAGAGTCTAGGTGAAACAGATTTCCTGGAAGGCGGGAAATCAGGGTATATAAAGGGTGTGCAAACAAAGAGAAGGATTCGATGCAAATTCAAATATGGAGACTGGATAGAGAGAGAGGTTCAGTGGAGGAGAGATGGGAATCGGCCATCTTGTAAAGATGTGAGCCATGTGAGCTTGGCCATGTGGCCACCGAGGGCCTGCAACAACCCTCGGCTGGCCCAGGCTGGCAGCATGTATGCTGAAAGCAGTTAAGGAGTTTGCAGATTTGAACTCCGTGTTGGAGTTTGCTTTGCTGAGTTTGATTTGTGTCCAAAAGAGGCCGTGCAAAAGTTAGGCCTGAGAAGAAAGTGAACTTTGCTGGTTTGGCACC
>PVHY01000669.1:0-205819 GCA_004024945.1 Uropsilus gracilis
ATATATATATATATATATATATATATATATATATATATATATATATATATATATCCTTATACCAAAAGGTATCTTTAAAATGCTATTTGAGTATGTCATTGGAAAAAAAAATCCTCCTAAAATATTTGCCAAAATTCTCCTTTGAACTATTGCTTTAAGGATTATAACTGTATCATTTCTGATGGCAGCAGAAACAGTGGCTATTGTGCACCAGGTCTTGTTCCTCTGACCCATGTGTCAGGTGTCCCTTAATATTTTTCTACAACAACTACAAAGTCATCTTGGTATAAGCTCTGAAATATGCTGATTTTTAACATATATATTTTTTCATACTCCTTGAACATATAGGAAACATATGCCTTTAGTGGATTCATATAAGTCTATTGGATTTGAACTTCAGAATATATTAATAATTTTCTATTGGGTAAGTTGGTGACTAACTCAGAAGCAGGATAAAAATTTGTATAAATTTTAAGTTTTTTTTAATTCAATTTCTCTGTTGGTTTTAAGCAAATCACCTCAAAGTCATGATCCCTGAAGGGAATGCAAATTTATTTCTTGTTCAGCAATGTTATCTACTAGCTATGCAGTTCACCAAAGACTTTTTAGTTTTCCTTAATTCTGGATATAGAATGAAGACATTCCTTATAATGAAAGACTGTATAGGATTTTTAGATTCCAGGCCCCAATGAAGTAAACATAATTCTGTATACATTCCACTTAACTAGGGGGAGGGACTGGGGATACTGGGAATGCATATTTCCTAAAAGAACTGCTTCACATCCAGTAAGTCTCAGACCAAGCATAATACCCTAACAATCATTTTCTACCCAATGAAACAGGGTGTGTGCATTAACTTGCCATGGCCTTATGAGAGGCTTCTATTCCCTGGCTGCATTCAAAAGGTTTAGAATGAAGAATGATGAAATTATTTTTCTCAAACCATTAAATGTCAGTATCAATTTATACTAAGCAAATACTTTCATATCATTAAGTAAATGTTTTCATTTCATTTATGCTTTTAGCTTTTGGTGCTTAATAGATACAGTATAAACTTCAAAAAGCATAAAGGAATATCTTTTGAAGTTAATAAAGAAAGTTATAGTTTTGTAAGGCAGTTATCAAATTGGAAAAAAAATCTGCCTTAAAATACTTAGGATAATATGTGCAAATTAAAGATTAGCAGTGATTTTGTTACTTAGTGTGTAGTAATCGATTCTTAGTGTGTAGTAATCGACAGTGATAATATATAAAAACCTACTGGCCATCCATTTTGCATGAAATCTTTACACATTTACATGGTTTGTTGAAAATACCACCCACTTGATAATCAGTATTTAACCTCTTAATAATAAGCAATTGACATATTTAAAACTGTAATCTCAATATGAAAACAATTTCCCTTATTCACATCAATGCAAATAACTTTTTAAGAAACATAACAGTAATACAGAACAAAAAGTCTGATTGAGTCAATTAATCTAAGACAGATGTTGGTCTTGTTATTCACTGTGTGGTTTTTTTTGGTGTGGTCCATGAATTTTCTGCTTCTGAATCATAAATTTTTTTTGTTGTTGTTAAAAAAACTTAGTCCTAGGTTTCCTGGTAAATGCTCTTTTAGCAGAATTTCTGTTGGTTGAGTCCAGAAACTTGCCTTTTAGCAAACATCGGTGAAAACCACTTCAGTTTGTGTCCAAAATAGAGATTCACTGTTGCAGAGAAAGTCAATATTTGATTCAAAAATGTTTCAGTTTTCTAATGTTTGTAAGATCTCTATTTATAGATGCCTTTCAGTTAATGATTAGAAAATAAATTCAAAGTCCATAAGATGAAAGACTTAGAATTTACTATGAAGTATATTGTCTCTATACCAAATAACTAGAATTCTCTGTTTAACATAATGCTAATTGCCTCAGCCTAGAGAACATCTAAGATCTGACACTCTCATTAGGGCTTAGCACTCAACCTATTAATCACCACAGTGGGGTCACTGGGTAGGAGGGAGTATGTTCAGAGCCTTGGCCTGTGATGTCAGGGCTGGAGTCCCTTGTAGTAATTAGTTGGCATCTGGGCCATGGTAGCAAGGTATTATCATCCCTTCTGATGTCTGAATTAAAAACAAAACTAATAAAAGGTATGCAGGAAGGATGGAAAATAATGCAAATTATGTTTATTCCTTATTTCATCCCTAGAATAATAGCATTAAATTACAGCAACCATCTGGCTGTCCATATGGTCTCCTGGAGATCAAATGCTTTTCATCAAATAGGTCAAGCAGAGTGGTCACCCCATTAATAAAGGACTAAGTAGAGGTAGAGACCACATTATAATTTAAATGTTTCACATTATTTTTAGATAGATATAGGAATTTATTTTGTAAGTAGTGATTACATAGGATTATCTTTGAGTGCAATTTTGTTACCCTGTCAAAAGATAAATGTGGACAAAGTTAGCTCCACAGTTACTGGGTACCGACTGGGGGTGGCCAGTGCTTGTTAATTTTCTGATAATGTCTGTTATGACTTGGAAGAATGGGCCATTTTGGTGAGAACTGGTTTTGTCTCCATGGCATCTTGCCCTTCTGCTTTATGTGAACAATGGCTACCAGTTGGGCTAATGTATGGGTAGTGGTTTTACAATGGACTATTTCACACAGGGGGACAAAGCAGTGGACTACTTAGATCATTTTACTGTAAGTCAAGAAGCAAAAGTTCTTAGATATGGGGGAAGGGGTAGCGGCTAGAATATAAAGCTTACATTTTGCAATTCTTTTTTTATTAGGCAAGATGAGCTTATTATATAGCTTTTCTTTATGCTCAAAATACTTCGCAGAATGAAGGAGATTTAAAATAAGGCATAGGCTGCCACATCATAGCAACAGTAAAAATAAGTTCATTTTATTCCTGAGCTTGAAATGTTTAGAATTATCATCTTAACTTTACAAAATCAAAAAGTATTCTTGGACAGTTCTCTACTAGTTATCTGTGTCCTTCTTATACATATAAATCATGGTAGTTTTTTTTTTTTTTTTTTTTTATTCATTAACGTAGGTAAACTTTCCCTAGGAAATATGGTACAGCGTGGCAGAAAACACTAAATGACTAGATGACCAGCAATGTGTGAGTGGAAGGATCTGTCTTCCTTGGACACTGCAATAAAGCACTTCCAGCTCATGCAGCTCTTCCATCTCTCTTTTCCATGGATGTCTAGCATGAAATATTTCCTGAAGTGTGCTGATTGATTTTAACTACTTCTGTGAATATTCCTTTGAAAAGAAGGAGTTTTTCAAAGACCCCTCAAACACTTAAGTTAGGACTGAGAATGCAATTACTGAGATTGGCAATGCATTTTTTAAAATGCATTTTTAAAATGATTGCATAAATATAGAGGTCAATTCTCATATTTTTATATATTGTAAGTGACATTTGATAATTTATGTCAGAGGATTGGAAATGTCCTTTGGATATTTCTTTTTAAAAAATATTTAAATTTTATCTTTTTAAAAATTTGTTGATTATATATTTTATTCTTATAGTGTTGTACATACCATAGTTCTCCTACCATCAGTTCACCCCTGTGAACTGTCACCATCATATCACCTCTGTGAACTGTCACCTTGATCCCTTGTGCTCATCCCTCCCTTGACTTTGCCCTCCCTCCCTCACACCCCCTCCTTTGCTGTATGCTTCAGTTCTGTTACCAGCTTGCTAGTTTTAACTTTTTCTTGTCCTGTTGTTTGGTTTCTCTATATGCCATGGATAAGTAAGACCGCAAAATATTTGTTTTTTTCTTTCTGGCATCTTTCTTTATTATCACAGTAGTGGTTTTTGCAGCACAATTGCACTAATTTAGAGAAGTTTTTAAATGATTTATCTGGGTGGCTGTTCTTGAGCAAGAATTTGCTCAATTAGTCAAACCACCAAGTGGATATAGCATTTATGGATCTGGTTTAGGAACTGAGACTCCTTGCTATGACAGAAACTCTGGGTTTGACCAATTATTGCCCAATTATTTGTTAACGATCACCAAAGGTGGAGATACATTGGGAATCTAGCATCTTAACTGAAAGAAAATATGTCATTTTTTTTGCATTCATACATGCATTATAGAGTGCTACATTAAGTATCTACAAAGTGCAAAGTGCAGACTTGGCATAGGGAAGCACATCCAGGTATGAGACCCAGATTGTGTTTACAGGCTATGACATAGCTCTGCTCACCATTTTATATTTAATTATGTTTGTGATAAATATAAATAAACAGAGTAGTTGACAGAGTATTTCCAAAGGAGATAGATCTCATTACTAACTGATGGGGAATTATTTCTTTGAGCTGAATTTGAAAGATGAGGATGAAGTATTAATCAAAGAAAGGGATGCAATTGAGGCAAAAGAACTGATACATATGAAAGCCCTCATTAGAGAAGTTACACTTAGAGCTGGAGACCCAAAGGATTTGAATGTGACTGTAATATGATGATATGGAGAGTGATATAATTCATAGTCTTAAGTCCAATGCAAGGTCTTGAACAACATACATAGACACAAGAGAGAAGATTAGAAGATGGGCACCTCAGGTACTAAGTGCACAAGCAATTGTTGTAGTCCTTCTTTTATATTTTAATAGCATATTCCTAATCCAGAATGTATTGAAATATAGTCAGTTTTCATTATTTGCATTAGTATGTTCAATTAAATTGATGTGCAAACTGAGTCAATATTGAACTCTCACTCTTAATTCCACAAGGTTGGGCTCCTACAAGCCATTGGTTATATTTCCATCAAGTAATCAATATATAACTGCATTTTTTGTGTGTTTCTATTTGAAGACACCTTGTTAAATATGTATTGTTGACTTATTAATATTAAACTCACAGCAAACAACACTGTAACTCATGCCCAAACAAAGTTTACATAACATGCATAGTTTCTCAGTAAGACACATCACAGCTTTCCTGTGCATAGCACTGTGTTTGAAGGCCATTTTAGTTGCAAAATCATCAACAGAAAATACAAAAATCTGGAGAACTTGTTATTGGATGAAGAAAAGGACACTTGTTTACAGTATAACTAAAATAGAGTTTCTTTTCTTTTTTTTTTTTCTTAATGGGGAACATTCCTTTCAGGTGATTCAAGTTTTCCACTCTGCATTTTTTTCATGAATGACTGCAAAGTATTGTATTGATTCGGGGATTACAGTAATTTTTTGTGAATAGGCAAGTTGCATTTATGGATGAGAGGAGATGATCAAACATAACTACAGACTTTCTGTGATTGATTTACTCTTTTCTGTGCTTTATAAAAGATCTAAACTTACCCAGTGTTTTCTGAAAATAAGCCTGCACAAACAACTGCAAAACTAACTTATATTAGGATTTATGTAGATATACATTGGTTAGAACCCTAGATTTTACCAGTCCTTCCTAAAAAAATAAACACTCTCAAACTATTGAAGTAATGAAAATCATATTTAGAAATCTTTCTAATCCCTAACTTTAAATGTAAAGCTTCTGGAAGCTGCAATGGATTTTCGAAGATCAATCCGTGATACTCCATAGACTTAAATTACTTTGACTTTAATATGGTTAGCCTAGTCTGGGAATGTTTGCTGACAGTAGCTTCCCTTGGATTGTGTTGTTCATCTTTGGCTTCATTTCCGATGACACCAGTGATTGAATTTGAGAATCATATGGAGGGGCAATGGGAGCAATCTGTACATTATTCGGCACCCAGAAAGAAGTGTGAGTTCATGCAAGCCTGGAAAGGAATAAACTGACTAAAGAGAATTTTGTTCTACTTCAGACTCATCTGTTCTTTTCAGTTATTTTCAGATGAGTGAAAAGAATCTGTGAATACGAATGCAAATGAAATCTGGACAATGAACAAATGGTAACAAAAGGAGAAACATGGCTTGGGTGTTTAAATAATTTAGAGCTTTAAAATTTTTTTCACAAACTTCCAACAGATAATCCACTGCTTGTGCCCATGACTTACATTGATGTAGAAGTCTAAGAGTCATCAGAACAAAAACCACAAACTTTAGAAGTCTCCGTTTAGTCCTATTAATTAGAAGAAGAATAAAAGAGTAAATGTTTTCTGAGATTTAAACTCAGATGGTGTAAAAGATTAAAATATTAATTGGAAGATGAAATGATATGTGCTGTGAAATGATAGTTATGAAATCTACATGGAGCAAATAAGTTGCTGGTTTGTTGACTTTGGGGCTAGAACTGGGCAAGAGAAATTGTTTTTGAAACAGAGGTCTGTGTCAATGTTACAGATTTCTATCATTATAAATGATGGGCATGGAACTAGAGATTGAGAAATTTTTTAGTTTTCCTGTAATTTTTTCCTATTTTCTGGGACAACCCTTTCCCCCTTGATCAGAAATATGCAATGGGCTGAACTTTAATAACCTCACTCAGCCTGTCCTTGAACACTCAGAGGTTATTAACTTTTCAGTATTTTTTGGATATGAGTATTTCATGATTCTTTTACCATATATGTAAAATATCTACATAGAATTAATTTTTACATTTACAAAGAAGTAGAAATTTATGATTTAGTTCTAAAAATGAAATCATTCTATTTGAAATCAAACAGAAATTTGTATGATGTGTTTCTCTCCCACTAACTCCCCAAGGAAGAATGAGAGTCTGAATAAAATATAGAAAACATACCAATTCTATGTTCAATTTTGTTTTGTCACAGGTAGAAAAAAAAAATCTATACCTGGTAATTATGCAGTCTAACCTGCTGTTTGTTTTAAACATAGAATAAAATTAGTCCAAGATAAAGTAAGAACTCATAGTAGAGTGAGAATATTTTCTTTTCCTTTTTTTCTTCTACCTGAAGATTTTGGAATGCTTATAGTGTGCAGGGAGCAGGCCATTCTGTTGGGAAATGCAGTTACACAAGCACTCGTGAATTGCCTCAAGCTTTTAGTTCAGGAATGTTTGAACTAATTAGTAGTTAACTTTTTGTTGTTGTTTTGAGACTAGATCTTGCTATTTTTGTCCCTGGAACTGCAGGCTCATGTTGCCTGTGGTACCACGGACTCAAGCAATCCCCAGCTTCAGTCTGCAAGTAGCTAGGATTACAGGCACACACCACCATGCCCAGCTATTTTTTGGGACTATGTGTCACTGTGTTGCCCCTGGCAGGACTTGAACCGCAAACCCCAGACCCTACCATGACTCCATAAGCTGTCGCTTACAGGCAAGCACACCGTGCCTGACTCTAGTAGACAAGTTCAAGGAGCTGAAGTTATATTGACTTTGAAAGTTTTAACCAATTTCTAAAATATATTATGAAACACCTCTAAGTAATGGTTTTGCTACCAAAACTGGGCACAGGATAAACGCCAAGCTCAAAAAACATAAAATAGCAGAGAAAATTCAAAGCATAAAAGCTAAAATGATCAGACAGACATTTATGATTTTACTTTTCAAATAAAGGATGTTACTTCCATTAAAACAGATAAATCCAATTTTGTCTTTCTAGGATGGAAATACTAAGTCTAAGAAAGGAGATAATAGGAGTACCAGTGGCGCAATCGGTTAGCGCGTGGTACTTATACAGAAAAGAGATAATAAAACAATATGAAGTCCTCATGAATATGAATTATGTGAATAGATGTGTTAGCTAAATCCTATAATATTGGAACTACAGTATGAGTGGAGAAGGAAAATTTAGGCTCAACAAGAACCTGAGAAGATAAATTCTATAATATAAGGGAACAATAATCTGATAGAATTTGCGTTACCAAAAAAATATGAATTAGACCAATTTATAAAAAAAGTCCAAATTTGATTTTTTTATGAGTGATAGATTTTAGGTGCAATTAGAAACAAAGGTGTATATGTATATGTGCGTATATATATGTATATATATATTTCTATATATATATGTTTCTATATATATGTATATATATATATATATATATATATTTCTTACAAGTCACCGTTACTGGAGAGTGTTCATTTGTGAATTTACTAAGAATATTAAAACATGCTCATCTATCAAGGAACTATTGCACACAGGAGTCATACCTTGGTCTATCTGACTTAAAAGTTCATATTTTTGTTCACTTTTCTATGTTAGTGATGAATAAGTGAGTTTCTTATAACTGTATCTCACTCAACTTGTTTCCTAACACCCAAGTTTGGGTAATGTGTGCACAGTGGTGACGTAGTGGTAAACATAGCTGCCTTCCAAGTTTGGGTAATGCCCAACAGTTATATATCCAATCATACACATCACTATTGAAAAGGATGCACAATTAGAAGGATAGTAGGTTGTCCTACTTTGTGATTTTCTTATGTTTGTTACTTGTTTATTCATAGTTGTAGAGTTGACTAAAATTTCTAATCTAGCCACTGTTCCCCCTCCCCCAAACTCCCCCCCCCTTTTTATGCATTTTCCTAGATTTAGTCTCTGTTTTCTTGAAACATAATAGAATCTTGTGAGGCATATTTGGTTTTCATACCAATGGAAAAATAGTTTTCTATCATTAAAAAGATCTGTCATTGCAGTATGAATTCTGGCTACTTAAAATAAATGGGAAAAGTATATCCTTGAAATCAGAATAGATTGCCTTATTTCTTCAATCTCCAAAAGAGTACTCTCTGTGCTCTAAGTTTTAGTGTTTTCTCCACAGAAGTTATGCATGGTGACCTTAGCTGTTTTGTCATAATAGAAAAGGCAACACACATTGGTTATCATCACATCACCACCTTTAACACCCAATGAAACTCTAACTCCATGTTCATACCCTAAGCTTGAACATTACCAATAACATTCAAATCTATTGTAATCTCAATTTTTGAAAATCTTACTCTCCAGAATGAGACCCTATCTTCCAGCCCATTTCCATGTGGACCCCAGTTCCATTAAACATCCAACCCTACTGCACTTACCACTGCCTCTCTCCTGTCTTTTCTCTCTTGCTATACAGCTTTTATATTCAATGCTTACCCCTTTCTTGCATGCATTTTCAATTTAGTTACCTACTACCCCTTGAAGAGAACAGAAGTATTTAAAACTGTTTTCCTACCTGTGCAGTGTCTGCATTTGCACATCTAAATAGAACTAAAGAAAAATATGCTGCACAACTTACTGATTCTTTTTAATTGATCAGTAACCTCAGGTATGCTCTTAAGCTGTCTGGTAGCTATATATATATATTGCTGTCTTCACCCATTCTGTGAAATGATTATTTTTCACTGAATGCCTGTTCCTCAAGTCCAATGTCATTTCTTCCTTCATTTTCCATCACAGGTAATAACTTTGTTTCTTACCTCATCCAAAAGTTGAAGTAATCAAAACTGTCACAAGCTTCTGCAACCACTTTGTCCTGAGTATTTACATCTGTGGTTGTATATTTTCCCATCTGCACTGTCTGCATCCTAACATAAACTCCTTTATCAAGCATTTTCTCTTTTACCACTTACCTATTGAAGGATATTTCTACAGATGGAATTTTATATTCCTTCTTTTATTAACCATTTTATATATTTTACTTGAGAAAAAATTAATAGGCAATTAAAAATGTAATACCCACACTCATATTGTCTGTTAGCAACAACTTTACTTACTTCTTCCACTTAAACAAAATTTATTGAAAACACTGTTATTTATATTCTATTTCCTCTCTTCCCAATATCTTTATCTCCATTCTAATCAATCTATCCCTGACACTCATCTGAAATTGTTGATTTCAAGACCTATTGTGTCTTCTATGTTGTCAGCCTGGCAATCTTTTCCCATTGTTCATCAGACTGAAACTTTCACATGTGATATAATAGTTGATCACTGTCTCTCAGTGAACATTTCATTTTCTTGTAAAGGACCACACTTGCATATGTGGCTTTTGTTTTTATTCATCTCAGTATTTGTTTCTGATGCTCATTTATTGGGTAAATGCACAACACTTGAAGGTTTGATTTGAGTCTGTTCTCTTTACGGATGTAATTAGTTCATAAATGACTTGCACTTTTAACTTTATTTGGCTTCAATTTAAAAGTAGTTGCTCTCCAATTAATATCTTCCTCTCTAACCGCTTCTGAGCTCTAGACATGTATGTAAGGATTCGTTTCAATAAAAGAATAGTTGGTGGAAAGGGGAATAAGATATTTTTGGAGGATAGAAAGGATTTGAAGTGTTTCAAGAGTCAGCGTTGGATATGGTCAAGAGAAACCATATCCAAATTAATTCCATCCCACACAGAAAGTGTGGAAATGTGGGAATTTTGATTCCAGTGTGTTCCATAATATGATTCATTGTTTATTTTTGAGGTCATAGTATAAACATTGATAAAAAACTATAAAAATTTAGTTTCTTTATGTAAGTAAATACTATTATTTTTCTGAAACATAAATATTTCAGAATAAGCTGAGATATTTCATTAATTTCTATCAAAAATTTCTAAAACAATGGTTGATGTCTGCTTACATAGCCTTTTCATATCTATTGCCTTTGTTTCCATAAGTGTTCCCAGCTTATAGTTAGTGAATATATGATAGCTCCTTCTTTTTCATTGCTAAATAGACATACAGGTTATATAAACTGGTAATGAAAAATTTAACTGTGGAGATAAAAATATATGTTACATGCCTATCACATGTAATATGTAGTGCAATAGATGAAACAGTTAATGATATATAGAGATATGACTTTGCAGTTGTAGATCATCTCATCAATCCTAGAAGCAGGCAATGCACTTTCCAAAAAAAATTGTGAGCAGAAAAGCCTGAAAGGCCACGAAAGTGGAGAGCAGTTTCTCTTTGATCCTTAATGGAATACAGCTTTTGTGTCCTTGTTTAGTGCTGAGGATTAAATGACAGTGGAATAAAGAGAGGTCTAAAGGTAGTGAAACAGGCTGCTGTTTCACTTTTCACTCTAGCCAAAGAACATATCAGATGTCTCCCCTGAAAGTTAATCGTATTGTCATAGTTCAGTATCAGTTTTCAGGTGTTCATATGTAAACAGAAATAAGAAAATATACTGCTAAATAAAGAATGACATTCACATTGTTAATGACATTTCAAACTTTACTTGAAGTTAGTTTTAGCTTTTTATATCAATTACAAACAAAAAAAAGAACTATAATGAGCTTGCCAATCTAAAGTATCAGTTCCCAAGTTAATACCTCTTGTGTTTTTTATTGTAGAAATAATTAGCATAGAGTTTCTAGAATCAATAGATTCTAGATTTATGAAATCTACTGCAACTTGTAAAACCAGAATGGGACCAAAATTTAAGAAATAAAACATGACTTGGTAATTGAATTATGTGAAGCATTATTTTTTAATTGTTAATTACTTTGAAAATATTTTCAATAACAATATATTTTAAAAAATGTTGGCATGTTTTGCATTTTAGAATTTTTTTAAATTGAACTATGTGTGAAATTTCTGCTTTATTTGTATAATAGAAAGACCCATAGAAGTTTCTTTACCTGTGAAATGAGGTTAATAGTAAAAATTTTTTAGTCTATAAAAATGTCAGTAAGTTATGCACAATGTATTTCTACCTTACAATATCTTTCTCAAAAAATGATAACTATTAATATTCCAGTAACAAAGAATAATAGTTTGTCTTCACAAATATTGTTGAATAAGTGTTTTCCTCTAATAACATAACTGTATTTAATAAAAAATGAAAAGGGAATAATTCTTTGTTCATATTCAGAGTTAAATAGAATGCTGCTGCTGAGTTCTTAGTGTCACATTTTCTTACAGTTTTTCATTAAATAGCTAAATTTTTCTTCCAAGATGATATTATTTACAGAAATATTTCACAGTTTTAATCATCATTATATGAATATAAATTCACAAGCCTTCACAAAGTGAAGAAGAGTTTCATCCATTTCACTGTGCTTCACTTTACAAATGCAGAAGAGTAAGAAAAGGTGGAAGTTTACTGAAAGTCATACAGTGAGCAGCAGTGAGACTATGGGCAGTGGAAGCCCTTGTCTTCTTGTGAATGACACATCCATCCATGGTGCCATCTTTCAGAATTATTTCTCCTTCTAGAAGATTAGTACATGACATTTTTCCATCAGAAATAATTCCATGGTCAAATTATTTTCACCACACACATTCACAACACACACACACACATACACATTAATGTTTTATGGATTTGAAATAGTTTCTATATTACCTAATTGCACTCTGATATATGGGAGATGCATTTTGAAAATCATGTAGAGAGATGGAAGTGATAAAGTGATTATTATTATTATTCTGCTTGGTGAATAATAAATGCTTTTCCTTTTCAACATATTTAAGCCTTTCAAAAAAATATAAGCAGTTATTCCATCACCCTCTTAGTATCTTTTGACCAAGCTACTCATTTTTTGTTTTCTTAATCATTCCTCATAAATCAACCCCTTAGCCTTTTAGATATTTCACTTGTTTCTCTCTGAACTGCCTCCTACATGCTCTTATTATTGTAATTTATTTTCTGAATGTTGACAGTTTACTCAGCACTGTTCACAATACGATATATTTCTTCTAGAGAGGTGACTCAAATTGAACATTGTATTAAGTGTATTCCTAGCTGACCACGGAGTCCACGTGAAACTAAACCATCCCAGTTGGTTCAGGATATGAAGGGAAGCATCAAAACTATAAGTTGGTGGGTATAGTTCAGAAACATGTTTTAACCTCAATCTGATTTCCCCTAATGAGGCTTAAAGTTATTTCAGCTACTGTGAGAAATGAGTTTATGTCTGTTGGGTGGTTGGCCTTGAACCTGTGATTACCAGTCCTCTGCCATAAATTTCAATGGCATTCATGGAGAAAACGAAAACACCTGAATCTATTTAAGGACAAGTCTCTGTTTTCTTTTTTTTTAATTTAATTTAATTTTTTAGATTGATTTTATATTATATATTTGTGTGTGTATATTTCTTTTACGTCATTATATACTCCGATGTTCTCCCATCACTTTGTCACCCATGAGCCATCATCTTAATCTCTTGGGTTTATCCCTCTCCCTATTTCACTCTCCTCCTCCCTTATTGTATGCTTTAGTTCTGCTGATAGTTTGTTAGTTTTAACCTTTCTCTCCTTTTGTTTGTTTTTGCTATATCACACATTTAAGTGAGACCATTGGTATTTCTCTTTTTCTGATTTATTTCTGTAAATGATTCCTTCTAGCTCCATCCATGTCACCACAATTAACAAAAGTTTGTCTTTTTGATTGCTGAATAATATCCTATTGTGTAAATAAAACACAACTTTCTGACCCATTTGTCTGTTTTGGGACATTTGGGTTGTTTCCATGTCCCGGCTATTGTAAATAATGCTGCAAAAAGACCAGGTAAAGGGCAGGTCTTTGGAATTAAGAAGAAAAAAGAAAAAAATCTACCTTTAGTTAGTCAAGTGTACATTTCTTAAGATTTTAAACTATTGAAAAAGAGTATTAAAATTTATATGTTTAGATTGATACACATATTAAGTATATGAGTTTAAAATAAATATTTCAATTTAAAAATAGAAAATAATGAAGAGGTAGAAGCAGGGAAAAGAGAGAGGGAAAGATACTGATTTCTAGATGTGTAAGAAACTAATACACAGGTGTTATTTGTTTGATGTATGGTTATTATTATCACTGCCCTTGAATATTGAATTATGTGATGAAATTGTACTGGGCAATTTCTGATCCACAAGATTTTAATGACTAAGAGTATTAGATTATGGATTTAATATATAAACATAAATAATGAAAGATACATTCTGGAGTAACTGGAATGCAAAGATGTATGTTTGTTTGTGTATATGGTATTAAGATAGTCATGGTTTGCAGTACTGTGGTAGCCTCAATTTTGTAGTCAGTTTACCAGGGTTTGCTAAGGTTTGGCCTTTATCTGAACCTTTGTTTGATTTCTCTTTATTCCTCATATAAATTACCATATAAATACCATCTGTGTATATGTCAAAAAATAAATAGGACTAGGCCAAGGAGGAAAATGTGAGAATTCACTCAGTTCTTGTTCTCTGCTCTTAATGCCCTTTAGCTGACCTGATGGCCGCCACTGCATCATCTTCTCTTAGGCACAAACCAGGAGATGAATCTGTCTGTGAGCAGTTCTTTAGGTAGCAAACAATAGTCTGCCAATAAATGATATTGGCTTGATCTAGAATGGCAAATGATCAACTTGAGTTCCCCCTTTATCAAACAAGCAACATCCTACTTCTAATATATAAGAAGATATATACTCTCTTAGATGTACTAACAAAGATAGTACATGAGTTCACAAAACAATGTTCTAAAAGATATTTGCCACAGGAGACCATAGATGATATTCATCCCGATTCCCTCGCAATGGACAAACACTTCTACATGTGGTATATGCTTTTTTTCTCATACAGAAAATTTGAAATTTAGAAATTCTAAGTTTTTGAATTTTAAAATAGGGAAATATCAAATATGCAGATCCTTCACCTAGATATTTACCAGGGATTATTCTTCATGATTGTCTATACTTCTTTATTGTAATCCATTTATATCAATTTTAAAATGTAAAATGCTTTCAAATTCATAATATTGTTGTCATTAAATTAGGTGAAAGATATGCTAATATGTATAATCATTGGATGCTCAACAGTCTCCCTAATCATGCTTGTCTACAGTTAAGTTCACAGTTATCCAATTTTTCTTCTGAAAGTCATTTCTTTTTAATATCCTTACCACTACAATGTAAACAACTTCATAGACTCTACAGAAGGTAAGAGAATCTTTTGGAATTTATCATGGAAAGTTAGGTGGGTGCTTTCCTTCCTTTTTCTATCACATATTATGTATATATATTTATAGTAATAAATAATAATATATACACAAATATATATGTTTAATGAATATATAATACTATATCTATATAAATCTATATATTTGTGTATATATACTAATATAGATATATATTAATTTTAATAAGCTTTCTGTAACAAAAAACAAGTTTATCCAGAAAAAATGTTGTGTTCTCTTTCTCAATCTTTCTTCTCCTTGTTTCTCTTTATTAAATTTCATCTTCTAATTTTAATACCATTATATGTTCACTATTTTTAGTCTTCTTATATGATTATAACATTGTAACCTGTCTTTAATTACCTGTGAAAACTAAAGCTTGAATGACTCACCTTTCTTTACAAGAAACACAAACATTTCTTTTTATTCTACTATAGTTGAAGAGTTAAATTATACATTAAAGGTTTCACTCATCAAATGCTTTGAGGTTCTTCAGATGATTATATAACAAGAAAATGAATATTCATCTTGCAAACAGACTTCTTTCATTAATTTGCACCTAGACCAAGTTATCTGTCATTTAAACTTAGGCTGTTAAAATTAGGCTTGTGAAAACAGAATGAAAGTTTGGGAAAAGTTAAACATGGTTTTCAAAAAAATATATTGAGGCTTGCTGTAAATTTAACTAAGATCTGGAGTGTACAACCTCATTGTCTGCTTCTTTGGAGAAGTTGAAAGTATTTCTAGGAAAACATTCATGTTAACAATTTATTGAAAATTATTGAAGATCTGCTTTTGTTGTGGTAGGTGGCTTAAAAGTTCTCACCTTGCAAAATGTCTTCTGTACTGCCTGCAGTGATAATTTGTGAGACTCTATGTGAAATTTCACACAAAGGTTTTCAATCATTAGTTTAAGATATACCAGGAAGTAGTAAAGCCTTACCTTGCAAGGTGTCATCACCATTTATTGCTACCACATTTCCTCATTGTTGTTGATATTTTTAGGACCCCTAATACAATAGAAAAATATCCTACATTTATACATTTCTGTCAGCACCATCTACTAAAAACCTTCTAGTCCCATCTGGATGAATAACCTATGTTGGCTCATAAAGATGGGACTCTCTAAAATTATAAATAGCCAAGAAACAAGGGCCTAACATGAAAAATGTTGAGTTTTCTAATTTCCCCCCTTTGATGCTATATATTTTTAAGTATGAAAAGTATATAAAAGTATATATAAAATTATTGTGTAGTTGCAGCTGACTGAACTATTGTAAAAGCTAAAGGCAGTATCATTTGATTTAAAAAGTCACCAAAAGATACCAGGGATGATTTAGTTAAATCAGACTACATTGAAGACTGTAGTGGTGGTCAGGAAGAATTTTACCTGAGTATCCATCTATTTTATTTTTCTTCTCTTGATTTATTTTGAGATGTATTCAATTCTAGGAGCAATATTTTAAGCTCAACAACAGTCTCTTGAAATGCTTGCTCTTCAGAATGGAATTTTTTATTTTATTCTATTCCACTAATATATGGTTGTTAGTTGATCTAAGGAAATTTCAGTTTTGTCTTTCCATTGTCCATGTTTATTTATAGTAGTATTTAAACATTCATTTTTCCTTCTTTGTATCCCAAGACTGATAGGGAGCTATGTGGTGTTTAACAAGTTAGAAATAAAGATAAGGAAAATACAACCTCTCCAAAATAAATAGTAATCAAAATGTAATCTAAAATATGTTTTAAATTTCCCCTGTCATAACTCCTAAGTATTTTTATCTCAAGTGCCTTTTCATCCCTCCCTAACTCTTTCCTCCCTTCCTTCTTTCCTTTATCCCTCTTTCTCTGTCTCTACCTCTCCCTATATCCATGTCCCTCCCTCCCTTTTTTTCCTTCCAGTCTAGTCCTTTTTATGTAATTAGAAAAAATAAAATTAAGTATAAAATATTCAATCAAACATGTTTACATTTTTTTTATTTTCAAAATTTAGAAATCAGATAAGGAACTATCTTAGACTTTTTCCTAAAATCTTATTCACAAAAAATAATAGCAGCTTATATTTATGTCGTTTCTTAGAGTGTATAACCTTCTTGAACATGTCTTTCATGGTTTGAATTTTAAACGACTGAGTTTGGGGGGATGGTATATTTTATTTTTTGGATTACGTAACTGAAGTTAAACAAGGTTAAGTAATTGGCGAAAGATCACAGGCTTCGGCTATATGATTGCAAGTCTTGTGGCCCCAAGCTCAGTGCTTTGAAGTGCTTGGCAGCAGAATAAGCACTCCTGATATAAGTCCCATTAGCTTTAATCTTTGCCTTTACAAATCCTTGAGTTCATTGGTATATAACAACTTTGAATTTAAAATAAAATATCAAATTTTAAACTTTACTGTTTGTGAGCTTTATGACTCTCAAAGTCACCTGAACTCTGAGTCTGCCTTGTTCTTCTGCAGTAAGATTATGATGGGATTTTGACTATTCCCACAGATGTCTTGTAACCCACACCAAACAGGGAAAGTGCTCCGAAAATGACTAAGAACTGCTCTACTAACTTATTAAGCAAACATCATTTCATAATATTAGGGCATTTTGTAATGAGGATTTCACACAGAGGTAAAGGACATAAAGGTCAAACCTCAACCTGCCCTGGAGTTATGTGATCCCAGGCAAATCCTTGGATCACTGTGACATTCATATACAACAATGATTTTGAGTGACATTTATATCACTGCAAGAGTGAGATTTATGCATGACAGATTATTGTGAGAAATCAGATGGAATAAACAAATACAAACAAGACCTTCAGCGTGTGAAGGTTTTCTTCCACAGGAAAGGTGATATATATAGATATATATATATATATATATATATATGAAAATATAAAGCATTTTTAAATATATGGAGAAAAGCTTCATTAGTATGAAACATATCTTAAATGTTTTATTGGTTTAAGTCCTCATGACTCCTGAATCTCATGGCTTCTAAAGGAAAGAGGTCAAAGAAGATATTTGAAAAGACACTTTGCAGAGGAAGATTATATGTGACTTTAATATAACATCTCAAGGTCTTCCCTTTACCAAGGAGAATCAATCTCTTTTTCCTTTATTAGTGTTTTTTTTCCAAATACCCAAAATTCTTACTTTTCCACTGCTTTGCAAGTGACTTCATAAAATTCCACTTGATATTCTACCCTGACTCTTTCCTCCATATATAATTCATCACCCCATTCACTCCATTAAACTGGCTGCATGCTTAAGCTAGATCCAGTTAGACTTCTGATCTGACCCTCCATACCAACTCTAATATTGCAAACCAGAGGGTGTTAGATGAAGGAATGATTTCTATAAGTGTTGATGCAGAGATCACTTTTGAAATGTCTTTGTTGAAAGAACAGGCAATTCATTCTCACTGGTTTGTGACAAGTTCCTTGAAGTTGCCAATGCAGGGGACACCCAAGAAAGACTCTGGGAGGTGAACAAACATGTTTAAATAAACCTTTACACCCTTCTTGTGAACCTGCTGTGGGTCCTCTCAATACGAACCTGTTTTTTTGTCTGTGTAGGAAATGAAGAGAAATATCTGAGAGATTCAGGCTAGGATTACAATCATTCTAAAAATTTTAACATTATAGTTGATAATGTGGATTTTGATGATTTACATTGTTTTTATTATTAATGTAGTTAGAATTACTTGGTGTTATATCTGAAAGCAAATTATTTTCAGAAAAGATTAAGAAAATTAGGTTCATAATTATATTTTAAAATTCTCACAATATAAATTCATACCTTCATGTATTACTCTTTCATAAATTCAGCTTGAATTTTACTTTTCTAAGATACCAACAATAAAGTTAATGCATTTCCTTATGATTAAATATCTTGAAAAGAGTAGAAAACATGAAACAAAATGAAAGTAAAATTGCCTTTTGTAGCTTATGAATACATTTTGAATGCTCCCTGTGTGTTCTGTGATTTACATGGCAAACAGCAAAAGTGCAAATACTAAACCACTAAGAGGTTCCTGGAATGACACTTTGAGACATATTTAACTTCTACCACAAAAACATAACTTTTATGTTGCCAGAAATGCTTTTTCCTACTAGGAAACCTAAATATTATTCTCATCACAAGGGTAGTATGTTGTATCCTTCCTGAAGTTGGTGTATTTCATTGGATCATTTTAATGTACTCTGACTGAAGACTATCAGTATCATTCTTCAGGAGAAAGGTGGTTCCAGTAATGCCTGATGTCTAAGAATCATTTGTAATACAAATAATGGGGAGCCTATGTTTTAATGGTCACTAATTTATTTTGAATTTATGATGCATTGTACTATTAGAAGTGAGTCGTTTTACATCAGTTCTTGGGGAATAAGAGTTCTGTTTGTGGTGGGTGTTTTATTTGTTGTTGGCAGGTAAGAAAATATGTCTATTTCAAAAGGAAAAGAGAATGCAAAAATGGTATTAAGTCAGAAGTTTATCAATGCAACATAAAAGTTCTTATATATCAGCATTTTGCTGTACATTTTCCTGGATAACTCTGAAGATAGACCTGTTAATTTTTCACTAGATTTAAACTGATTTAACAAGCAGTTTACACTATTTTTTGAAATATTTTATTTGTATACTTTTATTATTAATTCAGAATAAGTAAAATATTATAAATTTTATGTAATGAAGAGTGTCATAGATTTACATATCAGCATTAGAATAAAATTAAATTTTTAAGTAACACTTATCAATGTTCTCTGACTGGTACTAAAGGGAAAAAAAGAGCAGAATGCATTAATTTGCCCTTGAAGAAATTTTCCATCTTCATCTAATTGAGATAAGATTTTGAAAAAAAAAAATTATCTCCATGCTTGGTTTTCATAAGTATTGAAAGCAACAGGTGGTGAGATCTATTCCTAGCAAATAGGAAGAACTGAGTTCACCCACATCTGACAATGGATGGTGCCAGTGTTTGGAAACATGAGAGCCAAGCTCCAAGGATAGAACCTTCATATCAAGGACATGGTTGAATTTAAACAGGGTCTTAAAGGCACAACAGAATATGAGCAGGAACAACATGTATATAAAGCATGGTGGTGGTAAAAGCATATGAAGAATTGTTAGAAGGTGGATGTTAACTCAAATTTATGTGGAGGCAGAGATTTTATAAATTTGAAATGCTAACAGATAAAGTAGATTTGAGTGAAAGACTAAATATATACCAAAGATGCAAATACAAACCAAACCTAGACTCTTCACAAGTAATTTCACAATATGTGAACTTCCAACTAAGCTGTTAATAAGATCTATTCAAGGGTGACTTCCCTATCATCAAGGAATTTCACCCCAGCAGTCTACTCAGGCATCACTTCAAGGTTGAATTGATCCAGGAAACTACAGATGGTTTCTCTCACTGTGCTAGAAAGTGCTGCAGAGGCTGGAACCACTGTGGTTAAATAATTTCTGCCAAAGAGCAGCTTAGGAGGACATCATGTTAGAATGCTAATGAAAGAACTTTTGTTCAGTTAGACTTCACATCTTAGTTCCATCTAGGAGATGAGACCATTTAGACTCATCTTTGTTTAGCCTTTAGTACTAAAAATAAATCCTGATCATCTGACCCATGTTTATCTTCCTTCACATACTCACCGTGATCCCTCAATAATTTTTTTGTAGCGCATGTACATCCTTGTCAATCCTTCCAATTACTTTCATAACTGCTTTTTACATTCTGTGTTGTATCTTCTATAGGCTCACTTTCTTTCAGTCAATAAGTCCTCTGACTCCTTTTCCTAAACAAGCCTGATTTCATTCCTAAATCTTTTCAAGTAGAGACTATATACTGTCCCACAGGATTTTATCAGTAAATCACCAAAAACTCCTATCCACCCAGAAAATTCAGTATTTGTGCTTGGAACCTGAGTTTCCATTCCAGATGTAGATATTGGGGAGAGGGATTTGTGGAGACAATTGAAGTCAAAGGCATTACAGATCAGCATTAAATAGGATATAAAATTTATTTTGCATTTTCTATGTTTTCCACTAGACTCTTATTTGAGAGAGATTTGGTATATATCTAAAACCCTGGATCACACTCTCAAATAGATCCAGGCTTTACATTCTATTGGTACTTTATTATATAAGAATTGCTCTTGAAAAGAAAAATGGGATCATGATAGTTCCAGAACAGATAGCTATTTTGCTTGCCATACCTCCCACATTTGAGAAGCTTCTGATTTGGAGAATCAATGTAGTAGTATAGGTCATATGACTATACTGTGATTATGCTATCTATGAATAGATGAGTATTTAGTCAAACACTGAAATATATCTGCCAGGGAATGAATGTTATGCTCAACTACCAAATATGGAATTATACTATAAGATTTATAAAACTATCCTATCTTTTATTGACAAAATATATTCATTAAGATAATGTTGTCAATTTTTATGAAATCCAAGTATTTACTGGAACTGAGAATGGTCAACTGAGAAATAAGATTTGGGTTATAAATATCACAGATCACTTAATCTTCATCTTCTCAATAGTTTGATAGCTTGCAAAAATATCTGTAGGTGCATTGTGTAAACAGGGTTGAAGTAGTTTTACCTGCTGTCTTCCTTGTTTGCCAAGTAAGTACTTCAGGATAACTATATGCTTAATCATGGGAAGTGGGAAAGAAAAGGCTGCTAGTTTGGAAAGATTTAGGGGGAAATAAGAATAAATTTTGCCAAAAAATTAGCAATTTTGTTTTAAGAACTGAAAGAGGATGACTTAGTATCTTGGAAACAGTCACCTTTTAATAGGATAGGAAACAGTGAATTTCAATTAAAAACAACTTTTCGCTAGATCTTAAGGGAGTAAATATTAGTCAGCATCAGATGACTGCATCTAATGAATTACTGGTGACATTGTCAGAAACCTGAGTAGGGCAGTTTGCTACTGACAAGCTGCAACAGGACAAGACATTCAGGTAGGTTTATTATCACATTTCTAAAGTTTGGTAAGCTAAAAATAGAAGTACATTTGCTTTGAAAACTTTCCCAGTTTCAGCAAGTAAATGTATTAAATTCTTCTTCAAACGTTAGTACCTTGACTGTTAAATCTCACTGTTAAATCTGAATTCAGACATCTGACTTGTTTAATTGTATGTTTCAAAGACAGAAAAATCATACTAGTCAAAATGATTATTTTATCTTAAAAATGTAATGTCTCAAACAAATCTCTGAAAGAATATTCAGGACTGGGTCTTCATTCAAAATATCTTTCTTCATATTCTCACTTACCTCTGTAGGCTTTTATTTTGCATTATTTTAAATATTGATTTTAAAATATTTTATAACTAAGTGTTAAGAACACTAATGAAATACCTTCTTAACAAAAATTTTAGTGTGAAATACAGTACTGTTAATGATAGGTATAAAGTTATTCATCTTGTTTAACTGAAATTTTCAACTTGTTTTAGAATTTCCATTTGTTCCTTCTCTACAATTCCTTTCAACCTTTATTTCAAGTTTAATTCAATAAATTGGATTTTATTCAATACCTCATATAAATTAAATCATATATATTTGTATTGAAATCGAGTTGAAAAGGAGGGGAAAGCCTCCAACTTATAAGCCCCAAGTCCGTATCACCTGCACGTAACAGTTGCCACTAAAAATGAGTTTAACAGGGGATTTTATTAACAAGGGAGCTCAACAGGGAAACAAAAAGCCCTAAAGTCACAAGTGGCAGTTATCTCACTCCAGTCACCATTCACAGTCCCAAAGGTCCAAAAGACATAGTCCAAGATGGTGCCCCTTTGCCCCTCCAAACCTCAGAGGTTGGCACTCTGCAAAGTCCAGTCCTTTTTCTGGCATCTTTCCTTCTTCTCTCTCCAGTATCCCAAGCAGCTGTGCTTCTTCAAGGTGCTTCAAACTTCTTCCACAATTGCTGATCCCAAATCAGCTTTCTAAATTCCTGGCCATCGCCAGATACCAGCTTTTCAGGCCACCTTGCTGTGGCCGTCACACTTTCTACATTGGCCACTCTTCTGCTGGCCACTATGACTCCTCACCACCACCAGCTCACTCTTCCAGGGAACTTCTGCCCAAACTAGTCACTCAGGCTACTCTTTACCTGTCTGCCATTCTCTCCTCTCTGGAAGGCTCCATTCCCGCATCCTTCTCCAGGTGCCAAAACCTTTGAACTATCTGCTTCACGTGGTTCTGCTTCTTGTGTAAATCCTCTCCCAGCTGTTTCCTTCACCAGTTTTTAACTGCCATGAGTTTTGAACTGCCACGCCCCCAAGGGTAGGGGAGGGGCACCCAGTGTCACTATGACTAGTTTATTTCACTAGTTATAATGTCCTCAATATTCCTCCACATTGCACTATATAGCAGGATATCCTTTTTAAGGTTAAAGAGTAGCCTAAATTTGTACATCCTATATTTTTAAGTAGTCATTCATCTGGTGATGATTATTTAGATTTTTTTCTCATTTTTACTATTGAAAAAGTGCTGAAATATACATAGGAGTACTATAATCTCTACAAAATTCTGATTTAAACTATTTTGTATAACTACTCAGAAACAAGATTGCTAGAACTTATAATGATTCCATTTTTCATCTTCTGAGAAACCTCCATACTGTTTTCCACTGTGTTTGTACCATATTTCTTGGGCATCAACAGTGTACAGCAACCAATTTTTTTTATATCCCTCACAAGATTTTTTTATCCTTTGTTTTTTATGGTCATTCTGACAAGTGTAAAAGAGTAGTTGATTGTCATTTGATTAATTTCAATGATTAAAGACACTGATCATCTTTTCATATATCATTTGGAAGACATATGGAGGTAGGAATATTTTTTATTAAAAGCAACTCAGTTTCATTGATCTAGTAGGTATTTAAAAATAGGGTTATCTATGTCTTTCTTTCTTAGAAGTAAAAGTCTGTATTTTTAAAATCTTCCCAGTTCTAAATTGTGATATAGGCCAACATCTGCTCTATTTCTAAAACATCAACTATTACAGTATCCTAATTTTTGCTGGCATTTCAGATTTTTCTTGTCATTGATTTGGTTTCTTACTGCATGTCTGTAGTGGGCAATAGTACTGACCTATACTGCAAACTTCTCTCAGAGGTAGACAATGCTGTGCAGTCAAAGCTTAACCCCAGGAGAGTTAACCGGCAGGTGGGAAAGAAGCACCTGAAGATTCTGATCATTTTAAGAAGACATTTGTTTCTCCCTTCTCCAAAGTCTCTAATGCAGTAGACAGAGAATGCAGTCCCTTCCTAAAACAAAATACTTTAACAAAGTGCACCCAGCGTGTTTGCATATATGGTACCAGGTGGAATTAACTTTTGATAGCTGTGTAAACAATTGTCAGAAACAATTGTGCATGATTCCAGGTTAGTCACAAAACTAATGGATTTGCTTACATTTTATGTTAGTGATTCTTAAATATCAGACAAAAAATATAGAGCAATATAATGAAGATTGAGTTTGTCTTATCTTCAGAAAATGATGAAAGATGACTTGTACTAGAGATAGCAGGTGAATGCAATCACCATCCCCAGCTACCACTTAACAAAACTCAGTTTTAGAGCTCTTCTTTAAAGAAACAAGAAAGCATTACTTGAACCTCAAGGAAACACCCAGGGACCCCGAGACCAGCAATTGGCTGCAAACAGTAACTTTTTGCTATTGTTTAGTTGGCTCATAATTAATTTTAGGAGAGAAATAATTGCCTCTCCAATGCTTCCTTTGATGCTTTCATTCCTCCACCATGTTCTCAGATAGCAAATGAAGATGACAAGTGAGAAATTTTGGCACAAATGGGGACCTTCATAGATTGTTGTTCTTGATAAAGAAAATTCTAGACAAGGAAAACTATCCTAATAAGAGTTGGTGGAAATAAAGAGGTTCAAACCACTCCAATATCTACAGAAAATACCATGATCTAAAAAAATTAACTAAGAGAGACATATACATTATGAGAAATTTATAGAAGATATGACTATATTATTCAATGATGTGACTTCTATGGAGATTTTTAAGGCCATGCAAAAAGTACGGTCTTAAGGGTGAGAAGCAAAAATGTTCTTAGGTTACATCTTTATGATATTTTTCATCAGGTTAAAATATATATTTTAGAGACTCTTTTCTTGAGCATATTTTTCCTCTTCATATATTTTCTTAAATAGTTAACCTCAGTTAATTTTCTTTATAATTTTTATACTTTAGTTTTGTTTTATCACTAAAGCTACATTTTTTGGGTGTTTAAGAAAGAATCTGCCTACAAGAAAGCACATGTCTGAATTGTTAAGCAATTACTCCATGTACAGAAATTACACTGAAAAAAAGGGAACAATCCTTCCAGTGTTTGATGCATGTAAAATTACACTGCAGCAGAAGCAATGCTTGATGTGCTAGAGAAAAACTACATAAGACCACCAGTAATGTGGAAAAAGAAATTTAGGAAGATGGTATTAAAGAAAGAAAAATGGGTAGTTATTGGGAAATCAAGACAAAAGGCACAAATTATAAATTATCTGTAAACTGAATTGTACAGCTTCTACGCTGATCTCTTGGACTTAAAGAAATCAAAGTGTGTCAACAACATATTAGTTTTCATTTAACTTCACTTTAAAATTCATTCAGATAATTTACTATCTATAAGTTAGAGAAACAGTCTAGAGGGAAAAAGTATTATAATCTTGCTTAACATGTTCTACATTTTTAAACATTTTTAGATTTCTTCAGTGCTTTTCAGAATATAGAGTCCTTGAGAGGACCATCAAAACCATTATTTATCAAACTTGTTTATAATAATCCCAAAGATACTCAGTGAATATTTGGTTAATGAATTAATGAGTTTATTTTAAAATTTTATCATTATAAAGTTACCTACATCCTTTTCTCTTAAGTAAATTGAGACAACAGATACTTTATTCACCATATGATATATGTTTAGAAAATACTACAGTCAGAAGTCCATATTCCATTTACATGTGTAGACATAGATATTTTGTTGATAATGTACCAATGTCAAATTTTGAAAATGACAGGTATCTTTTTATATTACACCTATTATAATTTTAAGCACACAGAATTTGAAGTCAGGAAGACTTAGTTTCAAAGCCAAGTTCTATAATTTATAACATCATAGGTAAATGATCCATAGTGTTCATTGTAATAATGATAATTGCCAATGAGTATAAAGGAATATAGCCCTGGGAATTGATACAGAAGTAGTTACATTGTGATACTTAAATAACACATATGAAAATGGAAGAAACTATAGATCCCAAAAGTAGAAATTGATTCCTTGGGTTAGTCACCAAAGTCATAATAAATGACACAGCATAATTTACATTCTAGTGAGTGAGACAAAATTATCAGATTCAAAGAAATTCATGGAATCAGACAGCATTGCACTGATTATATTATGAAACATGCACAAGTAGAGATATATTTCATCCTGATGATGATATATGCACAGAGGTTACACTTAAAATGATTTTTTTTAATGACATATCCTATGTATGCATGAAAGGCATTCCAGAGATAGAGCAAATGAGATAAGAGAATAGGAAGTTTTATTCTCTTTTGTACTTACTATATCCCTAATGCCTAGAAGTATTTCCAAAATATAGAAGGCACCTTTTATTAGAAGATATTTCAACTGAACAACATTCACAAAGAAAATAAACTGTGAATAAATGTAGAAACCAAAAGAAAACTGGTGAAATTGAAAACAGGTAACATGATGAATGGGCCATATCTCATTTTTAGTCTTTATTCTATAGTTGATAGATTGTTATTTAAGAGTAAAGGAAAAATGATTAGTAATAATGTATGCTTTTTGATAATCTCTCCAATGAAAGATGGTATAGACATAAGAAAACAAAACAAGGATGATGAGAAAGAAATAACTTTATAGTACATTTAGGAATCAGAACTGATAGTCCTTTGAAATTAACTTTATGTCAGACATAAAACAGTTATTTCGTATAATCTCTAGCTTTCTGGTTTAAATGAATAGTCATTGTTGACACTAAATGAAATCAGGAATATAGGAATAGAACAAATTTTCAGTGACTTGACTGAAACAATATTTTGACAATTGATTGTGAACTATCAGTTCAGAATATGTATAGACACTGGTGAAAACACTAGAAAGAATTTAGTTTCTCCTAAAATCATTAAAGATTTCTGATCTAGAATCTCAGATCAGACCAAATTTGGGACCAAAATAATAATTAAAATTTACAGAAAATTTAGAATGTGGAATAAGAATAAGAAGGTTTCACCTTTAAGGTTGAGTCAAGCAAAAGCAAACCATAAGTCAATATATTTTTCCTTATTGTTATCATCATTAAGAGCATCCTTGAAAGTACCATAGTTTAGTTCTAACCATATTGCATTCCTCAGAGACTCTACCCTATGCATCAGAATCTAGCAGAAACTGACTCCAGTTTTTCTTCAAAGAAAGTTGACATAGATATGGCAAAATAATGCAGGATTTTTTGGATGACATCCATGCACTCATTTCTCCCAGAGTCAGGCAGATGGTATCCAATGTTTTTTATTTTTTAAATGGATGATATTTTATATGAATTATAAATACATATAATTCATGTATATATTCATGTTTGTATACATCATATAGAAAGTAAAAATGTAAGTAATTAAGCACAAATTAGCTTAGACTATAATTCATTATTTTGGTATACATTTGAATATCAATTATTAAATGCTATACAGTTACAACAGTGTCCTTATTTAGTAAGAGTTCAAACATGTCTATACAGAAAGTACTTTTTTCTAATTACACATTATTAAATATTTTTTCTAATTTTTACAAAACTCATCATAAAGAATTAATACATTTTATACTCCTTTTTTTAAAATTCTCACTACAAATTTAGATCTTGTGATTTTTATGACCTTTTGTGTGGTGAAATAAAATTTAAAAAGGAATGAGGGAAAAATAAGAAATCATGAGTGAGAGAGTGCATGCAGGGTGTAATAGTAAGTGACTGTTTCACGTATTTTTACAGCAGTTGCTAGCAATAAAAAGATTCAGAATGTTCTCAGGCACTAACCATTCCGTTTAGCAACCCTGTCTCTTCAGGCATGAGTGGTGATAAGTAGATGGAGCTGGGTAGTTGTATAGAAAGAATGTGAACAGAGATAAATATGGCATGGGACCTTATATCTTGAATGTTTGTGCTAAATAATGCATTGCATCATTGGATTTTCCCAGATCGTGTGAAGTCTGCAAACCATATTGATGAAGATTATGAATGACAGAGGTGATATATATGACTACCTCAAGTCATTAACTGGAAAAAGTTGATTCAAGGTTTGAGCATAGAGATTTCCTGAACTTTTTAAGAGTACTTGTTTTATAGAGAGTAATTATTCTATGACACTTTGTGTTTAGAATTCACTTTCTATCTTACATGACATGTCCATCTTTTGTTCTAAATCTTGACACTTAAAACCTGCAAGTAAACATTTTAAAGGTAGTATTTTGTATGATGGCTGTAACATGTTTTTTTCTGATCAGTGGGTGAATTGACTAGATTGAGATTAGAATTATATTTTGTGTGTACACGAATTTTCTTTGAGCTTTTATAATTAGCTAATTAAAAATAGACATGCAGATTTGGATTTGAACTGAATTGTTCATGTTTATGCAGTTTCTAAGTGCATAACGCATATTTGAAAGTAAATGTACAACACTGTCCACTAATAACATTTTTAGTGGTATTTCTAGATGTTATAAACTTAACACCTTTTTTAACTGTGATAATTATCCATCATTGTTGTAGTACCATATGCAGATTTGTTTTCCTGTATTTTAAAATAAGTCTGTGTTTCACAGTTAACTGGTTTTTGGCATCTATTTCTGATAAACATTTATTTTAATTTTACAGATGGCTCTCGAATAACATTATTTTAATGAGTTTTTTTTTTTTTCATTTTTGAGTCTTGTTATTTCTAAAGCTGCCAGCTTCATTATATAATTTAATATGAAAGATATTCTTAGGTCAACCATCAATTTTGTCATAACTCTTCTAGATTTTTTTTTTCCTATTAAGGAAAGGCTTCTAACATTCTGAAACTAGATATAATTTAATCCATTCTGTGATGATTATTGGCCATGAATATAATGTTAAGCATATAACTTGAAACTTAAAACCAAGCAAGTTTCCTATCATAGAATTTATATTAAGGCGGTATCTGGTAATTTATTAAAATCTGTCTATCTAATCTAATATGTAATTATCTATCTACCTACATGTCAGTCTGTAAAGATTCTATTCTTCAAAATCTTCCTTTACAATTTCTGAAAACTTTTCTTAACACCTCTTGACCATAATTAGGAAATTGTAAAATTGTAAATTTTACTTATTTTCTTACTGCTTATTTATAAATTAGTAGTCCAAGGAGAAAAATTCACACTTAAAAAAATTTTTAAGAGGTTTCAGAGATAATAGGGTGTATTTATTTATAGAAAAATTGGGGAAATACCGAGAAGACATTTGAACTCAATGCATTCATGTTCTACCTCTGAGTGAGAGAATAATGTACTGGATTGTTTTAAAAAATTGAAATATATGTCTTTTTGGAAGAATTATTTTAGTCTAATCTTTAAGACAATATTGTGTTTCTTAAATCATACTAGTTACTAAAACTAGTATTACATCTTAAACTAGCCATTACATTTTCCTAGTACTATTTATTTGTAAATCAGAAGAGGATGGCTGGTGTTTTCAGTAGTCATAGAGAAACTTAGATGTTATTTAAGGTGTTTTTAGCTCCTGGGTTTTTTCCATTTTGTAAACACTGGTTTAACGTTATTGATATTACTAGATGAGAAGTAAACAATGTAATTCTACCATCCCAAGGAAAAAAATCCAGATCTAAATTTTATGAAGATAAGTTGAGTCTTGAGACTTACAGAGATTACAGCCAACAATTACTAGTACTTTTAGGAACAGATATAGACTTGAAAGTTTTTGAGATATCATTTGGAGCAAACTCTTGAGTACAAAACTCTTGAGTACAAAATATAAAAACATTTTACCTTTCAGATTTTACTATACATAAGATCTTTATAGACCTTCCCAGGGCCTTGCAAATGACCCAGGCAAGTACAGAACTATAGTGATTAAACTGCCTTAACTTCACATTAAATTTACATTTGAATGTAATAATAAGATATAGAGCAGGAAGCAGATTGTTGAATATCCTATTATCACTAGATAAATATTTGGTAACAATATACATGGATTCTCCTGTTAATTATTGAACCAAATGTATTTTAAGGCTGCTTGATATTCATTTTCTACTGTTTTAATTTTTATTGAAGTAGCATTAATTTACATTATGATTGCCACCAAAAATCTAGTTTTGATCCTTGACTATACAATTAATGCCCTTTACTCAGTTTACTCACATTCAGTCCCCTGTGATTACCACCAAATGTCTACTTTCAAACATTTAATTTCACTTAGAAAAAAATCCACATGTGTCTTCATGGTCTGATCTTTAGTGGCAGAGATTTCTATGGGCTATACTTTGTAGGTAAAGTATCTGAAACTCCTCATCTCTACTGGCTTCATTTACTGCAACTTAGAGTCATCCTGGGGAATATGGAGGTTTTTATTGTTACATAGTCAGAGATAATGTTTAGCTTTTTCTTTCCATTTGCTAGAAATAATTGTATCCTCTCAACTTCTGACAATAGATTTCTAATACTTCCAGTATTTGAGCTGATGCATTTGCTATTTAAATTGAAGCTGAGGGATATACAAATGCTTTACTTATAATTAAACAAATGAAATCTCCATTTGTGATTTTTTCACTAGCTATTTATACAACCTTTATCTTTACCTAGCCAATTATTTTCTTTTTGTTTTATACTGATCATAATTATTAAAAAATCACTATATAACTTTTCTTTAAGTTAAAGTAAGCATACATGAATCCCTTTTGGATCAATGAATATTTTGCATTTGGCATTCTAAGTTAAACAGTAATAATTCAAGTGAAAATCTTTAGCAAGAAGCAGAAGATAATGTCTGATGATAACTTACAATTGCTTGACTATAGCAGTTCCAATGAGGAAAAGTGCCAGTATCAATGTCAGTCAACCCAAGCAATCTCCTGGCAGGGGTATGCATTTTCATGCCTTCTATTTGTTCCCTTGGTGTCAAGTTTCCAAATACAAATATATAGAACTTCCTTTGTGTCTGGGCATAATGCCAACATTCACTCAAAGAAAAGTCCTGAAGGTGATCATTCTGTGGGAATTAATGTGTAGGAGAGTATGGGTGATGTCTTTGATTCTATCTATTTTGCTCTCTTTCTGTCCTACAGGCTTTCTTATTTCTTTAGGCACTCAGCTGACTATGATCTTTCAGAATGTGTGAGACATTTAAATTCTGAATTGTTTTCTAATATATACTGACACAAATGAAAGAAATGAAGAGGGTTGTGATCAATCTATTATTTTTTAAGAATTGTTTCCAACTCTGTAATAAAAATTGCTTTGATCTTTAACTGTTAAGGAAATTCTAAAAATAATATATCTTAAACAGAATGGCATGGATGAGTCTGGCTCTGTTGGAATTCCTCAAGAAAAGTTTCCCTACTATTATATTCTAACTTTAACATCTAACAGGAACATATTGAGATAAATCATGATTACACTTATTTTAATGTAATAGGTATATAATTATGATGTTGTAAATTGGAGAGCAGGCTTTAGATTTTTGAAATAGTTATGTCTTTGTTTATACGTTATTTTTATGTATACTTAAAATTAGCCAGGGACCTTGCAAAATGTCCATTAGGCTCATTCATTATCCAGCAACAATTAACAGAACTCAAACATGTCTAGAGGATATTTTTCTTTTAATATTATTTGTTACAAGTCTTTGCACAAGAAATTAAAGAAATACATATAGCATCTTCTTTCTGAAACAACAGTGAAATCTAAGTATCAAAATGATGCGAGGACCACTGTTATTCATTTAAAATATAAACAAACGAAGGAGCAAAAGTAAACAAATTTTTTAAATTGATTAAATTTAAATTCAACATTATTTGAATTTACAATGCCATCATGCTCTGCAAATTATTGTCATACTAGCAAATGCCAAAAATAACTTTTTGTTTCTTTAATAACATTGTGTATGAATTCCAGGTTTAAAAAAAAGTTTTCTGACTTCATAAGGCACTATATTAATCTATTCTGATTGATTTGCTTTATTGTACTATAGCAGATTTCATTAAAGTAAGGTAAATATTAAACAAAAAAGCAAATATTTACCAGAAAGGTGTCAATGGAATGAATAGGCCTCCTATATATCTAGATAAATAGTCTTTATTGCTAACTTAGTAGATACAGGTTTTGTTCTCAATTATTTCTTTTGTTTGTTTTGCCTTACTTCTGTAGAAATAAATATTGAATAATTTGTTTACATAATAAATAATATTAGAAAGTTTTTGATTTAGCAATATCAGTCAGTTCTTTGAATTTGCAAAAAAATCACATAATGATTTATTGTCAAAACTTATTTGTAATGATCTGTCAGCTAATAGTTCAATTAAGACTTCCCTCAACTTTATGGAAAATAGGAAATTGGAAACCTTCTCACTTATAAAAGGATTATTTTCCAATCAATGCAGTTCTCAACTTCTGCGACTTGAACCAAAATTTATTAAATGATAACTATACTTTTTTATAATTTAAAGGCAAATTTTTCATCTAATAAGCTAATAGAGAGTAGAGAAATTAAAACATACACTATTTTCAATACAGTATTTGTGGTTAAAACTTTTGTGTGTCACGTTTTACACATATGTATGTGTAAATATTGGAGATGCAGACTCATTCAATATGTGGGAAGAGGATGCTTCCTAACTTAATTAGCAAAGTCAGTCCTGCTCTCAAACTAATAAGTTACAACAGATTTAATTCAGTGAGAAAATGTTTCAATTGATTGTTAAGTTCAAATAAATATTTTAATATGCATTTGGGGATTATAAAACACAGATCAATTATAGGATACTTCTTATAAAAGTTAATCCAAAATTAAAATGTTGTTGATCTTCATATTTATAAATTTTTGCAAAAAGATTAAAAGCAAGATAAAATCTATACGCTATTTCTGTTACCATGAAATGATTCTGTGTGATATGTGCTTAAAAATATAATTTATGAAGTAGGAATATGATAAAAGATATATTTTTTTGTAAATATGTCTCTGTGTATTAGGGTGTGTAAATATTCAGAGTATCTCACTTCCATATACACTATTATGAACTTCTCTACAAATTCAAAGAAATAGAAAATTATATATAACTGCAATATTAATGGTTCAATAGATACCTTACTGTGTATTTATGACAAAGCAAAAACTTGGTACCCTAGTAAACATCTTATTACAAATTAAAAATAAACTTCAATTATTGAACTGTTCACCTGTTATAAGGATACCTTTTCACCTAATGACACATCCTGAAAATGGAATAATTTTAAAATTGAAAGCCATCTTTAATAAACATTCATATGGGGGAAGGGTGGTGTGGGGGCAAACCCTTGAGATTACAATGTTGTGAAATTTATATATAAATAAAAATTAATAATATAAAAAAATAAACATATATATCAATGGCCTTTATATGTTGTTGACATCACCTTCTCCATAAGAGCGATGCAATCTTTGATTATAGTTAGAAGTGAGGGGAAAAAATTCTGCTGCCATCACTTCTGCTATCCACATTACAATACGTATGATTTCTGAATAGTTAAAACCCCAAAGTATCCCATACATAGAACCTGCATTTTCCCCAACTGTCATAGACATTAAACAAAGATGGAAGACTTCATGGTGGGTTTGTATTTATTTTTGCCTTTATTGTTTAAAAATATTGAGAGAAACTGCCATTGTCTTTTTAGTGCCTTAGAGGATTCGAAGATTTCAAGAATGGACAACTTGTGAAACAGAGACAGGAAAAATGAACTTGAGTGATAATTGGATGTAGTACATGTAGAAGATGTTGGTTAAAATAAGTGAATCCCCAACACCCATCTACCCTTTGGAAAGTTTTCTTTACCTCCAGAATGAACTCCCAGTTAAAAGTCACTAATTAGAGAAATTCCAGCTTCCTTTGTGTGGGATCCATGAGGTCTCCCAGACTCCTGGTTTCAGCCCCACTGATCCTTTTTAGCAAGTCTTAAGCCCCTGCTTAACAACTGTAGCAATGAGTACAGTTTTCTGTACTCATTTCCTTGTGTGTCTGAACTACCCTCATTTGCTGAATGCTAAGCTAAGTACCTAGAGTAAGATCCACAGCTTTCCCTTTTAAGGTAAAGTACAATATCTTTTTACCTCAGCATCTAAAGAAACACTTAAAAGTCTGCAAAATAAACAGTATCTTCATAAGTGTTGATTGGATAAAGTATTTTCAGCATAAGTAACAAAAGTGTAAGTTTGTGAAACTTTGTAAAGCAAACTTAAAGAATCACTTTAGTGATTCTCTCACTCAAGAGAACTGAACTCATATAGTCAGAAAAAAAAAAAAACAAATCAACATGTGCTTTTCTGAGAAATTTTTCATTTTTATTTTAAATAAGTTTATTTCATATTATTAAATCATTTTAAAATTTATTGATTTTAAACCATGCATGGTAGTGCATGCCTTGATAATCCCAGCTATTTGGGAGGTCGTGGCTAGGAATCACTTAGTCTGCAGGCTTGAGACTACCCTGGGCAACACAGAGAGATCTAGTCCCAAAAAATAGATGGGTGTGCACCTGTAATCCCAGCCTTGGGAGGCTATAGCTAGGAATCACTTCAGTCTGTGGTTTTGAAACTAACCCGGGCAACATAGTGAGACCTAGTCTCTAAAAAAATAAATTATTGATTATATATATATATATATATTTTTTATTCTTACATCATAATATATTCCATAGTGCGCCCACCACGACATCACCTGTGAACTGTCATTTTTATCCCTGTGCTGATCCCTCTACCCTTACTATATGCTTTAGTTCTGTTACCAACTTGATTGTTTTTACTTTTTAACTAAGATTCCCAAAACATAGGAATGGATCAGAAAGTTGTAGTGTATTTGCTCAGTGGGATACCATTCAGTGATCAAAAAGGACAAACTCATGTCTTTTGTATCAATGTGGATAGAACTGGAAGAAATTATGCTAGCTGAAATTAGAGAGAAAAAGTCAGAATTACTCAGAGAGAAAAAAAAAACAGAATTAGAGAGAAAAAATTTTCAGGTGGTCTCACTTATATGTGGTATATATAGAAACCAAACAAAAGGGCCAGAAAAACTTACTCTTTTAATTTTGTAAGGATCCTAATAGGATCCTTTCTATTAGGTTTCAACACCATAGGGTGCCTGCCACCAGATCCCCCTAGTCCACTACCAAATTCCATTGTGCTTTCTCTCTTTGTTCCTATTCATTTCTTGCTCTTTCCCCCTTTCAATTCTGTAGTCAGTTTTCAAGTTTATCTCTCTCTGATTTTTATTTTAATTTCTCTATATCCCACATATTAGTGACACCATGCAGTTTTTATCATTCTCCTTTTGACTTATTTTACTCAGTTTCATGAGAACATTTTTAGAGATAGGGATTTGGTTCCCTGTGAAAGTATAAGTTCTACAACTGCTTAAATACAGTGGAGATATGCTATAACTGGCAGAATCATAACCAGTTTTTTTGTTTTGTTTGGCTTAATTTTGCCAACTTACTAAAACATATTGCTGCTTATTCTTTATTTCTCCATTTGAAAACAGAACTCTACTATATAATATCTGGGAGACCATTGCCCTCACTACTTTCCAGAAATAATATCAAACATCTAATTTTTAGTGAGCTATTTATTATTTGAATCAATCTTTGTGTGAACTTAAAAGAAAAGTTGTTCCAGAATGCAGAGATTCACTTGCATTTAAAAACAAGTTCTATATAACTAATTTTTAAGACCGAGGAAATCCTTTTCCAGAAGTTCTCAGAAAATGTTGGCCTGTATAAATTGCCCCCAGATATTCTTGTTTAAAGTGGTATTTGGCAAAGAATGTTTCCCTCCTGATTGGTTTACCGTACTTATGATTCAATCACCATATGTCAGGCCTGGCACCTTACAGAAGATGTTAAGTATAAAACAAAATAGGATGAAGATAGGAAGAATTCTGAAACTGGGCTTCACTTTTACATTTCTGCAGTACAGTCTTATTTTTCTGTCTCCTTAAAAATAATTCCAAAGAATATTAAATGTAGAGTATAAATGTTGTGTAATGTAATATAATGTATACATTTTTTACTTTAGAAAATGAACATCAAAAATGTAAAGAGAAAGAATCATTCCTTGTAGGAAAAATGACACTTTACAAAAATGTGCACTGCTGGTATTAAAAGCTAAAGTGTTAAATCCCTCCAAGTTAGCTTAGAAGCTCTTCTAATATATGAAATTAGAAAGAATTAATGGTACCACCTTTTAGAGTAATAAGGATTAAATGTGATTTTATATGTAAAGAACTTAGAACTATGCCACATTCTCAAGGAATTTCATTTTTCTTATTTTTATGTAGTTCTTGTGTGGGTCTTAAACAAATTAGGATCTCTTTCTATTGAGATCATAATGAAGTCTAAAAAGGTCAGGAAAGTAGATGCCATTTTGTTTTCAGCATAGATAATAATAATAATTCTTAGGTTTGTATTCTTAGACTTGTATTGAATGCGTGGAAAATATTTGTATTGATCAGATGCCAAATTGCCAGTTTATGTACATATGTGCTACAAATAGTATGACCATTCCTTTAGAACAGCTGTTAAAATGCCAGGTTGAAGAAATTGGTTGGTAAATTAATAAATAGAAAGAGTTTATATTGAGAGAAAAAAGGATCAGGTAACAGGTGAAACAACTATTTTTCATTAAAGCAAAATTCAAGAATTTCCTCACTATCAGGTTAGTGGTGGAACAAGCATTGAAATTTGTGATGAAAAAAATTAATATTGAATGTATGGAAATGAAGTATAAATATATTGTAAATAGCATTTATGTAGGGTAAGTGAGTTAGTCAAGTGTTTTCCTCCATCAACCTGCATAACAAGCACCTGCAGTACTGTGTTGTCCTCATGATTGTGCAGTCCAGTGGGTGTGCACATGTGTAAGTGTGCGCACCTGAAATAGGATGGAGGAAATAAATGAATGCAGAAGGCACAGGTAGAAGCACAAGCATGAGAGAGAGCATGGGATGAGAGAACACTAGAGAACTCAAGAGCAAGAGCCCAGAGAGTGTGAAGTTTCCTAGTAGGCTGTGGGCTTGCCTGCCCCCCAGCATCCCCAGCCCTAGGCTGCCTCATGTGTATGTGTAACTGCTAGAGCAAGTAAAGAACTTGCACATATTGGTGTGCATGATGTTTGCACTGCATTTGGGATCAAGAACAGGCTGGTTATACAACAACTGGTGATGAGGATTGTAGACAATACAGATGCATACCTTAATGAAAGTGTGGTAACTCATTTATGGTAGTGGTGAGAAGCTGATATCAACTGAGGAGTTAATATAACTGGAGAGACCTGAGTATGAACAAGTAAAGCATTTATATATAAAGGAAGAGATAATTCCAATCAGAGGCAATAGCAAATGAAAATGTGAGCTTGTAGACCATGCCACCCACTAGCAGTTCCCTCTGTCCTGCTATGTACCAGGTGTATTTGTCATGTCCCTCAACCTGCCTCTATTCAAATCACTCATTCAAAGTTTGAGTACATCACCATAAGTTAATGCATACTTATATTCTTGTATATTGAAATACTTATATCTGTGGATGATATTTTCAACTGAATCTTCAATTGTATCTTCAGTTGATGTCATAAGCATCCTTTGTGTAGATCTGGCTGAACTTCAGTAAACCCAACTGGGGAGATTATCATTAAGCAACATGTTGACTGAAGGTGATTTGCCTTTCTCCCTATTTTGTAAATGCAAGCACATACACTGCTTTCCAATTGTTATATATTTTCCCATCATGATTTTCAATGACCTTAAATAAAAGACTATCACCAGAAGAGAGAAACCAGGTAGATATGCAATCTCAACTTCAATCAGTCATCAACCCCCGACCCCCAAAAATGGAAAAACAGCTAATGAGGAGTTCACCCTCTGTTCAATTAAAAAAAAAAGTTTTCTAATTTAAAAAACTCCTATTGAAAATATTTCAGTTTTAGGAAGTCTCTATAGGTAAGAAAAAATACTGTGATAGTAAACACAGATAAATTCTATAATTGTAAACAACTTTCTTCCAGTCCTGCACTAGTGCTTTCTGTCACTTGACCTGACAGCATATCATGTACACAAATTGAAATAAAGCAAATGAAAAATAAATTATAGCAGTTTATCACGTTTTCTTTTAGTGTTTATGCAATGTGTAAAATATTTATATAGCTCAGATTGATAGTCAATTCCAATCATGGTTTTAGATTGATCAAATAGATTTTATGAAGTGTTTATTACATAACATACTCTAAGTTTCCTCACAGCATTTATCATGTACTCATGTAATATATATATGTATATATATACATACAAAAAAATAAAAACAAGCACTATTAGTTCATGTTTCCAAAATAGAATAACAATATACAAAAGAATAGCTAGATCCACTTACTTTATAGGTAGTTCTTAGATTTTTAAAGTATGCAACGAAGATTCATCAGTTTCTAATTATATTCAAAACTCAAAATGAGCAGTAGAAGTTACATAAGATATTCAGTCCTCATCACTAGGTTGGATTAGTTACTGGAAAGATTTTCAGGACCCTGCAATATCTCTTTCATGTCTATTATTTATTATAGTGAAAGGACTCAAAAGAAAATCAGTGAAGAGAAAAGTGCATGGGGTGAAGCCTGGAGGACACCAGGTGCAAACTTCCAATGGTTCCCTCCCAGCGCAAACAAATGAGGGCTTTAATCCCTCCAGTTAGTTGTGACAACACCTGTGAAGTGTTGTCTACCAGGAAGCTCATGAGAATTGGTGCCTAAGGTTTCTACTGACCTCTGGTCATGTAGGCTGTCTCTGGCATGTACCAAATTTTCAGATTCCCAGAAGGAAAGCAAGCAGGTGTTCTTTATAAGTCACATGGTGTGTAGAAATATTTAGGGAGAGTGAACTTTATCAATTAGAAAATGTTGGGAATGTGTAGGAAATCTACATTCTCATATCGTGATCAAGAGCCAAACAGGTCTTTTTACAAATTGCAGTGTTTGTCCTGTTCTGTTAACTTATTTCTGCTCTTTAATTAAAAACACAAGTTTATAATCGAATAACCCTGGCTCCTATAACATATTACCAGTTACATTGATGTAATCTTGGTTGTTATCTAAATATATTGGATGCTTCATTTTTATCAAAAGTTACAGAGCTTTAATTAGGCAAACATGTGATTGGATTACCAGGAAAGTCATATGCAATAACACATGTACAATTCTTAGCACACTGCCAACAGTAATCCCTCGATGACAATGGTATGTGTGTAACCACCTATATAGAATTTAGGGCAGAAAGTGTGAATAGCATTCAAACAAATGAAATACAAAGTAAATAAATGTTTTGTTTTCTATGTGTGTACATGTGTGTGTGACACAGGGGTTTTCAGACTGGGCAAACATTAGTTTGTAAGAATCCACAAAAGCTTCTTTGTCAGAAGAAGCATTCCTTTTCTGAATATTATAGAACCAGAACCATTCAAAGTAATTTTATGAAGACAAAGAAGTAACTGAAATATGAGTGGCAGCACTGTAACCCTAACACTGCTTTCTGGTGAAGCCTTCCTTTACATCTTCATAACAAACATCAAAGTAGCTGTTGCATCTGAAGTTAAAAATTCTGAGACAGGTTAGAAAGCTGGATTGGAAGATGTTAGTGTGTATGTCTTTCTGACTACGATGTCTGATACTTTTGAATGTTTTTGAAAATCAGACTTTGTAACTGGTGCAGTCATTCATCTCTCCTTTTTTGAACTGCTTATTAAGGACACAGAACAAGACATCTTGATAAACAGTATCTCTGCTTTTCTTAGATATGAGCTCAGATAACTCTCAGCAGGTAGATTTCTTTTTTTTGACATAACTGATGATTAAGCATGATGATTACCTGAAAAATGCATACTGAGTAAAAACTTCCGGAATGATTGAATTAATAAATGAATAAGTGAGCTCTGAATATAATTAGACTGAAAATTCATCAACAAGGGACACCTGTGAGGCTAGCTCATGTTTAACAAAAATCACGTCTGGCCAGGCCTGGTGGTGCATGCCTATAAGCGGCAACCTAGGAATCTGCGGCCAGGGCTATGGATTGCAGTTCGAGTCCCGGCAGGGGCATTTTGCGAGACCTAGTTCCAAAAAAATATACCTGTGTGTGGTGGTGTGCACCTGTAATCCCAGCTACATGGGAAGCTGAGGTTGGGCATTGCTTGAGTCTGTGTACCCCGGGCAACGTGAGCCTGCGGTTCCATGGGCAAAAATAGTGAGACCTAGCCTCAAAAAAAAAAAAAAAAATCACGTCTGATCAAAATGTATTTATTTGAAATAATCCATTTTTTTCCTTTTGATATATATGGTATATAGATTTGCTATGAATATAATGTGTGTGTGTGTGTATATATATATATGTATGTATATGGTATATCAATATATAGAGAAATTCAAACAAAAAACACCCAGGAAATCTGTTGTATGATTGAGACTACCACAGGGGGAGGGGAAAATGGAGAGAAAAGTGACCAAGGGGAGCCAATAGAAGGTTAGTCTATGGTGCCTTGGTGGTGAGTGTGGTGTGGTAACATACATTTGAATAAGTGTGATCCTATACCTCTGAATCATACATGGTATTGTAGACAATGTTACCTCAGTTAAAAAAAGAAACAAGGCAAGATATCATCTTTCTTCTTAATAAAAGAAAAGTCAAAATGAACTAACTATATAACTGGGGCAAATAGCTAGGGAGAGGGACAGGAGGAGAAATTAGGGGAAGAAGGAACACAACAAGATCAAGATGAAGATTCATGGGTTATAAGGTGGAACGAGAACCCCAGGAAATGCAATGGTGCAATATAATTATATATGTAAATATATAAAAATATGTAAATATGTAAACATATTCATAAACAAAATGTTTAATAATGAATAAGTGAATGAATACCAAACTGTTTATAAGATGAAGAGGCATGCTGGATGGTGTGTTTAATTTTAGATATGTCCTCAAGATAATATTTGGCATTAACAGTTTTTGCAAAATAAAAATACTTTATATCATAGTTTCAATTTTGATTTAAAACTATTACAAAGTAAATATTTTGACAATTTATAGACATCTAATAATATGGGGCAAGGAGTTTTGATTATGCCTAAATAGATGCTATAAATATATCTTTTACTAGAAAGTAGAAATTATTTATGTAAATATATCACTTACAGGATATAACTTAAATAAACTATAGAATAAAATCATGTTAAATTAGAACATACTGCATCATGACAGCCGCTGTAGAAAATTATCAAAGCCGCATTGATAAAACATAGGCCAACACCTCTTGATGTTTTTTCAGTGGTTATCTTAGTTAATTTCAATAATGAAAAAAGTCTTGATGTGGTTATCCCAACCTAGAAATGTAATTATTTGCAATCACTGCAAATTAGGTTGTGATTCATAGCCTATGTTGGAATTTAAATTTAGGCAACTACATTTATAAAATGTAATCATCAATTAGTGCATTTGTTAGGTATCCAGACTTCACAAAGAATTGACATACGTAATATAAATGATATGAAGAAAAGATTATTATTGTAATTAGTCTAAGTAGTTTATTAATACCTTTGAATTCATTCTGATATAGTATTTATTGTATCAACCCTTACAGTTTATAAAATAATTTGTTAATTATTTCTTCTATACTATAAAACTTTGAGGAGTATAGTGGTATTTTCATTATTTATCCCCACTGTGTGTCAACTGGAATTTATACAAGGAGCACAAGAAATATTGTACTGAACTGGTTTTAGGTGAACTGAATTGGTTAAGTAATTCTAAAAGATGAATAGGAATGTATTAGCATGAACTTTCCAAACCTATATCCAATCAGTAATCAGCTTACTCTGACTCTCTTACAATGCCTTTTAATGAGAATGTTCATTTCTTAAGTTGTGTATGCAAATGCAGTCATCTAATTTTCAGGTCACCTTTTTTCTATCAGAGAGAATTCTATTCTTTACAGGTGTTTATTATACAAATTTAGCTGTATTTATTAACATAATTATATATTTATCTATGTCCTGTTGAAAATCTTTCATATCAAAGTTGAACTATTAGGATCATAGACTATATGTAAAACAGTCCTCATTTATTATCTGTATGCTTTCATATATCAGGTTTAAAGTAACCTGTCAAAATGATTGGGAAATATTGAACATTTTTAATTATACTTCATAGTGCTTTTATAGTAAATGAACTAATAATTTTTCTTTGAGCATAAAAATCAACTTTCTCCTTAATCTTTTCTCTCTACTGCAGGTCCCATAAGTAGTGTTTTGGTGAATAAATATGGTAGCCGACCAGTGGTAGTAGTAGGAGGCTTATTATGCTGCCTGGGAATGGTTGCGGCCTCTTTCAGCACCAGTGTGAAGGAACTTTACCTCACTGTGGGATTCCTTGGAGGTTAGTCAAGTTTTGTTTTCTACTTACCTCCTCCTTAACAGTTCCATTTTTTGCAAAGTTCTTTAAGAATTTGTGATAACAAGTGTGTTGTTGGGGGGGGATGTAAAAAAAAAAAAGAACAGTAATTTGTACAACATGATGGACCTAGAGAGAATCATATTAGCAGAAATAAGTCAGAAAGAAAAAGAGAAACTGTATGATTTCACCTATAGTTTAGATACAGGAATAACAAACAAGACCAAGGAAAAGTCAAAATAAGCTAGCAGCAAAACTGGGGCAAGCAGCGAGGGAAGTGGAGAGGAAGAAATCAGGGATGGGTATAGCACAAGAAGATCTAGACGAAGGTGATAAGGTGGAAGGAGAATCCCTGGGAATGCAATGATGTGTATATATATATATATATATATATATATATATATATATATATATATATATATATATATACACATAATATATAATCAACAAAATAATTAATAAAATAAATAATTACAAAATAAGAGGAAAATTCTTCTTGGAATTTCCATTTTATACCTTAAGTTTATGAAATATCAAAGTATCTTAAAATATTTTTATCTAGTATATTGAAATATGGAATATGTCAAAGTCATTTAAGAAGTGGAAAAAAACTTATCAGACAAGTTTTGTGTCTGATAAGTTTTGGTTTATTTTTGAACAAGTTTTGGTTTATTTTTACTGTTTTAAGTTTTGGTTTATTTTTACTGTTTCACTCTTCATTTAGGGTCTGGTTGTGGACACAGACTCTGGCATATAAGATCTGCATTTTTTAAAAAGTATATTTTATTACTATGACTATTTATATTATCTGACTTATTTATTTATGATAAGTTAAAAATGACTTTTTATTTAAAAGATATTTTCTGGGTGGTTTAGATTTAACAATATTAGTTCTTTTTGCATTTTGATTAATGTTAGCATTCTGGTATACTTTCTTTTCTTTACTAAATGATCTTAAAATGATTTAAAAATTTTTTGTAAAGCATATTAGTCACTAAATACAACTATTCTTAAAGGTCATTCTGCCATTTGATTATAGTTTTTTTCTCATGTAATAGTGTCAGCTGAGTCAAACTGACCTGAATATGTACATTTGGAAAGCACAATTTTTAATTCACCTCAACTTAATTGTACTAAATAACTCTATATTCAAAATGTTTAGAACAAATAGACTAGTACTCAAAGAAATTTAATCTTACTCTTATGTCCAGAATGCAAAAGTAAATTTATTTACCTTTTATGGTCATGTTAGATTAGTTTAAACTTGGACTTCCATATAATTTAATGGAAAATATGCAAATGTAGTAAAAATACATTAATAATGATGTTAAAATATTTCTTTTTACTGTCTACCTCTGACTCTTTTTTGCTATGTCAACTTGCTTTTTGTGAAATTGCAGATGGGAATGTTTTATATCTAAAAATTGCTACATTGGCAGGCATGCTCTTTCCAACCTTTGTATTTAGAAATACTACATATTGAACTTACCCATAGAATGTGGCTGAACCTACAAGATGTGTTAGGGATAAGATGATTTTATTATTACCATGACACAAATATCAATAGCATTATATGTTATTCTAACTTCAATTTCATTGCTTTGGGTCTTGAAGGCTTTGGTATTATTGAGTTAAACTTTCAATTCAACCATGAGGGAATTATATTAAATCATTACCAACTAATGCACCTTTGGTTTCAGAATTCAACCAGTCTAGTTTCCAAACCTGACTCAGCATATATGGCTCCAGAATGGGTAAATGAACTTCCTATGTTTCAGTATCCTCATCTAGAAAACAGAGAAATTGATAACTCTGGCCTTTAGGAGTTGTGGAAAAGATAAATGTAAAAAAATGGATAGCATTTTAAGAAGTGCTCAGTATTTTTATTTTTTTCAAATAATATTAGCAAATAATAAAAATTGCAATGTCATTTGCATATTATCTTCCAGTTCTAGAATTTACTTGATTTTGACAAAATACTTTTTGTGTTGTTGAAGCAATTGGAGTTCAAGAAGACAAAATATTTTTTCCATAGTACACACAGTTAAGTGATAGAGACAGATTCAAATCTTCTGAGTTCATACTAGAATAGAAAATAGATGCCAGTAAACTAAGGAGAACCTGAGTTAATACCTGAAGGCAAATTCAGGGGAACAAAATGGGGGCAAATGGGGAGGCAAAGAATGGCATAAGATAAAGAAGTTTTAATTTTGAAACACAGCTCTTAGATTTTAATCTGGATTCCTCAATTATAGGTCACTTGACCATTTTTATTATATAATATATATATATAATTATATATATAATTATATATATAATTATATATAAATATATATATAATTATATATATAATTATTATAATTATATATATAATTATATATATATATATATATGGAACCAATTGCACCTAATCTATGTATGTTACTGGCAAGACTGAAGTCTACAAAAGATCTTGCTTTCCTACTGGACATCTTTTAGAAACATTTGAATTAAAGGGTTTGACTAGGCTTTGTACTCAGTATTGAACATAGAAGAATTTGGATACTTAACTACTTTGCAATACAGTCTCAATATATGTAAATAAGTAAATGTAGAAGAATTGTAAAACAATCATTTTGGGATTCTAACAGTATAGAAAAATGCCTAGGTTAAGTAGAAAGAGAGATAACTTACATAAATCAATTTTAGATACCTTTAAAACAAGCGTACTTGTTACTCTTGATAAGTTGTGCCTTGGCAAGATCTCAGAAGTAGTCCATTTCTAAAAGGTGCATCGATACTGCCAAGGAGTTCCCTTGAGAACAGGGTTTTTAACTTGTAAAAATTGGGTTTAATCCTTAAAATAGGAATATGTTTCAAACAAAACAATGTGTTTTTCAGTTAGCATACATGTGCATATATATTCATAAAGTATAGAATGTGAGAGATATAGAGCATGAAATTATAGAATATTTATGACTCTGTTTTTGTTATTTGCTTGGTTTTGAAAGAAGTATCTCCGGAGAGATATAAGATTGTTTATAAATGACAGTTTTGTTCATCTATTCTCATTTCTTCAACTCTGAATGAAAAGTATTAATATTTTAAATGCATACTGGTACACAAGGAATATATATATATATATATTATATATAATGTGTGGATAATATTATAGGATATATATACTATATACATAGTTTATATATGTGTATATATAATTATATATATATATATAATTCTAATATATAATTAGAATTAATTTATCTGTGGAATTCTTTATTGTAATTAATAATTAAAATTTTCATCCTAGTTTTAATTATTGAAACATCAGTAATTCTCAGTTTTATTTTTGTGCTTTAACATGAAAATATGAAATGGTTATAGATAGTGTATCCAGTTATAAACCTTTTTAATTATATGCAAATCTGGTAATATATTTATAATTGTCCCAAATGGTCTACTATATCTTTGCTTCTGCTCTCCATATTTGAATGTCCATTTGAAGAGTCATTGCTTTGATGAGTGGCCCTACTGCATGTATTTATCTTCTTTTTGTTTTGTTCTTACTAGGTTTAGGTCTGGCCTTCAACCTGCAACCAGCCTTAACGATAATTGGCAAATACTTCTATAGGAAACGACCTGTGGCCAATGGATTGGCCATGGCAGGAAGCCCCGTTTTTTTAAGTACATTGGCTCCTTTCAATCAGTACCTTTTAAATACTTTTGGCTGGAAAGGGAGCTTTTTGATTTTGGGAGGTATACTGTTGAATGCCTGTGTGGCAGGAGCGCTCATGAGACCGATTGGACCCAAACCAACAACTTCCAAGTCTAAAACTAAGATTGAATTAGCATCAGATGATGCAGGAGTGAAGAAAAGCCATAAGAAGATGACACTGTATGAAAAAGTCAATAAGTATTTAGATTTTTCCCTTTTTAAGCATAGGGGATTTCTGATATACCTATCGGGAAATGTCATCATGTTTCTAGGGTTTTTTGCCCCTGTTATTTTCTTGGCTCCGTATGCTAAAGACAAAGGAATTGATGAGTATTCTGCAGCCTTCCTGCTATCCGTTATGGCTTTCGTTGATATGTTTGCCAGACCTTCTGTGGGATTAATTGCAAACTCCAGATATATCCGGCCCCGAATCCAATACTTCTTCAGTTTTGCAGTTATGTTCAATGGATTGTGTCATCTCTTGTGTCCATTGGCACAAGACTACACGACTCTCGTGTTATATGCTGTATTTTTTGGCCTCGGATTTGGGAGTGTTAGCAGTGTCCTATTTGAAACGCTCATGGACCTTGTTGGTGCACCAAGGTTTTCCAGCGCGGTGGGACTCGTCACTGTTGTGGAGTGCGGTCCAGTTCTTCTTGGTCCTCCCCTGGCTGGTAAGAAAACTGTTCACGGGGGAAGCAAAATGCACAAAGTTAATATATATTAACACTTATTTCTTGGTAGAGATTAAAGGAGTCGTGTGTTTTGTAATAATAAATCAAGTAGCCTTAGAGACTTGGGGGTGTTTGTACTACAATTTACAAGTATTTTTAAATGTTACAATTGAATTTAGACCTAAATTTGTTTCTGAGTTGGGACTATGAACTTAGAATTTAACTTAGGTTGATAAGAATCAGTGGAGTAATGATTTTCAGATTTTGTTCATATCAGTTGTTTTGTGCTTTAGAATATGTACGATAAAAATAATTTTTTAATATAGTCATTGGTGAATAGATTTCTCTTTATATTAGCATGAAGGAAAACATTAAGAATAATACTCAAGAAGTCAGGTTTAGTTTTCTTCCTTGGAGCATTTGCTTGTATTGATACGGTGCTTGTTACATGCCTAAGGGAGAATGCTTTCATAATATTGCTGATGAAAATATATGAATGTATTTATCCATTGCTTGTATTGATACGGTGCTTGTTACATGCCTAAGGGAGAATGCTTTCATAATATTGCTGATGAAAATATATGAATGTATTTATCCATACATTATATCTAATACATATATGTGAATTCATTTATTGTTTAGTATATGAAATGCAGAAATGAAGGGAAATTAGAGATAATTTTTGATCAGGTACTTTTATTACATATGTATTACATGTAATGATTACTTTTAGAAGTTCAGTGTGCTAGCCATTGTGCAATAGAGCCTAAAGATTACTTTTAGATTTTAATATTATAAATATTTTCAATGAAACCTATAAGGGTAAGGAGACAAAGATAACATGTATAAGTTAATTTTTGAAGTGAGGTCTCTGTTTAGTCTTACACAAAATGTTATAACTATTACATTACATAAATATTACATTTCATGTTAAACTTGCTACATACCATGTGTGAACCTCTTTTTGCAGGACTCCCCTTAAGTTGTCTGGGTATAACAGAACTAAGATATTTATTTAGTCTCTTGGCCTGCCCCCTGGTGGTCAGAATAATTTCTGGACTAAACATACATTTTTTTTTCCTCCAAGAATTTAAATAAATTTTAAATTACTTCCTATTTATCATCAAGGAATCATCTTGAAAATGGGAATAGGCTACTTTAATTTGTTAATATTAAGACATTATTGATCTTTTTATTTTTCCTTACTCATTAGGTCAGAGATTAGTGATTTTTTTTCTCCAAAAGGTTTATTTAAAGCTATTTTGTAGAGTAGTAAGAACATGAAGTTCAGATATACTTGGTTAGAGTCCAGATTCTGCCAATTCATGGTTATGTGCCATGGCCATATTACTTCATTGTCTGCTCTTTCTTATGAGGATTAAATGAGGGAGCACTTAGTATTTTGCCCTATTAGGTACCTTATAAAAGTCTTTGTGACATTCCTAAGGAATGTAATTTTCCCCTTTATTGAAAAGATAGGAAACAGCCAAGCCTAAAACAACCTCAATATTTATGTTGTAAATAAATATATTGATAAATATATATTTCTATGTGTATAAACAATAAAATGTGCATATATAGATCCTTTTGAATATATATTTACACATAGATACCTAGTTTATCTTGGTTGTATACTTGATTATACATTTTTATTGAGGAAAATGACTTTCAATAAATTTAATATAATGGTAATCTCACATTGTAAATATCCTATATGTTTTTACTATGCACAAATAAAATCCTTAAACAAAAATAAGTTTTGTGAAATAGCATTTAAAATTAAATAAGCAGTAAGCACTTATTTTAACAATGTATTATTTTATTGTTGCATAACTGTGCTACTTTAAAGTGTGTTCTTTTTTTTTTTTTCCCCAGGTCAATTGGTAGATAAAACTGGAGAATATAAATATATGTATATGGCCTGTGGAGCCATCGTGGTTCTAGCAAGTGTGTGGCTACTCATTGGTAATGCTATAAATTATAGATTACTTGCAAAGGAAAAGAAGCTGGAAGAGGCAAGGAAGGAGAAAACTCACAATCCTGATTCTGCAGAATCTGAACCATTGAACAAAAATAAACATTTTGACACTGATGTCAAAAGTGCTAGAGAAAGTGTGCCTTCAGAAAGAGAAACTAATATTTAAAAAAAATCACATCTCTGATTTCAATGATTTCAATGTTTGTGACTTTCTTAGGATATTTTACCCAAAATATCAGATAAGATTTTTTTGTTTGTTTGTTTTTTTTAATTTTTGAACTGGGTCATAATTGAGGATGGGGGTGTTATTTTCCTCATTGACAAATTTTAATAGTCTATTTTTAAAGCTTTATTTCAATATTTAAAATTTGAGATTATATAAACATATAAAGAATCTGTGCAATGGGTTTACTTCTGTATATGACTCTGGTTGTGGTGGTTGAAATAATTTAAGTCTTCCAGTCTTAGTTATAGAGATGTGAACTCAAGCCCTGATCTAAGTAGTTATAGGGAGTATCTTTAATCACATGAAGGGATCCCTTTCCAATTTCCATGTTCCTGTTTGACACTACATATGAGATTTAATTGAAGGAAAATAAGTTTTCTGTTATTTTTATGTATATGCATATCATCCACATGCACTGTCTCTCACATACACACACAGACACACAATTTCGCACATACTTATAAGAGTATCTGAAAGAAAAAAGGCAATTTTGAGAAGAATATTATCACTGTAACTTTTTAAATAAATGAAATATCCATGGAGACAAAAATGAATGTGTTATATCTGCACAGTGCTTTACAATGTGGATTGTAAAGACCAGATAAGAACATGGGCGAAAATGAGAATGATCATAATCTGAAATTGCGACTAACTGCTGTTAAAAAAAAAGTGTGTTTTTAAAATAAATTTGAAAAAAAGAAAAGCTCAGATTTAAATTATTATTTCCAAGTACTGTTAGATTAGATTAATTTACACACATGATTTCTTTTAAGGAGACGATTAGTACCTGGTGCTAGAGAAAAGAACCCTCAAATAATTTTCAGAACAGTCAGGTAATGTGCAAATCAAGTTTGATGTCTGAAATGACTCCTAACAATAAGCTATAGGCATTGATTTTAAAAAAGTTACTTAGTAATATAATTTGATAATCAGGGATTTCTTTTAAACAGAACTTTATTCAGATCCACTATAATATGAAGCCTCAAACTGGAACTAGTCAGAATCCTGACTAATTAGCTCACAAATAGGTCAAATTGTAATTTTTCCTAACCTATATAGTGGTCATCAAAGGATTACTGTTATGAATAATTTATCTGATTAAAACTAAGAATGGGAGGTACTTCTAATGAGCCTTCTAAGCTCTCATGTCACTCCCCTTTCTAAAATGCAGAAGCAAAAACATGGAAACGATAGACTTTTTAACCCAGTCAGTGAAAAGACCTCGTAGAGCAAGAATAGCAGCACTTCAATTCTATCCTCTCCTGATTAGACTTCGAGCTGCCTGTGGATAGAGCTAAGCCATGGGAATGTTAGAAAAGGTTTCTAGAACTGGAGACTGAGCATAACTTGATTTAAACTTGTGCAGTGTGGGCATAGTTCTTAACATGATAGTAAGAAGGGTGCAATATTGCAGCACAGAATAATATAATACTTTCTCATTTCCATAACTATTTGAAAACATCTCAGAATCTGAATCATTCTTGAGTATAGTGGCATATTCTGGATGTTCAGAATGATAACTACCATTTTGAGTGAATGTGCTTTTAAACAAGAAAAAATGAGTATTGTGACTAAAGTTATAAATATGTATACTTATAATCTGAAATTTAAACTACCTTCATGATTAATAAAAACAATTAATTCTTGATTATTAAAGCAATGCCACTCTTAAGATATCGAAAGGAATTTGCTCTTCATTTTTATTTTTTTATAGCTTATAGAGGTAGGTGCGATTCTTACTCTCCGTAAAATTGTACCTGGATACCAAACTTTCGTGATGGCTAATGTTAAGGATTTGATTTGTAAATGTATGCACTATTTAAGCATGTGGATTATATCTAAGTAAGCTATGTAAAAATCTATAATTCATTTGGCATTTACTTATTTACATGTGAAGTATTCATATTCTTCAAATATTAAATAAAGCAATATGTGCCAATAAAATCAGTAAATAAATCAGGGAAAATGTGACAGTATATGGATATTTTAATTTAGTTTCCATCTAATCTTGAGTCTTGAATTACCTTTTTTTTATGTTAGTGCTTTTATATTCTACTGTGACTCGTCATAAGAAATCCAGCATCATAAATTGTGCAGAAACTCTCAAATACCTCCATAAATGTCAAGAATTCTCTGAAGATACACATTTAGATTAATAAAGGTATCAGACTACAAGGGTAAATAAACAGTAAAGTAATAATCAAGGAGTTTTAGGCCTAAGGCTCGCATTCCTACATTCTACTGGGAGTATGCTGTGGAATTCATCCCAGTGGCTTTCTCCAATAAGGAGGCTTATTGACTACTGATGAATTTAGCAAGGCAAACCAAGTTGTACTTGTTCTATTGCCCTTTGGTTCATCTTCACTAACTTTATTTCTAACACTAATTTTATTAAATTGTTAGAAATGAGAAAGAGAAGTCAAATTGCACAGTTAAGGCACTCGATATGATGTATATAGTCATCCCTAGCATGGTACTGGACACAGTCACCGATGCCCACATGTGCTGATATCCAAAGTGCAGACAATTAAACCAGAATACACTTGAAGCAGCAATGTGAACTCACATATGAACATACAGGTTTCTGAATTGCTCAAGGGCAAATTCAATGTTCTACATGTTCACTATGAACATGTTTATTATATTTGAGTAGACTCCCTTGAATTTGTTAGAATATATATTGCATTAAGAGAATAAAGATTCAAAGACTGAGAAAAGAATAGCCTCGAACATTCATTACTACAAATAAAGGGAGGAAATACAGTCGATTTCTATCTGCAATAATTAGCATTGAACCTATTCCTTCTCTTGGAGAACAAGTTTCAAATGTTCAAGAACTCATAAGACAAACCAGGGTACTCACTTCACCATAGCCCCTTTTAATTTTGTCATTATGGATATGTACAGAAGAAAAGTTATAAACCAGGGTGTCAAAATAACTCACGACATAGGCAAGTCGAAGTTTTTCTGTGCGTGGAAACTGAGCATCCCATTTTTTTTTTTTTTTGCTATTTAATCTTATATATGCCTAGTCTAGTAATAAAACTTTAGTTATAGGCTTGACCTAACCCTACACTCTTCCCCAGCATGTCTTAGATTTAATCAAGACACATTTGTGAGTCCATGGATCATGCTCAAGTGTACGTTGTATTGCAAGACATGATTTTTTTCTTAGTGTGAATTCATGTGGTTCAGGAGTTTTACTTCTCTAATTCCAACTTTCAACCACCTTGGTTCATAGGACCTTCTTGAACGCTAAGAAATAATAACCAATTTTGTTATATTTGAATACACATTTTGTTTTTTGAGACTAGGTCTCACTATTTTTGCCTGTGGAACTGCAGACTTATGTTTCCTGAGGTACTACAGAATCAAGCAATCCCTAGCCTCAGCTTTCCAGGTAGCTGGGATTATAGGCACATACCACCATGCCCAGCTATTTTTTTGGGACTAGGTATCTCTACGTGCCCCCAGTGGGACTTGAATCATGATCCCTGGCCCCAGCTGTGACTTCTTAGGCTGCCGTTTACAGGCATGCACCACCATACCCAGCCCAGAATACACATTTTAATGTACTATTCTCTACTTCCTTTCTGACAGCATATGACCATTTAGCATATAGAAAAGAAACCACAAGAAGTGTGATATAAATCTGAGTTTTCATATTGATGTTATAAAACACAGCAATACCCTTAATGAGCTAAAACTTTTCTATTAAAAAACTCATATATATATAATATTGTAGAATTTTAGTAAGACTAACAAGCATGGTTATTGGGTTCTATAAGGAGTACGCATGCTAAGTGAGAAAGAAAATAATACTATGCCAGGCATTTTGTCTATATAAGAAATTTTAATGTTTGACCTAGATAAATCATGGGTAGATGTTAGTGACCTGATATGAGAGATGAGTGAAATGAAACAAACAAAAACAAACAAACAAAAAAAAGAATTTGCAAAGCAGTTCAGAAATTTCCCAAAATTCAGAAGCAATAAGATGTGACAGAACCAGAACCAAAACTGTTTTATCTCAAAGCAGAAAAAGGCCCTAGACTGTTATTGTTAGAAAATGTAAAAGCTAAGTAAAGTAAAATGTAGATGCAAAAATTCAAACACTGTATAGTAAGTCAATTGGGCTTAACTGCAATTTACATTATGTATAATGTTTATTAGAGATTGTGTTTGCTATAACCTAAATATATATTTTCATGTTGCCTGTTTTTCTAGTCAATGCAACTTATCCAAGGGAGAAAAAAAAAAAAAAAACTAATGCTTATATAATAGCCATAATTGCTTTAATATGTCCTTTTTCGTGAAAATAACGGCAATTTATATGACTGGCGCAATATATTTTCCCTGAGGTTGCGTTTAGAAGGAAATGCTATTTTTTTAATAAACAATGCCTATGTTTGTTGCTACTCAAAATTTGAAATCACTTACTATGAAACATATCCATAATCCTAGTAATTCCTATTTGTAGGATTATTCCAAGTCACAAAATTGTATAGATATTGTGAAAGACAAATAATTAAGTTAATCTAGACAGACAGTATTTTCATCAATTAATGCAACTGCACCTACACCTAATTCACTATTCAAGTTGCCTAGAACACTTATGCAGTCATTGTCTTTTCTTCCCGTGTGTTCTACAGAGAAAGCAATGTCATTGCTTTTGTCCTTTCTCTCTATACTTTTGACATTCTCAGGATACAGTTCTTATTAGCTTGTTTCAGATGGTGGGTGTCCTTCTTAATGTCTTGCATCCTTCACATAATCACAGTGTTGTATCTGAAGTCAAATGGTATATATTTTTGTCTATTAATTCGTATTTACAAACTTAAGTGTCTGTAGGCTTATGCTTTTCTAGTTAAGAATAATGCCTATATTCTAGAATTTATTTTTTGTTGATACATTTTCAATGTGACTGGTAAAGGTATTGTTGAATATGATTTTTGAAAATTTAGAAACGTCTATCAAACCTGTCCTTGACACTTACTATCCTGTATGTTTCTAAGTTTCACTTACAACTTCTGACAGCTTTGAGAAACAGTTTACCACCAAAGTATAACACCATTACATATCATCCTGCAGGCTCATGCAATGCAAGGGCAGCACTGATATATCAACTAGATTCCTTGCCACAGTGGTGCCCAGTACCAAAGAGCATAGAAATTAGTTAGATACAAATTTGAATTGCAACTATTTATTATGTCTTATCATAGTTTTGATTTCTCCCTATGCATGTGCATAATTGTATGTTTGAAAAACGCACTCCTAAGTTGAAAGCCCCAGCTATCAGTAATCAATAATGCTTGTATAATCAAAATCATAAGCTATATCTCTTTATAATAAAAATAAATATTTTACTGAAGACATTTCTTCTTTGTAGTTCAGATTTTCTTCTTTACTATCATTTTTTTTGCATTGTAAGTTTAAGCTTTTTATCTGGTTTGCTTTGGTCTTCTCTTTTCTACTGTCCTACTGCTTTTTCTTCACCTAATTTTATTTAACTTATGCACAGTTTGTGAAAGAATTATTGTTGCATTGAGAGTGATACTTTAATTCTCTCTCTTCAGAGGAAAAGTAATTCTACAAAAGTAATTTTTGACTTTAATGGGGGATATATAATATTTTTAGACCAAATTATTTTTCCCATTACAATTTCATGCTGCTTTAATGCCAACCTCATTTTCTATAATTATTTTTAAAGTGGTTTTGTTTTTATTGTTTTTCAATATCTAGGTCAACTTCTTTATCCTTTGTTATAGTTATGTACATTTTTAGTAAAAATATTTAGTATAAAACAAGGGCTTAGTTGGTCTTAGATGGTCTTCATACTTTTCGATCTTCATATATACTTGTTAATAAGATAAGTAATATTCAGGAATATTTCAGTAGGCAAATATTCAGTGATATATTCATTACTATTTAACAAATTACTTTTCACATTAAAAAAATCTTTGTTTCATTGTTTTAAATAAAAACATGATAAAATAAAAATGATCTCTAAGAAAACGTATTCCACATAATTAAGTTATAAAAAGTTCAGATCAAATAAATAAAATAATGGCACTCTTATCTCTTGAATTTCAGGGAAAAATTTTAAAATATTCTTCTAAGTCTTTCATTCTGGGGATTTTTCTGTTGTTGCTTTACTTCCATATTCATCTAAAAACTGATTGTTCAACTCAGGCCATTTATGTAAGTCATTTAAAAGTAGAAATTCTTCATATGCAATGGACTTTATTTTATATTACATGCTTGTTATTTGTAACTGATTTATGACTATTTCTAGATTAGTGAAAAAGGACATGTGAACTGAAGTGTTTTTTTCTAAGCATTAGTTATAAGTGTATTTTGATCTGTATTATATGTGGTTTTGACATATTTGTATATCAAATTTCACATTTAATTTGTTCAATCTTATCAAACTTGAAAATCTTGTTAGATAGTTGCATTTTTATAGAATAAGACTAGAACAAGTTAACGATTTTGCCATGACATATGTGTGCACTCTAAGTAATCAGGGTTGAAAATTAAAATCAAGTCTTTTGACTGCTAACCCACTTTTTTTCTTCCTTGTACAATATATGAGTCATCCTGCCTGTAATGAGGTACTTGATAGAATAACTAGATATTTACTTGGAAACATATATTATGACCTTACTTTATAAATTCTTTATTTCTAAAATTAATGTTTCACTAATTATACTTTTCAAAATCATATTTGTAAATTTAATTTGAAGGGTATCTGCTTATGCCCACATTTCAAATTCTAAGTAAATTGGACATAATCACTAGTGAGATGAACAGTTTTGCCCAATGCATTTTCTTATAGCATATATAAAAAATGTATAAAGTCCATGTGTCACTATCCCACTACTTTCCTTTTTTTGGTTTATATTTATATTTTATTTTAGAAATATCTCACTGGTGTGTTTCCTAGAAGTATAATGTCAGAGGACACAGCATGCAATAAAATTTGTTAATTAAGTAGTATATAAGGAATCATGGACACTGTACAACCTTGAGGAGAATGCCTACTTAATAGCTCTTGGTCTAAGAATCTTGGAGCAGGCGAACAAATAAGTAGGATAAGAATGACCTCAAAATTTCCTGCTTTAAAAATGGTCATTTTATCTAAACAATACTGAACTCTAACAGGTGTCTAGAATCAATAAAACTAATATTTCTCTTATCTTTGAGGTGTCATCTTCCTCCATCCTCATTTAAATAAATATTCTTTCTTAAACTTTTTAATTTTAGTCCAGGAAAAAAAAACATCCTAAATTATAGGTCTGTGGTAGTGGAAAAGAGTGTTTCCTTATTAGGAGTCTGTTGCCTAAAAGCAGCAATCTGTACACAGAATTTGTTTGTTAAATGAGCAAGTATATTTACCCTAACAATATACTTTAATAAAAATGGTGATGAATCCATGTGTCACCCTAAAATATTTGATGAATAGAGCCCTAAGCATGTTTGAGTTACTGATGTGTTTGAGTAGATACAGCCAAACTGATATCCATGCACTAAGTTAACACTGCCATTGTGACAAGGGACAAGTTTCCATGGCTACAGTAGTTATCAACTAAATATAAAGCCCTCATTTATTAATTATGATAAAGATGTGATCATGTGTTAGGTAAGATTCAGGTATAAAACTTTCTCTGAAATGGAAGAGCAGGGTCTTGCTAGATATATGCGTAAATTTACTTTTGATATAAAGCTTTTTATTTAAAAGTACTTCCACCCAAATAGTTTTAACTACTTGCTGAAGGCTACTTCCTAGAATGAATAACTGTTTTTAGGAATTTTTTGATAGCATTATTTACTACATTTTATTTACTGCATCTATACTTCAATAAATATTTCTTTATTGCCTTATTACTATATTCAGAAAATACTAAGTATAACTGATGGAATGAAAGTTGACTATAATGACGTGTTGCTAATAATACAGACATAAAACATTCCTGGCAAAAGCCACAATTAACGAATTTTTTCAGGGTTCTTTCTTCTTAGGAAGTGCGTGTAGGGGTTTATCTATAGAATTATCCTTTAAATATGGATGATCTCTTAGACTGCATTTTAATGATTTTTAAGTAGAAAGGTACAAGATGTAGGTGATTTGTTCATTCCATGGGCATTTTAAAGACCACTGAGGAGCTGATCATGCTGTTAGTCTAACAACCATGGCTACTGTGATACTAAAATAAAGAGAAAAATAGCACTGTTTGACACTTAAGATGATCCTGTCAGTTATTTTTACATGACTTAAATCATATCATGGTTGTACGTATTTCATTTTTCAAAATATCAATGTGTAAAATAACTAAAATGTCAAAGTTTTAAAAAATGAGTTAGAATCTTCATCATTTTATCTTACAGATGAATATACTTAAACTGATTATGATTACATTTTTGAATGTATCTTTCTGTAATTTATACATATATATATAATATATATGAAGCACACACACACCAAAAATAAATAAACTGGCATTTTCATATGTATGTATCTTGTTTCTAACTAAACATAATGTAGATTCATTTAAATCAGCAATATGTCATATTGTCAATTATTTTTAAAAATCTATTCAGTTCAATATAGTGTTATTGCATTTTTATTTGTTAGTCATCTTTCATTTCTAGTATAGTATTATATGTATTTAATTTTCTAGGAAAACCTGTTTTAGAGTTTCTAAGTTTTACTGCATAACTAATTTGAAATCAAATGTCGAATTCCTTTGTCTAAGTATATATTTTGCCTGTAGTTTTAATGTTTTGAAATTCATCTCTTTTTACTAGACTGTGAGCTCCTTGTGAACAAGGATGTTGTCTTAGTTATAGTAACAGCTTTAAAGCTTGATAATGTGTGAGGAAGAGAATTATTCCTTTATTGAAATGAGTTGATGAATCCATATTATTACATGAATACTACAGTGTTCTATGATACAGATTGAATGTATATTAAAAGAATTCTGGCTGATGTTCAAACTAAGGAAAAGACAGTAAACAATTTAAGTGTTTTTAATCTTAGAATTGAAATTCTGTTCTGAAGATTTTATTTTATAATTAAATAGCCTATGCAAATGATGAATATGCAGCAGTTAAACTTCATGTTACATAGTAACTAACTTTATTTTCTTTAAAAAATCAGAAATGCTGTATTTAAGCTTCCTGGGGAAAAAAGTTGACAATCATTTTATTGACCAAAGGTGCTATTTACTGTCCAATATTTACCTTGATCATTAGTGCTCCATCTGCTGAGCTTTATTTCTTTTTTTTTTCTGGGAAGGCAGGGGGAGTAGTGCTAAAATATTAGATTTTTTTGTGTGAATTATGCAAACTAGAACTATGTACATTCCTTTGAACTCTAGTATTATTGTATATTAATTATTATTTCTTAATGCTCATTAATTTGTATTGCAGGCCTGTGCTATTTCTTAGAAAGTATATGCTTATATATTTATATAATGTGTATCAGGAAAAACTTGGATTGCTTATTAAATTAATATTAAAGTGGCAAATGAATGTCTCTGTTTAACTTTTGAAGTGAAATTTTCACTGTTTTTCCTTAAAACCATTCAATGTTCTGCTTCTATGGGAATTCAATAAAATTTATGGCATCTGTTTAAATGTTTGAACACTTCTTTTTTTTCTACATGTACATAACTGATCAATGTCAATGGAAGCCTGTAACAGCCAAAATGCAAGCTATTCTTCAGGGCTGAAATGAATGTCTACTTGAACTTTACAGAGGGAACATGCTAAAGTTCAGAAAGGCTTTACCTGCACCACCGAAATTCCCTTAAGCCCCTCCCAGCCTATTTCATCTACCTTCTTTTTTAAAAATATTATATTTTAGAGTAGTTTTAGGTCACAGAAAAACTGAGTGGAAGGTACATAGATTTCCCACATTATGTCCTGTTCCACACAAGCATTGTCTTTCCCCCTGTCAATCAATCTTGTAAGTGAATGAAGCCCACTTCATCATGGTACATTATTCTTTTTATATGTTGTTGAATTCAAGTTCCTAATATTTGCTTGTTAGTTTTTGCATTTTGTTCATAAGATATATTGGTATCTAACTTTTATTTAATGTCTTTGATTTTCACATTAATGCTGGTCTAATAGAATTATATAAGAAGTTCCCACTGCGTTATTTTCCAAGAGACACTTAAAGAATTGATATATATTTTTTTCTTTGATGTTTTACATATTCACCAGATTTCTTTTGGGTACTTTCTATCTGGGTAGGTATTAACTACTAACTTCTTTAATGGATATAGTTGTATTCAGATTTTCTATCTCTTGTGAATTTTGAAAAATTATGTTTCAATGTTGCTTAAGTTAGAATTATGCTGTGTTTAGTGTCTCTGTATTATTGTTTAACACCTATGGGATTATTAGAGATATCTCTTTCTTATGATATTAGTAGTTTTTATCCTTTCTTTTCTAGTTAGGCTAACTGAATTGTATTGATCAGTACAAGGAAATAACGTTTGGCTTCATTGATTTTCTATATAGGTTTCTTGACTTATTTTTATCATTTCTGCTTTAATTTTTATTACTTTTCTTCTGTTTTATATTAAATTTAAAAATAAGTGTATACGTCTTTGCTCACTGGAACCCTATTTCCAACAGCCAAAACAAGGAAGCAACGTAACTGCCCTTACTGTTACTTTCTTTTGAGGAACATTAACATGGTACATCTCCATCCATTTGTTTCCAATACATTTGTGCTTTTATATTTAAAGGAAGATTCTTAAATCAATATACTTTTTTATTGAAGTGTAATTCACAAGAAACATATTGTTTTCAGGTTTACAACAAAATGATTTGATGTGTATGTATAGTGTGAAGTGATCACCACAAAAAATATCTGTCACCACACATAGTTACAATCCTTTTTGTGTGATGAGAAATTTCAAGATATACTCTCAACAACTTTCAAATATGTATAATGCAACATAATTGAGAATAGTCACCATGGGTAATACAAGCATCCTTGTGAGTTATTTATTTTATAATTAGAAGTTTGTACCTATTGACTTTTTCACTTATTCACCACCCTGACCCTCCATTTCTGCAATAGTTAATCCCCAATGTACAATGGCCCAATTTAAGATGTTTTTCCTTTACAATGGTTCAAAAGCAAAATACATCCAGTAGAAACCCTACTTTGAATTTTGAATTTTAGTCTTTTCTTGGGTCAGTGATGTGTGTCACAATATTCTTTCCTGATACTTGGTGGTGGCAGGGAGCTGTATAACCTAGTCAGTCCTGTACAACAGACAGTAACAGCTGATGCTCTACAATGTACTGCATTGTCAGCATTTTGTTTTCTGATATTGCATTTTGTGTTTGCACATCTCATCAGGTCTCTAAAATGTCCATCCATGTCTGAAATACTGAATACTTTATCATGATACAGGCTTTGTGTCAAATGATTTTGCCCAACTGTAAGCTAATGTAAATGTTCTGAGAATTTACAGTAAATAAATTAGTAAAACATTCAGATTTCATGAAACTTAAATTTGAGTGGAGAAGAAATTAAAAAGAAAAATATAAATAATTTCCCATGTTAGGTACTAAGTGCTAAGGAAAATAAATAAGAACAGGGACAGGGAAAATGGAGTCTACAATTCGAGATGGGATGGAAAATGTTGGTAAGGTGATATTTGCATAAAAACCCAAGAGAGGTAAAGTGACAAATCATGCACAATTCTGTGGAAGAACAGTCCAGGAAAAGGAAATGTTAACTGTGACAGATTTGAGCCAGGAGCATGGATGGCAAGCTGAAGGAGGTCAAGATATTCACATAGATAGAATAGAGAATGAAGGGGAGAAACAGCAGGTGAAGTTAAAGAAAGGATTAGGTTAAAGGACTTTGACATTTACACTGAAAGAACTTATTATTTTCACAATTTTCTTCATCAAAACTTAAGACAGAAAACAAGCAAAACTGCAATGGTAGGAGAAATATCAAAAATATCTCCTAAATATCAAAGATCAAAGTTCTGAACATGATATATAAGCTTCTTCATTAGCTCTCACCTACCACACTTATTTCTTAAATAATATTTTAAAGCATGAAAATACTTAGTGTCAAGATTTTTCCTATTTTTTTCCTAAGAGTTTCAATGTTTAAGGTCTTGTGTTTAATATCTTTGTTCTATTTTGAGCTGTTTTTTTGCACGATATAAGATAAGGATCCAGTGTTCCACTAGGAACATTCTTTCACAAGTTAATATGAATTTTCCCAATAATTTCTTGAAGTTGTCAAAAGGTTGCAAACTCTCAGTGTAAGGTAAAGTCTGAGGATGTAATCTCAGATGTAAATGTAAATGCAAATTTAAATGTAGATGTAAATGTAAATCTCATATGTAAATGTAAATGACTATAGTTGAAACTATTGAATTATACCATTGAAATTTCTGAGATTAGAAAATAAATAGTTTCACAAAAATATAAGGTGGTAGATGTTCATTAGCTAACTTGGGACAATTCCTTCTCTCTCTCTCTCTCTCTCTCTCTATATATATATATATGATTATATATATAATCACTATACTATATTCTTTAAATATCTTATAGTTTTATACATCAATAAAAATATTTTTTCTAAAAAAAGATAAATTATTAAGCTGCATGATTGGCTCCAGGAAGAATTTCTGAGTTATTTTCTGATGGTATTTTATAGAGACCAAGGAATTTTTGCAGAGATTAGCAAAATCATCTGGGCAAAGGATAGACCAAGAAAGCAAGCACTATAAGATCAGAGCTCTTAAGGTTTTTCAGCATATATAAAAAAAAAAGGAGAAAGGATCAAAATTTCTATATGATACAGGAATTCCACACCTAGATGTTCAACTGAAAAATGCAATAACACTAACTGAAAACAATATATGCACTCCTATGTTCACTGCAGCACTATTTACAAGTTAGTGAAATAGCCTAAGTGCCGATGACAGATAATAACTAGGTTGGGAAGATGTGATATATACACATACACACATACACACACAACAGAATACTACTCAGCTATAAAAGAAAAAAAGATGAATTCTTGCCATTTGTATAAAACTGAAGGGAATACAGCTAAGTGAAATAAATCAGAAGGAGGAAAACATGGTTTTACATATATATGAAATATGAAGAAATAAAACAAAGGGTCAATCAGAAACAGATTCTAGACAGTTGACTGTAAAACCGAGGCCATTAGAGTGGAAAAGAGGACAGAGAAGGGGAGAGGGAACACAATGGACTGCAATGGAATACTATGGGGCCTGTGGTGGTGAGTGTGCTTTGGCATCACCCACCTGAAGAGGTGGGAGTGCCCACATTCCTGAATCATATACAATGTTGCAAGAGATATTACCTTAATTGAATAAAATACATAAAAAGTAAAATAAAGAAAATGAACAGCACTCGCATACTGACGTCAATCCATGCAACTTTTCCCTTTTTTTGTGCTAGAGAATATTTAGGAAATCCATTGGCTATTGCTTGATCAATTATAATTTATAACTTGACTGAGATGACTTTATTCCCTTGACTTTTTGTTAATGGAACCATTACTAAAAAAAATTAAAAATATGTATAAGCAGTTTTCCCATCAATAGAATTTAATAGCATCTTCCCCCTCCCCACCAATGGAAGAATAGTTCTTGTTCTAAAAATTGTATAATTGGTGATTTTTCAATTAATTTATTTTTTATTCATTGATGACATATGCTATGAAAAATATTTTAATAAATAAATTAACTGTTTTATGAAATAATTTAACAAATTTATTTGCCTGTCGTCATGTTTCTTTGTGTGCGTATGCATTTTGAGAGTGAGTTCAGAGCTTTTATCACAATTTCCAAGGTATTTATGAAGAAAATTATTTAAGAAGAATGAGTTAAGGACATGGAAAGCAAAAAGTTATTGTTTACTTGAGTAGAAATACATCAGCAGTTTCAACATGTTGTTGTTAGTTTATTCCACTGGAAACCTACTAAAACACTGAATATTAATACCAGCAATGTTGACAAGATGTGTCAAGTGCTTGTTATGAACTGACCTAAGTTACAGTTGGTATATTACTAATTTAATCATACCTGTAATATAGGTATAAATATCCCTGTAGTCTAGTCAAGAATATCACAACTTGGAAAAGTGAAATATTTGCCCAGGTAATGTAACAGTGAATGAAAGAGTCAGAATTTAAATCTATGTCTGGTTCTAACCCACATTATCTTGCTAGGTATAGGCTAGATACTCAATAAACATGAACTGATATCAACTAAAATGTTGATATGAGGAATGTCTAAAAGGATGAGAAACATACTTGCCTCCTGTTAAACTGCCCTTCAAAAATAAACTATAATATTCCTTCTATTTCAGCCATTCTCATAAATATTACTTTCTTCTAGTCAAATGAAAAATATGTGATAATGATTTTATTTAAAATATTCTAATTAAATTGATAATTCAGACAAAATATATCTCCAGAGTGAGGTAGAATTACTTAAAAGTACAGAGAACACCTGAATTATCACCCTTCTTCTTGGCAATTAACTTCTAGTAATGTCACAAAAGATCACATTAATCTCTTAGACATTCATGTTCTTTCTTAACAATAGTCAAGGAAAGTTGATTATTATTTCTATGATATTTGTATTATACCTCCTTAATAACAAAACAGTTGAATTTGTAGATTAATCCAAATCAAATATAAATGAAACTTTGGAAAGGAAGAAATTATATTTTTTCCATTTGATTGCTACGGTTTATGGAATGAATAGGCACTAAGATAACACCTTCTCATTTGCTCTCAGAGAAGAGAGAAAGATGGAAAATTCACCTAGTAGAAGGGGGCGTAAGACAATAAAGGTCATTTCTGTTGAGGACAAAAATGGAGGAGGGTAAGGAAAGGGGGGAAGGGAAGAAGAGAAAGAGAAGTAGGATGAGGAGGCCAGGGGACCCATTGTTGGAGATTTTTGTTGCTCTAAACCAGTAGTAGTTTTGCCTCATTTCAATGAGGTGAAAGACTATAGATAAGAACATCACATACAACTCTTTTACTACTGCTGTATTCCCTGAATCAACAGAGTTAAGGCTGATTAGATGCCACACTTTAAAACTATATGAGAATTCAATTAATCTGTTAGAGTCACTGCTGAAAAGGAACTTAAATAAAACATAAGTTCACTTTTGTATGTTTTGAGAAAGAAATTAAGTTACATTATTTTTAGAAACCTGAAGGTTTTCTGAAATTGACTTTACAATAATATGGCTGAGCACCAAAGTATGTCTCATGAAAATCATCACTCTGGCTTGTTACAGATGAAAAGTTATGATGCATTAATATCTTACCCCAATTTGAATCCTCAAAATCTCCTACAGGCAAGGATGGGAGTACCAATAAACTGAGTCACTCGTGAGCCAGGGGTTGCTATAGTTCAAGACACAAGAAACAAAAGTAGAAAGAAAAGCTAAAGAATCTGATTTAAGAATATTCCTTCTGATCCATAGTGTTCAGTTGCATCTTCCCCCAAGATGTCCCTCCTGTGTCTATGCAGGTGTTTATTTTTTTTCAAATTTGTCATTTTTTATTGATGCATAATATTCCATTGTTTATATATACCACATCCCTTTCTTTCTTTCTTTCTTTCTTTCTTTCTTTCTTTCTTTCTTTCTTTCTTTCTTTCTTTCTTTCTTTCTTTCTTTCTTTCTTTCTTTCTTTCTTTCTTTCTTTCTTTCTTTCTTTCTTTCTTTCTTTCTTTCTTTCTTTCTTTCTTTCTTTCTTTCTTTCTTTCTTTCTTTCCTAGTTGGGCAGGAACTGCCGGGTTTTACAGCCCTGGATTTTATTTAAATTGTTTTATTGATTGCACACACACACACACACACACACACACACACACACACATATATATATATATATATATATATATATGCATATGTATATTACATTGTTGTCTATGCCCATGTTCTCCGGAGCATGGCTTTATCACCCGTGAACCATTTTTCTTTTTATTTTTTAAAAATTTATGCATATATATTTCACATGCAGGTGTTTATTTTCACAAACCTGCCCCTTTGAGCATGAGTGCTTTACTTTCCTTCTGTTTTTAAAAATTATAAACCTGCCCATTTGTGATTTTCACTGAAGATGCTAAAGCTCACTCAACTCACATTCTGGCGCTGCCTGATGGTACAAGTATGTTAATGCTGGAGGGACCGAATCTGATGCCTAAATACCTTGCACCTCCCATATGGTGCTGTTTGACGATATTCTACACACTTAACAGAGAACTTCGATGAGCTGATTGCCTGTTACCCGCATTTGTGACCTCAAAAGCATGCCCTTTTTTTTTTTTTCAAATTTGTACTCCCCACTCACCTTTATCCTGAACCTTCACTCTATTTAGAATGCTTGCTCATGAAATACCTGTACCAAATCTTTGCCTCAGATTTTGTTTGACAGAACTCAAACTAGAACAGTTAGGATGTAACTTTAGCAAACAAGGGTGTGTGTATGTGTGTGTGTGTGTGCGCGCGCGCGCGCGTGTGTGTGTGTGTGTGTGTGTAATGGATTGCTATAATAACTAACTCGAGGCATTTAGGAAGCAAGCTATATGAAGAATAGCAAGGAACAATTATTTAGCAGCAACCAAAAGAGTTTAACATTACATAAGTTGGAAGCCAGGAAGAATTTTAGTGCTGAGGGAAAATTCCATCTGTCATTTTGTTAAGATACTTATTATTAGATTCCCTACATTGTTGCACTTCATGTACCAAATGAAAATGGATTTAGCAGAACAACTGTATAAGTCGCTTATCGACTCAGTGTTTTTCATACAGCATTTAGTGTTTGTTTTCCTATTTATAATGTGATATGCATTCGTAATAGAAAATATGAAAAAGTAAAATGATATAGAAATAGAGGTTGTATGCCTGTTATTCACAAACTTCATTTAGGTCATGTAAATCAAATTTAAATTATATAATATATATGTGTGTGTGTGTGTGTGTGTGTATATATATATATATATATAGAGAGAGAGAGAGAGAGAGAGTTCAATTCTGCAAATGCAAGTGTATGACTATATTTATGCTACGTGGGTAAAAAATGAAAGTCCACATTTCAGACTTTTTTGTGAATGTGAAGCTCAAATAAATTACTCCTTTCCCTTTCTTTGTTCATTTTCCAATGTCTCCTCCAAGTCCCTTAACTCTCATAAGCCAGATTATTTGTATGCCTGGGCCCATTGAGTAATTTTTGGGCAATCAAGATTATTTTAGCCTTATTAATTATGAATACATGGGAAAATCTACAGTTAGGATAATATCTGAGAATTAGAAACACTTATTTTGTTTTTTTTTACAATATTGCCGATTCTTTTGTGAAAGATTAAGTCAGTCACCTCCTACCAGTTAGCAGTGAATAGACACCCCCACTCTCACCAATATTAGGTTTTGTTTTTTCTTGAACAATGATAGGATTGGATCATCAGGGTAGTGATAGCAAGAAGATATGAGAGAGGGGTTATTTTTACTAGTGTTCCACTGGATTCTAACAGGCACCCCATGTTAAAGAATGAATTTAGACAACTGATGAAACTGACACATGACCTCCTATAGACCTGAAATAAACAACGATGTCTGCATCTAAATCATAACCACTTACCCAGTTTTTGCATGTGTTTGTTTTTGGTTTTATAGCATAGAAATTTACTAAAAATTGTGATACACTTACGGGTATGATATTTCAACAAGAATTGAAACTTTAACTTAAAAAACAAACATCATCCTCAATGATGTTGAGTCCTCAGAGTTAAACTCAAGCACTCCCTCATGAGTAATGCTGTCCTCATTAATTTTTTTTTTCTGCCAGATGGCTTGTTAATTTTAAATCCCTAAAGAGGTAGGTGTTTTATTACAGACAATCCACTTGGTTGGGAAAAGAAAGTACAGCCTTTCACACCTTCACTGATGAAATTAATGAGTTCATATCAAGTTTATGAAATTCATTTCACTTATTCATACTGCAGGATTAGATTCAGGGAGGACAAACATGGATTTAAGTTCCAGAAATGTTGCCTTTTATTAAGGTAACATAGCTTTATAGCACTACATATGGTTCAGAACTATATGATCACATCCCTTCACATACATGTTAGCATACCACATTCACTACAAAGCAACTATAGTCCTCCACCTTAAACCATTGGACACACTCACACACTTTGTTTTCTACTCTCCCTATTCCACCCAATTGGATTGTCCCAATTCTACAGATTTCCAGGGTTATTGGTTTGGTTTTATGTTATCTTTTCATTTTTTTATAGTTCACACTATATATTTTTTAGTTCACTTAGCATTATACCCTCCAGTTCCATCCATGTTGTTGAAAATGGAAAGAATTCATCTATCATTGTAGCTCTGAAAAGTTTTCAATTGTGTACATATACTAGATCTTCAAAATCCACCATCATCATCTGGGCAATTAGACTGTTACCATAACTTGATTATAACAATCAGTGTTTCACTGAAAATAGGAGTGGATAGAGCCCTTTAATAAGCATAGACACCAAGGAGTGGAATTGCTGCATCATATAGTAGATTTATTTTTACTGTTTTGAAAAATTTCCATCTTGTTTTCCTAGATTCTAAAACAGTAAATACTCCAATCAATGGTGTACAGTGTTCATTTCTTTCCACACCCTCACCAACAATCATTGTTTATGTTTTTTTTAATATGGAAAATGTTCACCACAAATATTTTGATAAAGTATGTTCAGAAAAAAGTAATAAAATTGACTGAATAAATATAATATTCTTTTTCAATAATACTACTGATATCTCTAGTCAAGATCTTACTCTATTCATGAGCAGTTCATGATGTTTCTCAAAGTTTTGCTTTTAATCTCTCACATTCAATTATATTTATATTTCTAGCCTTATTTTAGCTATTTGTATTTTACTTTTCATTCAAGACCTGACTAAGGCATACCTTTCTTTTTAAGCCTCTCCATCATCACTTCCAGAACATAATTACTCCTGAAATCAGAAAATTTCATGTGTATAGTACCTCAGATTAATAATTTATATATCATCTTTTAGTGAGGGCACTTAAATTCTATGTGATCCATGCAGTTTACATGTTATGGGAATGCAGGAGGAAACAGGTCTAATTTTTTTTTTTTTTACATTTCTTATCTTGCCTGACAGAGTAATTTCTAGGAAGTAGTAAACAAATGAATGCTTATTTATCAATTACAAATCCAAATATATATTCTAGGTAATGCTTGTTAATATTAAATGACTCATAATTATACAGTGCTGTAGGATTTTTTTCAGAAACTTTCCTATAAAAATTATGTGATGTACTTTCTGTTTGGCATTGCTAACTTAGATAAATAGTTTTCTAATTATAGGTTTAATTAAGGCACATAACTAATTTTAAATATGTTTAAATGTATGCTTAAAATGGTTCAGATCATGATATGACATTTAACTGAATAAGGTACCTTGAAATTAAAATAAATCCTAATGTTAGATTAATCTTTAAGAAAACTTTTCTAAAGTTTTCTTCTGAGTTACATATTCAGCCTCAGATATGGGCTTGTTATTTATACAATTATGTGTTCTTTAATATCTTCTCTAGAAACACAAACATGCAAATATATGAAGTACTATCTTTAAACAAACCAAAAATAATGAATTTGTTTCTTTCTAAGAACTCCATGCTTCCTTTTTTTTTGCATTAATTCAAACTTGTATAAATATGAAAAGATTTCATTTTCAATTGAAATATGATAATTTCTAGTTGAACTCTTGATTCTTGTTAGCAATAAGCTTGCTCACATGTGAAAGACTTGTAAACTGCAGTAAATTGTTAAGGGCTTTTACTTGACTAATGATTCTCCTTTAACAGAAAGGGATAACTTGTCTGAGACATATTAGTAACTTTCATCTTATGTGTATGTAAGGTCACAGAATTCTTCCTTTGTCCTTCAAGTCAAGTTCTCAGGCTAAGATTCAAGGAAACTGTGATCACCACATTATGTGCTTATGGTGTGAAGAAATCACGGGGAAGATACTGTTTTGTATGGTGGCTTCCAGATGGTTTTCATTAAGACCTGAGTTTCAGCAGTATCTCTCCTCAGTATTAAGAACAGGCAGCAATAAAAATATTTTAAGATTTCCCTTTGAATCATGATTTCTCAGGAGAACCATTTTCTTTTAAAGTATGAAACTCATAATTTCAAGTCAAAATTTATTCTGAAAGATCTTAAGGGGACTAGTTCATCTACTTTTATGTAATAAAAAATGTGTGCTAAGCAGACAAATTCCTGCAGACTTTCTTCATTTTCAAAACATTCAGCAACACCTGTAATTTACCTTTCAATTTAAATATCCCATTCAGAATTCTTCCTCTACTAAGGCACTAGATTTACATATGCAGCAGAAGGGTTAGAATTTCCTTTTTCCCTGTTTGTTTTTATATATTTTGTAAAGTATTTGCAAGTGAGCCATCATGATTTAACACAGTTAACCCAGAAGTTATTTTAAAATTTCATTTCCAGTAATTTTTGACACTATTTCATAATAGGCTTTAATGTGCATGATTTCATAAGAGGTGAAATGTTTTATGATGTCAATCATTGAAAGAGCACTATAAATATATATGTCAACCCAGTTCCTCCAAGACAAATTTTTTTCTATACAAACACTTAAATATCTCTTGTCTTTACTAATGTCATGCATTTCTTTGCAGAAGAAAAAGTTTTCTTGGATTTCAACATCATTTACAAATCTCACCAATGCTATTACTTGACATTTATTGGTGAAATCTGTTGACTCATCAGCCTGGGGAGAGCTGATATTTTTCAGATGATTATATTCAGTCTTTCAGCTTGATATGACCCACCACCAAAACATCAACTTATTTACCACTTGAAAGTACAAGTTTTTCATTTTGTCTACTGCCTCTTGTCATTGCATTTACTCATTGTAATTTGGGATGCTGGCATGATTAGTTTTCTTTCTCTGAGCAATGAGTTTTTCTGCTACTAAAAAAAAATTCCCATTTCTCTAAACACTAAGTTTCATTTTTTGGTGTGGGATTTCAGTACTTTTAAAAATAATCAACTACTTTATCAAAAGACTGTAAGTTTGGTGATCATTGGCATATTTAACTTTTCATAGACAATAAAATACGATAAAAATAGAAGGCTTGAATTGTCAACCTACATAAATATGCTCTTAATTAAAACTCATTTAGAAACATTGGAATAATACATTACAATTACTCTTTTGCCATCAACCTCAACTCAATTTCCAAGAAACCTAAGCCTAGAATCCTCCTGTAGCTCTCATGCTTCATTTTTGAAAATTACTGCATTGAACCCAAGATTCATTTGTCATACCTGTGCTATATGTACTAGGTGTTGTGGGAGAAATCTTGGGGTGAGATCAAAGGTGTGTAGGTGAAAGAGTTTAATAAAGACAGAGCAGAGTGGAGAACAGAAGAGACAGATTTATTGAAACGCCCAGCTACAAGAAGAATCCGGTGAGACAGGAGAAGTCTGTATCCAGAGGAGGATCTGAAGTCTCTTTTATACTTTTTTTTTTTTTTTTTTTTTTTTGCTAGCTTTCTAACTCAAGGATACTTGCTGGAATGTTTGGTCTCAAGCACTGACCTTTGACCCAGAAAAAAATGCCCTTACTCTCTGCTTCTGTATTCTTGGAGCTAGGCTGCTTGATTCTTGTCATGATTTGGTTGATTTAATGGCCTTGCACTTAAGACAGACATCCCTTTCCTTATCCATTCAAATATTTCCCAATACTGTCTCTTCCAGGAGTGTGGACAAAGTATATTTTAACTATAACCCAACTGTATGTGGTTAACTAACTATAAAACAAAAAGGCACAGAATATAATTAAATAGAAAGAGTAAAGAAAATTTCAAAATCCTTCAAAATATTATTTACTTCTAACTTACATCATCCATGTTTGAGGATATTTTACTCAACAGTAAAGAAGGTTGGTGAGGGGAGAAACTGAATCGCAACTATGAAGAATTCCTTCTTTAGAATGAAAAATATTCAGCTCTCAATCCTCACTAACCCTCTCTTTGTTGAGTGCACCTTGACTAAAATTAAGTATTTAAGGGCTACATATATTTTGCTACATTAATACATGTTAAGAATGACACAAGATAAGAATCTGATAAAGAAAACTTCAACCATTCCAACATTGTTTAAGACTACGCTAGAGCATAATAGCTGCTCTTGATTCCCATTTACTCCAACAAGACAGACAGTATTTGAATAAATAAATGACCCAATTGGAACTAGCAGGAAAGCTCTAGTAACTGGATAAGTGTATGCCACTACAGCCTTTTATCATTCAGGTTTTCTTATTCATAAATATAGTAGGAGAAATTTTGTGTTCTGAGATCCCATAATTTTTCCTTAATTCATTAACCTAAATAGAATGCTTACATGTGTTAAACAGAATTAATTTTCCCCTTTATCATAAACTCAGATTTTGTAAAATGTTTCTACTTACTTTTAAAAAGGAAAATTCCACTTTGCCTGCATTAGTCCTTACAAATATTCAAACAAGTTTATCAAAAAGAGAATTATGAACTGTGCTGTTACCTGGAAAAATGAATGCTTTTAAAATAAGAAATTTTAAGTGATATAGAGATAATTAAGCAGATAACTATGAGGATAAAATAATTGTCCTCACTTTTTTTTCCCACTAGTGTTCTGTTTTAGGGTCCAGGTTCTGCATTTCTACATCCAGGGGAAAATGTGGAAAAAATATCAGTGGATGTGTGCCTTGCACGTAAGCATTCAACCAGTTTATCTAGGGCAGTCACACCACGTCTTAATCCTCCTGCAGTACTTCAAGCTGCACGACAAAATATTCAGCATCTGTTTCACTCCTCCACACTTCATTGTTGATTAGAAGCCAAAAGAAATGTGCCTTCCTCTCTTCACACAACAGAAGGTAAACTATTTGCACTTTGATGTTAAATAATGTCATTAAAAAGAATGTTATATCTGAAAGGTAATTAAAAAAATAAGCTCATATCATTTAAAGAGTTTTTTTAAGGCTAAGTAATGTAACAAATGTCACAAAAAATAACAAAAAAAGTAACAAAAATAATTACTAATAGTTTTCAAGTCTCTCCTCCATGTTTTAACCAGACAAAGAAAAAAAAAATCAGAAGTCTCAAAATTAAGTTTCATGAAATCTCCGGTTGGAGCACTAATGCACACAACTTTTCTCTTTGAAAGTGGTGGTTTACTCAAAATTAATTGCCATGAATGTCACCTCATATATTTTCCTCTAATTCTATAACTGCATCTAGCTTTTAAAATAAAGATTTTAATAGCTAAAATCAAATGATATTATGATAAGTTCATTAGCAATAGATATAAAGAAGCTAAGCAATAGTAAATGTAATATCCTGTATGCTTTTATATTAATTATCTAATTGGAGAATGAAACCTTCATTCAAAACTGTAATCTCAACATAAAAACAGAAATGTTTGAAAAACAAACAAACAAACAAACAAAAACTCTTCTGTAATCTCATAATTAAATTACTGCCATTTTTTTAAGAATATAAACTCAAATATTAGAAGTTAATAAAAGAAATTCTCAAACTTCAGGTCCAACAAGAATGGTAAAAAGGCCTAGAATTAGGAAGATGTCCTTTCTTTTAGGTTAGATAAACCTCTGGTAACATCTGTCTTTCACCCTCATCCCCAAGCTATAGTAATTTTGTTTATTTGTTTTGGCTAATGCCCTGGGTATATTTCAAAATGATTAATTTCCCTCTTTTTACCAGTGCTCACTTTTGTTTCAAAACCTTTGCATCAGCTGTTCTTTTCTGAGAGTGTTTCCACATTTAAGAGATTCATTTATTCTTACTTCCTATAAATCTCTGCTCAACATTCATATTCTTAGAAAGGTTTTTTTCTTATTCGCATTTGTATGATAAGCCTCTCTTTACAACTAACATTGGCTTCCTCCTTACATTTTGTATTCAATTTCTGGCCATCATACCTGTTACTATATTCTGTTTATAAATATTAACTTGTATTTTGGGAGATGTTCTTTTCCTGCTTCCTGTACATAAATCAACTACAAGTCTAGGAAGCCATGCTTGGGACCTGGGATTGCGGTTTGAGTCCCGCTGGAGGCACATATTGAGACCTAGTTCCAAAAAAATATAGTTGGGCGTGGAGGTGTGCACCTGTAATCCCAGATACTTGGGAAGCTGAGGCTGGGCATTGATTGAGTCTGTGGTACCCTGGCAACGTGAGCCTACAGTTCCATGGGCAAAAATAGCCAGATCTAGTCTAAAAAAAAAAAAAATTCAACTACAGGGTGGCAGAAATTTTGTTTGCTTCACTAATATAATACAAGTGTCTAGAATGAATACTCTAAGGGTAGTGTCTCAGTAAATGTTTTAAAATTAATTTTTAAGAATATTTTTGTTCATTAATTTTTTTTAGTCACTTTTTAGTCATCACAATAGAGAGTCCAGACATAGAATCAAATAAGTAGCTGACTGATTTTTCACAAAGGAGCAAGGCAACACAAAAAAGTTGCCTTTTCTACAAATGTTTCTTTTCAATAAGTGGTTTTAGGACAAAGGGGCAGCCACATGAAAATAAATATAGAAAAAATATAGACACAGATTTTACAAACTTCACAAAAATGAATTAATTCCAAATGGATTGTTAGAGAATACAACATTATTTAAAAGGAAACTTGGACCCTTGTATGCTCTTAGAATATTTAAGCTATGAAAATAACCCAAGTGTTGAAAACTAGATGAGTGGGTCAAGATGTGTTATATATGCAAGGTAGAATACTACTCAACAATCAAAAATGACAAACTCATGCCATTTACTGCAACATGAATGGTGCTGCAACATGAGAGGTGCTGGAAGGAATGTTAAATGAAATAAGAGGAGAACTGTAAATACCAGATAATACCACTAATATAATCAAACGGATAATCACAGGAATACAAACTTTAGAACCAATCTTTAAAAGCTGACCATAGAAGGAAAGGAATTATGAGAATAGTGTGGAGAGAGAGAAAAGTGAACTATCACAAAGGATTATGAGTACTTTGGTAGTGGATTTGGTACAGTGACTACACCTAGAAGAGAAGATCCTATATTTCAAAACATTAACAAGGATGTAAGCCAATGTTACTTGAATTGATAACAAAAAAGAAAGAAATTTAATCATGAACATGCAAAACAAAAAACTATAAACCATTTAGAAGATAGTTTGGAGCAAAACCTAGGTGACTTTGGGTTCAATGATAACATTTTAGGTACCATATTAAAGGCACCTGCCATTAACAAATGGATTGGTATGATTTCATTTAAATTAAAATCTTGGATCCTGTGAAAAACACTATTATTAAAATAGTGAGAAGCCCCAGACTAAGACAAAATATTTGCAAAGTAGTTGTCTTAGAAAAGACTATTATCTAAAATATTCAAAGACCTCTTGAAATGCAACAAAAAGAAAAAAAGCATTCTGGTTAAAAGGTGGACAAAGTATGTGAAGACATTCTCATCACAGGCAACATGCAGATGGCAAATAAGCATATGAAGAGACACTCCACAATCCATTGAGGAATCGCTTATTAAGACAACAATGAAATAGCATTACACTCCTACTAGAAAGACCAAAGTCTTACACACTAATAATAACAAATGCTGTCAAGGGTGTGGAGCAACAGGGATTCTCACACACTGCAGATGGAATGCAAAATGGAGCAACTAATTTGGAAGACAGTTTGGTTGCTTTTTATAAAACCAAGCATACTATTACCATGTGAACCAGCAACTACTCTTCTTGGAATTTTCCAAAAGGAGTTGAAATCATCCACAAACTTGCATGAAGGTGTTTATAACTGTTTTATTCATAATCGGTAAAATTTGGAAGCAGTAAAATGTCCTTCATTAGGTGAATGAATAAGTAAATGGGTATGTCCAGATGTCGAATACTATTTGGTATTAAATGAGCTTAAACTATGAAAAGACATGGCAGAACCTCAAAATCATATTTAATTGAAGCTAAACCATTGGAAAGGCTATGTAATAAGTGATTGCAGCTCTATGGCATATGACATCTGGCAAAGGTAAAATTATAGAGACAGTAAAATGATCAGTGACTTTTAGCAATTATAGTGGAAGGAAAGATGCATAGGCAGAGCACAGGGAATATTTAGGGAAGTTAATGTGTTCTCCAGGGTGCTAGACTGGAGATATACATCTTTGCACATTTGTCAAAAACAGTAGAATGTGCTACAAAATGAGTAAAACCTAAGCTAATCTATATAAATTGAAGGGCAATGATGTGTCTATGTCAGTAGATTAATTAAAACAAATATATTGCTCTATGATAGCTGGGAAGATTATTTACATGGTGTGTCAAGTGATATACGAGAAGACTGTACTTACTGCTTGATTTTGCTATGAAACTAAGCCCAAACAAAAAGTGCTCTAAAAAATAAAGTTCATTTATTAAAGTCCTTGGGGATTTTATGCTATTTGGAGCCTTCATTTCTGTTAAGAGCTTGAGTACCTTAATACTCAAGTAATTTCTATTATTTTTCAGTGCAGGGAATCATAAAATAAATATTGAATATAAATTGAAACTCAACATTTTCTGAAAAATGAATTCATGCTTACATAATCAGAGACTTCTGTTTTCTATCTAAATCCTTGGCTGAAATAAGTGTCCTTTCTTACAGTATTCTGATGATGGTGTACTGATCAAAGATGGTAGCAGATTTGTACTCTAGTTCTATCTTTGATGGTAGAATATAACACCTACAAAAGTGTAAATTCATCCTAGTGTCTTTCTAAATTGCATATTCTCACAATGAGTAGCCTAAGGCTCATGTGCTGATTCTGTGTGTTCAGTAATCAAAATAACCACAAACTTCTCTTCAGTTTGATTAGGATTTAGATAGGTTTCTTTCAGAATAGGTACCTGATCTCAGAGTATTTACTTTAGAAAACTTGTAATAATAATTTGTAATTGTAATTATAAATCCCTCCTCTTTCCCTTTGAATTCTAAGTAAATCTTCTCCTGGCTACTTAGCAATTTTACAAAGCAGGTCTGTATTTCTTCTAGAACTGGGAGTCGTCACTTTGAAATATAAATGTTAGCAAAGATTACACCCCATCTCTCAATCTTTGTGAGAGAATTGGAGAGGAAACTTGATGGGTGCCACTGAACAACATAGATGATGTAATCACAAATGAAAGCACTTGCAAATTCTGAAATAAATAAATTATTTTGTCCTATTCCATTGACTAATATCTTCTATTATTTTCCCACCAGTTCATCTACTGCTTTAAAGTCCTCCTTTTGTTTCGGTGGTATTTTCATTTGTTGGAACTGCTTTAATGAAATATGGCAACTAAGTGACTTCCACAATATTTATTTTCTCACATTTCTGGAGGAGTTGTGGGGCGGGGACCAAACAATGTTGTGGTGGGGAGAGACCAGTATTTTCACTTGTAAATAGAAAACTTTTGTCAAATTAAGGTTTTAATGTTACAAATTAATTTAATCTTTTTTTAACCTCCTTATAAACTTTTTCTCAAAATGCAGTAATTATTGGGGGTTAGGGTTTCAGTATATGAATGTAAAAAAGACACAATTAAGCCCATATAAGTATAATTCAGTTCAATCTTTCTTATCGCAACCAGTTTGAATAAAATCTTCCTGTTGCCTGTTTCACTTTGTTCAATGAAATTTTTGTATGACACAAGTATAATCCAGACATTTAGGTTTCCAAAGCCATCAAATTGTTTAAGTCTGCTTCAATATTAGTGTGTGCATTTACAAAACTAGCTTTTACTTTCTTCTTCACTTTAACATGTGAACATTTCTCATCATTCTCTGTGAATGCAGTTTTACATTTAAGAAATAATGAATTGACATCAGCAGGCATTTCTACAAAGCTTTGTGCTGGATTTTTTTTTTTTTTTAATTAGTACTAGTTGCATAGCTTATGGGACATGGTGCAAAATACAAGTGCAAGGCCCCTTGTTAAAGGATAATGAAGACTTTGAAGGTGGCATCTGCAGAAAATTAAACCAATTTTAAGAAACTTTCAATCCTATCTTTGAGACTGTATGGGCAGCCCTACTGTATGAAACGGACCATGTCTTTTAAGTTGTGTTACCTTCCCTGTTGGTATAAATAACTTTTTTTGTTTCCTTGTTTTCCACTTGATTCTTACTCCTCCGCTTAAAAACATTTTTAAATACCTTTCCTTTGAAAACAAAAACAGTATTAAGTGTTTCCCTAAGGGTCAAATATTGCTTTCTGGTTACAAAAAACTTTAATTCCCTTCCCAAATACAACACTTGGTAGAATAATCTCTACTTAACTGTAGTCCATTCACTCATGCCTCAACTTATTGAATATTCTCACTACTCCACTGAAACTATCTTTCTGAGATCACAATCTCTAAGTTTCAAAAATGAAATAATCATATTTCCACACATACTCCCAACTCTCACTTCTTTTTGACATTTTAATCCTTCACTTTGGTCCACAAAGCTTATTTTTGGAACCTACTGTCTTTGTGTATTGCAGATTCTCATATCTTCTTTCATGCTCTGGCCTTGAAATTTCAGTATCCATAAATGTCTTATTCTTTCTCTCCCCAGCGATAACATTATTCATTTTATTGACCTGTTTTAGTTCCTACTGCAAAAAAAAACACACAAAAAATTCAGGTTGACAAATGCCATACTTAAATTCTAAAATCATAAATGACACTTTTCACTTAATAACCAACCACAGCATTGTTAGAGGGCAGACTTAGGGGCACCCTGGACAGCCCCAGACTGCATAATTTAAAAGGATCTGGCCCTTTGTGCACCAAAGACAAAGCATGCAAAATGCTCAATGCAAAATAACGTTAATAAAATGAATATATACATAAAGAGAGAAGAAAGGATAATGGTTCTTCAACAAAACACTGAAAAGTACCCATCTGCTTATGGGTAAAAACCCAGTCAAAGAGGATTGGCCGGAAAGATCACCACAAGTCTAAGGCACCTACTGGTGAGGATCACAGGAAAGGGGCAGAAGGGACTAGGCAAGTCTGGGATGGAAGGAACAATAGCAAAGTACAAGTCAGAATCACTCCCCCACAGGTCTACCACCCACCCACATGTCTCTTCCAAGTGTGTCTCTTCCAAGAGTGCCTGTTCCATGTATCTGTTCCATGTATCTCTTTTCATGTTTTTCCCAAGTCCCAGATATAAGTACAAAGTTGAGAAGCAAGTGGTTCTGTTCTGTCTCTCCATGTCTCTCTTCTGTGTGTCTCCCCAAGAGCACCTGCCTTCAATGCTATAAATGGACTCTGAGTTCATGTGGACTCTGAGTTCAGCCCCTGATGGGCAGGGGAAAAACATTACTTTTCCTTTAGATAGAGCTATTATCTGTTACGAAGTGCAGATTACTTTGCTAATGATAACTGATTAAATTTGATCTGTGATGAATGTGTAATTTTCACTTTTTCCTCAACATTTAAATAATATCAATTTAATAATCTCTCTGTTCTCACTTTGACAAAATACTCAGTTTAAGAAATTCTAGGAAAATCGGGAAATATATATGATATGTTTTATCTCATTCCGGGTTTGAAAATAAGTATAGTATTTCAATATTTCAGTATTTTATGTATAAATCCTTATTTTATCTCCACATGTCCTTCTTTCCCAATTTTGGGTAGAAAGAAGAGAATTGACATTCTTTTAATTTATTCTGATAGACTATATATCTAGTACCTTTAGTCAAGAGTTGTGAAAGTTTTACTTGATCTTCTAACTCTCTTCTTTATCTTCTCAAACTAGGGGAAAAATATCTCCACTATGCTCAATTCAATTGCCCTCCATAGCAATTCTCTATGAGCTCAGTCAGTTTTCTCTAAGCATTTCCACTAAGCCCTAGAATATTATATTAAAGGTCCTAATTTAGTTTTATAGTTCACTGTCTTACTGACTAAATATATTTTTGCAGCAATCTGCTTTTAATATAGCCACTTGCTTAAGTCTGAAGCTTTTTCCCCACTTTTCAAACAGGCTAATTTCCTGACTTCAGTTCCCATGATTTGTTTTCATATGCAGGCCACCATATAAAGGTCAACAGTGAAAGTCTTAACATCTTTAAATTGAACACATGATTATTACTTAATGTGTCACTTTTTAAATCTTATCCAGGTATAGAGTCAACCTAGTTTGCATCTAGGATGCAAAAATATTTTGGTTTACTATAAGAAATAAATGTTTGCTAAGTACTTGGAACCTGAATTCTTTTATTCTCAGAATCAATATAGATGGCCAAAGCATCTCAATTCCAAAGCTAGCTCTCAAGAGACCGAAAATTAGCACACAATAAGACACTCTCTATAAGAACTGATATTTTAAAATAAAAAAAAAATTGGGTGTTGGAAAAACATGCCAAATGAACCATCATTTGACCCACCTGTGTTACATGCTCTGATATCACCATCATCCTGACTGATAAGGAAATATGTGTCATTGAAATGGAAACACATACCAACAATTTAAAAGGAAAGTGACCATTTGTTTATGAAGACCCTAATTCACAGCAAGAATAGATAAAAGCCTAGCTGTGCATTGAGGACAAACCCACCAAATTAATACTTGTTCTGATCATACACCATGGAGAGGATATAAATATAGTAACTAGGATAGTTAATCTGAGATGCTTTGAGCGCCATCATATCCCTGGTGGCTCAAAGCCTCCTCCAGATTTTAGCATCTGCTACTGAAGGCTCAGACTTGAGGAGCAGCACTTGTTTTTCCTGATACTCCAAGGGAAGTTCTAAACCCTGAACATCTCAGCTCTTGTTCTGGCTTCTTGACCCCTGAACCTCCCTTAGTGGTTTATATGCACGTATCTCTCACCTTCCTACATCCATTCAAATTGTGTGCTTATATTATTGTAATTATTGTAATATTATTGGATTCCCCCCACCAATAAAGCACATTTTTAAATACATGTGATTGACATTTGAGCTATAAGAAAACCACTCTATGTTGGTGGAATTGGCACATTGAGATCTAAACTGTATACTATAGCCTGTCTTAAGGATAGGCCCTAGATTTGAAGTATGGCGACAGGCTACCATGTTTATTATTGTGCCATTATGTTTGAGTTCTGACCCAAAGGGACCATTGCTGGGACTAAGGGATTGTCTGTTTTTACTGACCCTTGATTATTTTGTTTTTCTATTGAGGACATCCAAATACAGTATCAGCTAAAAAAAAAAAAAAAAACATACTCCTGTTCTCTAGGCTCTGCCTTAAAGTTTATTTGCTTCTCTCAACAAGCTTTTAAACAGGTATGCAATAATGATGTGCTTTATGCTACATTTGCTTTTAGATTTTAACCAAGGGCTAGAACCATGGGACTATCTATTATCATGGAAAAATGTTATTACTAAATCTTGATAGAAGCAGATATTCTAATTATCAATTAATATACAAATAAATTTTAGCAAGGAGAAACTTGAGTAACTTAAGCAAAAGTGTGACATTTCAAATTTTCTTTTTTTTTTTTTTGTTTGTTTTTATCCTGAGCTAATCAATAGGTTGGGATGAGAATAAAATAAATATTGGACTGGATGCCTTTCAAGTAAACAGTTGCATTTACCTAGAGTGCTAGTGGTTGTCTTCTGTGTATGCAATAATTTCATGTTGGATTTGAGGCAAAATATGAGTCAGCTGATAAATTATTTCTCAAAATAATGTGTATGTTGTTATCTGTGTCTTTGTCTTCTCCCATATTCTTTCATCTGTTTGAGATATCCCTACAATAGCAAGCATTACTTTCTTCTTTTACCATGTCATTTATCTGAACATTCCTCTCTAATTTATATATCCCTTTCTCATTTATCATAAGGCTTTAATAAATGCCCATGTGCAATTGAGTTGAATCCTTTTCCAGTTACTGAAGTGGATACTGAATATAGTAATGGTTAAATATAAATAGTAATAATAACTTGCATTACAAAAGTATTATTCCAATATGCTTTTGTCATATTAATTTATTTAATATTTATACGAATCCATTGAATTGCTACTGTTATTATCCCTAATTTAAAGATTCATAAAGGCATAGAAAAATTGTCCTCAGGTTCACATAACTAGAGGTTGAGAGGGCTAGGATTTCCTCTTTTCTTTTCTAAAGTCAAAATTTGTGCTTGTACCTAAAGCACCAAATTAGCCATTCAGCAGTGATGATGCCTCTCTCACGGAAGGCCAGTCAATACATTTTCATTTTCTTTCCATTTTTTCTCTTTTGAAACTTTTTTAAATTCAAACAACAAATTTACTGAATATTACCTATACATCAAACACTTATGCTAGGGGTAATGCACTGACTAAGCAAACAAATATCACTTATAGGTTATGCTCACATTTTTGTTGGCATGAATGACATGTGATGATGTCTCATACTCTTCTAACATTTTATGTATAACTCAGACACTGAGTCAGAGTACAAGCTGTGTGAAAAATGGGCAAGTGATTTAGGTTCTCTCATTTCTGTATAAGTAATTTAGGGATAATAGTGCTTGCCACAGGATAGCGGGGATCGCTAATGAGTAGATTCATGTAAATCATTTAGAAGCATAACTGACATCTATTAGGTGCTTTTATAGTTCATCCTCTCTGCTTCTTCCACCTCATCTGCAGTGCTTTCACCATATACTTCCTTCAACAATTATTTCTTGAATAAATGGACACAAAAAAGGGTAACTACTCCTAGAACTGGTAAAGACACTGCTTGCTGTTTCTGAATGTACCCTACTAGACTAATTTGCTTTGATTTTTATTTCCTCTAGCCCATAATGCTGAACATAGTCATTATGCATGCAAAGGTTTTCCTTTGCATAAAAAGCGAGCATTCATCATTAGCCCACTAATGAATAAAGGTGCAGTCACTGCTGGAGAAATTTGAACTCAGAAGGGAAAAGGTTATTCATTTTTTTCATTGTAATGAAGCTATTTATATGAAAATAGACCATTATGTCTTTGGTATGAAGTCTGTATATTTTTAACAGTTACTTAAAATTTATTCCCATACTTTCTTTAAACAAACCATTATCTGCTTCTTATTCATTACTCTTTCTGCCTGAGAAAGGATTCTTTTACCTAATGTCCAAGACAATACAGTTATAAATTTTCATATTTTAGCAAGATCATATTGTCTTTGTCAAAATTTGATGAGGATGTATTTTAAACTTTTCTTAAATTAGTTAATTGTATACATTCCCCAAAGGTGAAAGAACTCACTATAAAAATTCCACCTAAATTGCATGTAGGAACATTCATTGAAGGTAAACCCTCAAGGGTTTCATCTGCATTTCAAGTGCTAATAGTCTTCTGAGAATATGATGATTTCACATTGAACTTGAAGCAAGATGTGAGTCAGCTGATAAATGTAAAAAAAATTCAGGAAGACATTTCTGATCAACCAGAAAACAAATTTTCTGGCAGATTATGCCATGAGCGTATTCATTTAATCAAACATTTATGAACATAGGCATTATGCCAGACATTGTGCAAGGGACTGACATCAATGATGATGAACACACATCTTCTGCTTTAAAGGATGTCTCAGAATAGTTTGGGGAAGTCTTCTTGCAAATTGATTATGTTTTATTTTTTTTTTTTTACTGTTATTTTATTGAGGAGATGGTAGAGACAAATGCAAAAAATACAAAAACTACACATCGTGTTGGTGGTGAAAGGTCAGGAAAACTCTCCCTTGAAGAAACTAATGCCAAAGTTAATCTTATAAAAAACAAGGATTAACTGTATCAAAAACCTAGCAAGGTAAGAAAACATGGATAAAGCATAGGGTCATGTAGGGTAAGTGAGTTGGTCAGGCTTTTTCCTTCATTATCCTATATAACCAGCAACTGGGGTATTACATTTCCCTATTATTGTGCAGTCCAGTGGGTGTGCACATATGTAAGTATGCACACCTGGGTCTAGAAGTGAGGGAGTAAAAGGGAGCAGCGGGAATGGGAGAGAACAAGAGAGGAAGGCAGAGAGAGTCCAGAGAAAGCGTGTAAAGATTCCTGGGGATGTGGGCATTTACCCGCTTCCCAACCTCCTGGCCCTGGCCCTAGCCCTGGCTCTGCCCTGCCCTGCCTGGTGTGTATTTGTACTATGTATAACTAGTAAAGAACCTATGCGGATTTGGATGTGTGATGGTTACAACTGGTGAAAAAGATGGAATGGTCACCCAACTAAATAAGAACTAATAGAGCATGTTTATAAAATTGCAAAAAAGGTGATGTTGCTTAAATATAGAATACAGAGTGGTATGGAATAAGGTTGAATAAAAAGGCGCTAGCATTTTTTTGTTTTTCTGTTTGTCTTATTAAGGTTTAGCTTTAACATTGGTGCCATGTGGGGTTAGTTGTAGATTTAAATCTGGGAATGATAGGGTCAAATTTGCTTTTAGATTAATCTGTCCATAAATTGTGTGGAGAGTTGTGTTCAGAAAACAAAGATTGAATGTGAACAGGCTTAAAGTAAAAGATGCCAAGAGTTGGATAATCTGGCTGCATGATAAAGCTTGAGGGGGAAAAATTGACAGGTCTTTAGCATGTGAAATGAGGCAAACTAAATTCTTATTTGGATTTAGAGGAGGGAATAATCCAAGATTTATCATTTAATTGGTTAAATGTAAAATGAAAAGAAAATGAAATCTTCGAAATTAGTTACTTTTAATCAATTTACACAGAACATATTTCTAAACCTGTCTGAAGGAAACAAAGGACATACATCATAATATGCAGATCTCATTTGCAGGATGCATTTTTTTTAATCTTGGCTATAAAATCCATAAAAATCGATCTTAATACTTACGAGAGAGAAGAAATTGCAAAAAAATTAGTTACCTTGTTTAAATCCGTGTAAATTTGTTTTGGATAATTTATCATAAGACATGAATTTAGGTGAATTTATCCTACCAATTGTTGTCTTCATATCAAATTGGTAATAAAGCCAGAATGTCTATTTTTGGCTTTATATATCTGCTTCATTGACTGAGAAAGCTAAACACAAAGTTTTGATCCAATTTCATGATCGCTTCAGAAACCTAGCCTAAGGGTTTGTTTACTATAGCTGGTGTTTACAGTTTCTGCCTATGCCCCAAGTCTGGCTGAATTAAATATTTTAATTGGGTTAAAGGTTCCAACTGTGCATTTTTCCCTCTGATGAAGGAAATTAATAACTTAAAAAAAATCTGAGTGGTATTTATTTCACTCCTTAAAAATTAATAGATTTAGTAATACTCCCTTATACTTGGCTTCAACTTTCCATTTCTGTCCCCATTGCCAATAACGGTCAAAAGTATTAAGTACACTAAGAATTTGAGAGAGAGAACAGGCACATGATTTTCACTGAGGTATAGGTTATAATTGCTCCTTATTACTCTTATTTGTCATTACTTATTATATCACTCTCTTACTGTATCTAATTTATTAATCATATTTTATCACATTTATGTAAGTATATGAAAATAACACAATATATGGGGTTTCATAACTGTCCAAGGTTCTACATATCTACTGTCATTCGTGGAATGTGGCCCCTGTAGGTTTATAGTGCACACAAGTGGAAATCAAGACATCATAGAACAGAATGTGTAAGAAAGGAAACTTGAAGCAAAGTCCTTCCATACTGAATTTAAATATCCTTTTGACTACATCTTGAAGATACTTAACATTGGACAAAGAGAACTGGAGACCAATTACCTTCACTCATTCTTTGTTATAGCTTACACCTTAGTTTCCCCCCCCCATATAAATAAACTTAAAGAAAAATGAGATAAACACTAAGATTTTCATTGCTGATTATGTGCATCACACATGAATAAAGAACTAGAAATAGAAAACACTTAAAATATTATGAACTTCAGTTTAATTCTAGGTACTCTTGTGTGAATATGGTTAATAATTTGAATTGTCTGAGCTATAGCATCATTTTTATAAAACTGAGCTTTTTTTATATTTGTTTATTAATTGAAGTAATATTTGGATATCCTCATCAGGTATCACAACCATAATACACCCATCATTTGGTATTCATTCATAGTCTCCACCAGAGTCCACTGTGCTTCCTTCTGTTTTTGTTCTTATCCCTCCTCCAACTCTCCCAACCTTGGTGATTCAGCTCTATACTCAACTTTCAAGCATTAATTTTTGTTTTTATTTTATCATTTAGTTATATTAAAAATGCTGGTATTAGCATCTGATACTTATCTTTCTGACTTATTTCACTTACCATTATCCTCTATAACTACATCCAGATTGCTGCAAACAAGTGAGTCTCTCTTCCTGATCACTGATAATGTATTAAGTATAAATACAACACATCCATGATCCAGTCATTTGTTTGGGGGCACTTAGTTGGCTTTTGTAATTGAATTATTTTTAAAAATACTGAAATAAGCATGGGACTGCAAGCTTTCTTTCAAATCAGTGATCTTCAGTTTTTTTGGTAGATGCTTAGGAGTGAAGTTACTTGTTCTGATGCAAATCTATTTTGTGAAGATTAAACTGCAACATCCCCAAAATATTTCATATAATATCTAAAAACTAATTTTCCTGGTATATTTCACACACAGAGGTCTACAAAAATATTCAATGAGGTAATCATTATTTTAAAAAGCATTCATTGGAATAGTTAAGACTAAGAGATTAAACAAAAACTTGAATATTAGAATAAAACAGAAACAAAATTCATTCTAAAGACTGTTTTAAGCTGTCAGGTGTATATAGATCTATCTATCATCTATCTATCTATCTATCTATCTATCTATCTATCTATCTATCTTCTATCGAGAAAAAAAGAATTATTGACTAATTTCTTTTTAAACCAAGTACTTTGTTTAGTAAGTATTTATATACTTATAATTTAGTTGTAAAAAACAATCTTTTGATGCTAGAAGATGTTTTCTACTTGATATTTAGAAACCAAGAAATTCAGGATTCTAAATATATTATTAAGTACAGATGTGTTTTAAAATAGATATCTTTTTGTATTGGTCTATATTGTCAATGTATATTTGAGAACTCTAAAGAATTATAAAGGTTGAAAATTTTTGCACAAGTATGTGTAACCATATATATTTGGGTCAGTTCCAGTTACAAGTTGCAGGCATTATGGAGTGGTTCCAAGAGAAATTTATAGAAAGCACACTGAGCAATTTATAGTCTTTGGGAAGGCTAAAGAAATGAAAGTCATCAATAATGTAAACAGAACAACATTCAAAAATACCAGCAAGCCCACTGTGAGCGCAGAGCTTCACTCTGTACAGGCAGGGCCATAGCCGTGGCGTGCACTGCACACAGGTTGCCACTGTGTCATTTGTCCCCTCATCACCTTTGAAATTATTGCTACAGGCCTTCATGCTGACTCTTCATCAGTTTCTGGCCATTTCTAGGGGAGGCTATTAAGGTTATAAGTTAAAATTTCAATTTTTTTTTTTGTTGGAAGTGGTCGTTTCCTTCCATCTTCAAATAGAGGGAGAGCTTTAGATTCTGAGAAGCAGCTTCTTCCTACAAAAAAGACAAATATCTACTCCCCTGCATAAACAAAAATGATCAGATTTTCTGACTTGTTTATTTTAAATTTGTACTTAGGCTTTTTTGCTAATATATCTGGCTTGGAAATTTTTTTTTTTAAATGAAGGACTGAACAAACATGAACTTGCAAATTTATTCTGTAGAATGCATTTTAATTGCTTCATGTATATTTTTTTTAACATAAGTGAAGAATTTTGGAAAAGTTTGTGGTTTAATAACAAATCCAAAAATATTGATGAGTAATATTCATAAGGCAATTATGTATTAGTCACTCAAGTGACTCATAAGTTTCTAAGAGTTTGTTTAAGTACAAGCGTTATTAAAAGGTGAACATCCAATCCCAACACCATCATTTTCTAAATAATCAGAAAAAGTTGAAGTTTTCTAAGTCCTAATATGGACAAAACAAGATCCTTATTTATTTATTTGTATGTAATGTCATGCCTATCATAGTAAGTACTTCATAAATTAAATTTATTTGAGTCAAATTTTCATTTTCATTACTGAGGTCTATAGCTGCACATTCAAAATATGTTGATTTGACTATATCTAGATTCTAATACCCATCCTGTCCACAGAAGTAAAGAAGTTTTATGCCCTTGCGTCAATAATAATGTTGTTTTTCTTCTATAAAGAGAAAGGTCACTATTTCTCTTAATACCTAGCTATTTTTTTATTAAATTACTTGCCAACTTGTTAAAAGTATTATCTACTAGAGAGAAAAAAAATGTATAAATGCAAGCTGTTCTTCTTACAAGTAGTACCAAAGACATATAACATTAATCAATCACATCACTTTGGCTAGTAGGATCTTATCAACTCTGTGTCCTGTGTGTCGAAGTAGGACTGCCAGTTGAACCCTACTTATAGGACTTGTGTTTGTGATAAATGAAAAATCATCTGATTGACTTCACAAAATAGTAGGGAAGACAGGCCAATAAACCATTACATACAATATTGAGCCTCATATGATATGATATATTTAATCATAAAAATGGCAATGTATAAGATAATTGGACTTGAGAAACATGGTAAGGGAGAAACTAAGTCTCTTATCAGATGAGATAAAGCCTGAGTGAGTGAGAAGATCACTTGCACAGCAATGTGGAGAACTGATTAACAGAAGATAAAGCAGGAGATAAAGAAAACTGTAGTGAGGTTTTTATAAAAACTGAGCGGAGGAATGATGAGGGCAGGGATCACACAGAGACATTAGGAGGTTCTAATTGATAGATCTTTGTCTCATTAGTTATAGTAAGAACAGAAACCCATGAAACCAGAGATAAGCTCCAAGAATATACGCTGTGGATTTATTTCTGTCCCTGAATTTCCCATTAAATAAATTTCCCATTAATACATAAATTTCCCATTAATTAAGTTCCCATTATCATCTGCCTAGTATTTCTAAACTCTTAAGATTTCCCTACCTGTTAGATGACTTTTATTTGGAATTCTACTACTACTTTCAGAGTGTCTCATGATCTTGAAAGCTAATGGTACACATGCCCTAGTAGGTGCCCTTCCAATAAATAACTTGGTCTTTTTATCTAATGTTGAATTTTTCTAAAGCACACTTTTTGCAAACTCAAGAGATTTCAGAGACTTGCAGTTCTCATTTCTTTCTAATGTTGTAGCCTCTTATCTCTGTCTTACATGTTACATTTGCAAAGATACTCCTTTCTGAACTCTGTAGAATTTTTAGTTCATTCAATTATCACCTCATCCTACAGTCTTTAAAGTAACACCTCTATAAAAGAAAAGCCATTAGAATAGTGGAGAAAAGCTGCCATCATCTGCAGGCAAGTCCCTTGAGGGGAAAAACCAAAACCTGTGATGTCTATGGAGGAGAATGTATCTTATGTCAATTAGGCTTTCCCTAAACTATTGACTGTAACTGTAGATTGTCTATTTAAACCTTGGCAATGGATCTATCAACTATTAGAATGCAACTTCAGATTGTTTTATAACTGGATCTTCAAGTTATACCATTCGTATTGTCTCCATTCTCATGTCCCCTGCACATGCCAGAATTGCCAAATGCTGTGGGTTAAATTTTGGAAATGCTGGAGCATTTTAAAAAAATATTTCTTGTTTGAGATTGAAATCTTAACAAAAAGATCATGAGAAACAAGTGTGTCTCTACCATTGTCTCCCCCATGTATAAGATATCCTGAAATGTTCATTCAGTATTAGGGAATTTGTTCTTTTGTGTTGATGAGTGAAGGGTTCTGGCACAGGCATGGCAAGCATGAAGAGATGGAAATGTGGAGCTCAGGACATCTGAAAGGGGCTTGGGGAAGTAAGAAAGTGTCAGGGCCATCTCCAGAAGCAGCGTATGTACCATCTTTATACAATACATGTAAATGACCCTCAAAACAATCTTTTGAGAGGCAACGCTGTCTATCAAACAAGGCTTTGGACTGGAGTCAGCAGGGAAATGTTGATTTTTCTTCAGACTTCAATATGATAGAGCATCCTGACAACTGGTTAACTAAGAAGTGACTTCTAATTAAGAAAATAGTAATAGCCTCAAGTCAAGCCTTGCTTTTGGGGATTATTTAAAACTCTGGTCTACTCTGTGATATTAGTAAGTTACAATAAATAAAAGTGCTCTTGTACAAAATCTGCAATTCAAAAGACAAAAAAAGTCTGAGAGGGGAGGATTTTGCTTCATTCTGTCTGGGAAAAGTTGTTTAGATGAAGGAGTCCATATACTAAAGCTGCAGGTAGATAGGTCGATTTTCTTAATCAAGCATAAATGCCCAGAGCTTGCTTAATTATCAAAATCTGTGTTCTCAGTCTATGCCTATCAAATTTTTGATTATAATTTAACTTCTCATGTATTTTACCAGAAGACAGAAACTGCAACTGATCTGTGAATATTTGAAGAACCATGTTTTATTCATCATGTTCTGATGCTAGAGTTTTTAAAACAATTGTAAATGAGATATAACTTACATACCTTGTGATTCAACTATTTGAAATCAGCATTGCTGTTATTTTGATATTCACAGTTGTTCCAAGAGTTGTTACCAAAACCAAACATAGATATGCTACTACTTTCATCACCCCTAAACAAACTTCATATTCATTAGTAGTCACTCCCCCCCTTTTTTAAATTTCTTTTTCACTTTTATTGAGATATAATTGACATATAACAATGTGTAAATTTAAAGTGTATAATGCAGTGATTTCATACACACACATACATTATGAAACATTATAAAAGCTAGCAGTCCTTCACTGCCCATAATTCCATATTGGTTTTGTTCTTGTTTAGGTAAGAACATTTGAGATCCACTCTCTCAGCAACTTTCAGATATACAACAGTGGATGGACAGATTTCCATGTTGAATCCTTCACCATGTACCTATATATTTTGTATATTTATTTCTGGGCCTCTATTCTGTTCTCTCTCTCTCTCTTTTTTTTAAGTCAGTACTGCTGTACTGCTCTGATTACTACAATTTTATAATGCAGTTGGAAATAAGGAAAGTGATGCCTCTAGCTCCATTCTTTTTCAAGGTTCTTTTATTTTTTTTGCTACTTGATGTCTTTTGTGGTTTCCTATGAGTTTTAATATTCAGAAAATTATTTCTTAAATCATGAATCATTTCTTTCAATGCCTCTTTATACTGTTCAAGACAATATTCATTTTCCTTATTATTTAGTATTTTGTGATTTGACTGTTGCTTCTTTCTATTCGCAACCACTGCTACTTCTGTGCATCGGCATTCTTTTCTAGGAAAATTTTTTCGTATTTAATTCCTTCAACTACAGAGTTTGTTTTGAACTTTTATGCTTTAGCAAACACCATTCTGTTCCTTCAAAGTCTTTACTTTTTCACCAAGCTTCTCATTAGTCAGTAAGCTATCACTTCCTTTGAGTCTAGACCTGAAATTTAATTTAAATGCAATAGAAATATACTTTTTATCAGTTCATGATTATAGACTACTGAAATCCTTATTTTATTGATTAGATTCATTAAGGAGGTTTTCCAAGTTGTCAAATGCCTTCCCAAGGCTTATTACAGTTCTTAATATATTAGTGTTCAGGCAATGTATATGAACTGTGAATAAATATGAATTAATGTGTAAATGAATGAATGAGCTAGTTATGGTACAAAAGACAGTGAAACAGAACATTTCTATTAATACATAAAATCTTTTATGCTTCACTCAACGACCTCAATAATATCTATTTCATTTTTATATTACTGATATATAGCAGCATATGAAGCATAAATGTACTGAGGGGAAAGGTCGGTGATGACATCAAATATTTACTGACCAAAATTTGGCTACTTAATCTTTTACTGACAAGTCAAGGATGACTTTGTAGATTATTTTGCAAAATATTTTTAATCAAAGGTAATATAAAAATTGTTGTTAGTAGAACATTGTATAATTGCTTTGACTTTTATAGATTATAGTGTAATTGTATCATAAAATCAAATAGTTGAATCTATTTGCTGTATTTGACAAAATAGGTGACATAAAATGGTATATTATTTGTTGTGTGTCTTCCTATTTGCTGATTCTGATAGAATATCATTTTAAGAACACCTTGTATTTTTATTTATTTTATTTACATTGTATTTATATTTACATTATTTTACATCTTTTATAATGTTACTATTGTATATGCATAAGAATAATGTAATTTCATGTAATGAACTTTTGTGAATAGCACAGACAACACAGTATCTATTAACTAAATAGAAAGTTTCACTAGTTTTCAGAAGTTTAGAATTAATCACAATTAAGAGTTTTGCCTTCATGCAATTTAACTATCTATAGTTAAAACAATGATGTGATAAGATCTCTACCAAGTTCTAATATTTGTATTAAAATAAAACCAATAAATGTTCTAATGAAACATTCTTCTTTTTGAGGTTAGCTGTTTGATAGATTTTCCTGAAACTGGTATATATCTGTCTTGATTAATATTAATTGGTATTTAAAATATTTTAGATGTTACTTTCTTAAATCATCTTAGTGAGTGTTTAGTGATCACTTTTTAAAATAAGCAGGAATTTAGCAATAATCTTTAGCAGCAATGTCTTTTTTTTGTCAAAACTTGATTTTGATGAATTCATCTAAGTGCAGTGTTTTCTCTCTAATCAAAGAATTTGATGAACTGGGATTCATTTAAGGTACCACAAAGTTAATGAGAAAAGTCCCCAAAAGCTATAAGTAAGACTGAATTCTACTACTCACCTCATTGTTCCTTGAAAAATAGATGTTAATAGATAAATTCACTCAATTATGAATTGAAAGAAAATCATCACATTAGAGTCATAGCTGTATTTTTCCTATAATCTATGGCTTAAGCATTAATTACCAAAATTAGGTAGCATTGTTAAAGTATCGTTAATCTCATTCCTGATCTATCATACTTTTATTATGAAATATTTTGAAAAACCGATAAAAACTAGATTAGAGGAACAGTTTTCCCATACAAGTAGAGGTGTTGTATGGATATAAAGTATCGACATTTTGTTACTGTATTGATTTGCAGAAGAGTCCTTTGGTTTGCAAACATTTTCTAATATTTGTGGTTTATTTTCCCTTTGTCCCTTTGCTTTACTGCCCTAGTTATTCTACCTCAGTATTTTATTTGTACCCTCCATCTTAATTTCTTTTTCTCTAACAGGATCTACTCTGGTTTTTCTTTCTATTTTTCTTGTAATCTTGTTCTGTGCATGTAAAGAGCTGGGCACAGGGTTGCAATAAAGGATGAGGCAGAGAGATTAACACAAAGACTGGGCTATTAGAAGCATGGCTGGTAGCAACTTTAAGGTAAATTACTAGGCCTTTTATAGAGTTTAGGCAGAAGATAAAAAAAGATGGAAAAGAGAATGTTTTATGACTAATTAACTAGGGAAGATTAATAGCTAAGGTAATAAAATTTGGGTAAAACATTAGTGTTTGTGAGATAATGGCTGCCAGGGGTTTACCCATACATTGTTGGTAACTTTCAAGGAATGTTTCTTGAGGTAAATATTGGGGGAATGGAGAAGCTACTCTTTGCTCTCTGGACATTTGTTATGTTAGTTTTGTCTTTTAGTGTTTTGAAACCAGGTAAGAGAGTAAAATGATGTTTTCTTCATTTCACACTCATGAGTCCTGTCCGGCCTCAACGGGCAGCCTCTGACATATGCACATTACTTTTCCAATGTCAATTCATTTCCCAAAATGGAAGGAACTGTCTATCTCAAGGAGAGGAACTTTGCCCCCCCAGAGCTGTTCTGGTCAGATAAGCAGCCAGCTGCTGATTGGACCAACCATCCTTGGCTATGATCTCTTCTGTACTAACCTGAGCAACAACAGCAGAACCCCTTGATGCTGGACCAGGGAGTCCCAGCCAACACTGACAATAGGAAATGTTTGAGAATGGGATAAACATTTCAGAGAATATAAACCTAAACCTATTTTATTTGAATTGAACATTTTGGGGAACTCAAATTGGACAGATGTCTCTCTCTGACTGCTATTCAGCATATTCCTACTGGACTTACAATGACAACAAAGCCAATACCCTCTCATGTACCTGAATTTCAAAGATATTAATCTTTTTAGAAAAGTCTGAAAAATTATTTACCTTCCTCCCTACTCAGTCATTATACATACATATATATGTATATATATATATATATATATATATACATATACATATACACATACATACATACAAAATAGAGGTTTCAGGAGGTCTTTAAAAATGGAGTCTTAAATTCAAAACTCTACATGCTTCATAGGATTTTTTGTTTTAAATATGTCACTTTAGTTTTTTACTGAAAGAGAAGAGTAGTTTTAGGAGGAACTTGGGCCTTTGTACTTTTGTAAAAGTGTAATTCCCTCAGAAAGGGGATATTCCTTATTCCCTGTCCCACCTAATGAAGGGTGGAGCTGATTGGCAAGGGAGGCTAAAAAGAACTTGGGAAAGAAGACTTGCAGGGGTCTTGGGGAACAGAGAGACATGTGAGAAGCCATCCTATCTGCCAGGCCTGGATTTAGACTAGGGAAAGGAGATACTTGGAAGTAGATACTTCCAAGAGATGTAGGTGAGACTTGACTGACCCCTTCTGCCCCTTTTCTTTGTATCCTCACCAGACAGTGTCTTAGACTTACAGCAAGTCTTTGGGCCTCAGTGACTCTGCTTTGAGTTGACTCATTTTGGCAGGGCATTTACCCACAATAGGATAAGTAACTTTAAGTGTCTCACTAGGAAACTATTTTAACTATATTATTTGTATTTCACTCTAATTCTATTATTCTTTTATATTGAAAATCTCACACACCAAGAGAATGTTTTATCTTTTTGTGGTAGATAGCAGGACCTGTTTAGAGCATGCAAGATTTGGGGGTCCCAGGGAGCCCTTCATTCTTCCCATTAACACTTTGAGATGATTATATTTGATTCATTACATCAACAAGAAGTAAATATTGAGACAACTATATAAGCTGTTTTGTGCCATGTTATCTTAGTTGAAAATCAGTTGTACTTTAAGTAGAAGTCAGTATTATTTCCTACTTCTGCTTTTTAATAGATATATATATATTTATATAATATATATAATATAAATATATATATATTTAATAAATATATAGTATCCTGTTACATTTTGTCTTTTTTATTTAATTGAACATGTATATATTTTTTTAATTATTGTCAACCCCGAGGCACTCTGACCACCTTGTCACCCATGAACCATTATTTTAATCTCTTATGTCTATCCCTCCTCCCATTTTACTCCCCCTCACCCTCCCCTGCCCTATGCTTCGGTCTGCTCACAGTTTGTTGGTTTTTAAGTCTTACATGTCCTCTTGTTTGTTTGCTTTCATTATATCCCACATATAGAGTGGGATCATCCAGTATTTCTCTTTTTATTTTTCTGGCTTATTTCAGCTAGCATGATTCCTTCTAGATCATCCACATTATCACAGATGCATCGCATTTTTTCCTTTTTGAGTGAAGAATAACATTCCACTCTCTAAATATACCATAACTTTCTGATCCATTTGTCTGTTTGGGGTCATTTGGGCTGTTTCTATATTCTGACTGTTGTGAATAGTTGTCAGTGACTGTTGTGAATAGATGTGAATAGTGACTGTTGTGAATAGATGCAATAAACACACACATACCGGTGTCTTTTTAAATGTGTTTTAATGTCCTTTAGGTAGATCCCCAGAAGTGAAATTGTCAGATAAAATGGTAGTTCTGTTTTTGTAGTTTGAGGGCCCTCCACACAGTCTTCCATAGTGGCTGGACCAGTTTATATTCTTACCAGCAGTGTAAAAATTTTCCTTTCTCTCCACATCCATGCCAGCACTTATTGTTGCCCATTGTTTTGATAAGGACCATAGATTATTAGTGATCTTGAACATTTTTAAATATGCCTAATTGGCAATTTGTATTTCCTCTTTGGAGAAGTATCTCTTAAACCCTTTCCCCCATTTTTTTGACTGGATTTTTTGCTTTGATTTTTTAAGTTCTGTGAGTTCTATGTGATCTTTGCTATCAGACCCTTATCACTTGTATGGAGAGCAGGCTTTTTTCCTCCCAGTTAGTTGGGCATCCCTTTATTTTGGTTATTGTCTCTTTGGCTGTGCAGAAGCATTTTAGTTTGACATAGTACCGGCTGTTTATGTTTTTTCTTTGTTTTTTGTTAGCATCTGTAGATGTGTCCTGAAGGAGGTTTCTGAAGTGTAGGTCTTAGAGTGTTTTGCCCATATTTTCCTCTGTGTGTTTTATGGTTTCAGTTCTTACATCCAAGTCTTTTATCCATTTTGACTTGGTTTTAGTACATGGTGTCAGGGATTAATCTAGATTCTTTTTTTGCATAAGTGGTCCAGTTTCTTGAGCAGCATTTATTGAAAAGACTATGCTGTTCCAAAGTACTTTCTTTGCTCCTTTGTCACACATTAACTGGCTATAGATGTGTGACTTTATTTTTGGACTTTCAATTCTGTTCCACTGGTTTGTATGTCCATTTTTGTTCCAGCACCTTGACATCTTATTATATGTCTTTGTGGTACAATTTAATGTCTGGGAGTGTATGTAATACATCCACTCTCTCTCCTCTTAGCCCTAGACTTTAGGCTATTCAAGGTTTGTAATGTTTCAAATGAATTTTATTAATATTTTTTCAATTTTTTGAAGAATGACATTGAGGCTTTTATTGGAATTATTTTGAATCTGTAGATTTCTTTGTTTAGAATGGCCATTTTGACAATGTTGAATCTTCCAATCCATGAGCAGGGCATGTCTTTACATTTCTTTGTATCGTCTTCTATTTCTTTTAACAATATCTTATTATTTCCTTTGTATAATTCCTTCACAACCTTTGTTAAATTTATTCCCAGATATTTAAAATTCATTGGTACAATTGTGAATGGAGTAGTTTTCTTTATGTCTTCTTCTTCAGACTGATTTTTTTTTTGCATATAGGAAGGCTACTGACTTTTGTGTGTTGATTTTGTAGCCTGCTACCTTACTGATTTGGTTTATTATTTTCACTAGGTTTTCTGTAGAATTCTTAGGATTCTCTCTATAGATTACTATATCATCTGCAGAGTGATAGTTTTGTTTCTTCTTTCCCTATTTGGATCCTTTGTATGTTTTTTACTTGCTTAATTGCTCTAGCTAAGACGTCTAGAACTACACTGAAAACCAGTGATGAGAGTATACAGCCTTGTTTTATTCCCAGTCTCAGAGGGAAGACTTTCAGTTTTTCCACATTTAGCATAATATTAGCTGTGAGTTTGCCAAATATTGCTTTTATTGTGTTAAAGTACAATCCTTTTATCTACAGAATTTCAACATCATCATAAATGGATATTACACTTTCTCAATGTCTATTGATATGATCATGCAGTTTTTATTTTTCTTTTTGTTGATATGTTGGTTTACATTAATTGATTTTTGAGTGTTGAACTATCCTTGTTTCCTTGGAATAAATCTCACTTGATCATGGTGTATTATCTCTCAATGCACTGTTGGGTTCTATTTGCTAGGATTTTGCTGAGAATTTTTGCATCTGTGTTTATTAGGAAGATTGGTCTGTAGTTTTGTTTCTTTGTGTTATCTTTGTTTGGTTTTGGTACTAGTGAGATGTTTGCTTCATAGTATTCCTTTGTTCTCTATTTTTTTAAAAGATATTTTGTAGGATAGACACCAGTTCATCTCTAAATGTCTAGTAGAATTCATTTATGAATGCATCTGGTCCAAGGCTTTTGTTTTTTTGGGGGAGGGATTTTATTACTGTTTCAATTTTGCTGCTTGAGATTGGTTTATTTAGGCTTTCTATGTCTTCTTTAACCAGTTTTGGATGGATGGATACTTCTAAAAATTTGTTCATCTGATTAAGGTTGTTGAACTGTTCTTCATATAGATGATTGTAGTAATTTCTGAATATCTATTTCTGCTTTGTTGTAATTTCTCCTTTTCATTTATGATTCTGCTTATTAGCATTTTCTCCTTTCTCTTCTTTGTGAGCCTGGCTAAAGGTTTATCTATTTTTTTTTTCAAGGGGCCTGTTATTTTTTTAGTGATCTTTTTGACTCTTCTTTTTGTTTCTACTTCATATATTTCTGCTTGGATTTTTATTATCTCCTTCCTTCTACTTGCTTTTGGATTTTCCTGTTCTTTCTCTGGCTTTCTCAGATACGTGATTAGGTTGTTTTTTTGGGGGTATTTTCTTGTCTCGATGTGAGACTGTATTACTATATATTCCCTTCTTTCAACTGCTTTTTCAGTATTCCATATGTTCTGGAAGGACAAGTTCTTGCTACTCTTCTCGAAATAATTTTCATGTCTTTCCTGATTTCCTCACTAATCCAGGGGTTTCACAAATGAGGGTTTCAGTCTCCACAAGCTGTGAGGTTTCCTTTCCTTCTATTCATGATTCATTTCTAGTTTGATGCTTTTATGATTAGAGAAAATCGCTGGTATGATTTCAATCTGTGTGAATTTACTGATTCTGGTTCAGCACATGATTCATTTTGGAGAATGATCCATGTGCCTTCAAAAATATGTGTATTCCTTTCTTACAAGATTCACTGTCCTGTAGATGTCTATTAGGTCCATTTGATCTAGGCATTTGTTTAGGGTTACTATGTCCTTGTTTATTTTTTGTCTTGTTGATCTGTCCCTTGGTGAGAGTGGGGTGTTGAAGTTTCCTACTATATATATTTATATTTATATATTTATGTATATTTATATATTTATTATATTATATATATATTTATATATTTAATGTCTTTCCTTAGAGATGCTAGTAACTATGTATTTTGATGACCCTTCATTTGGTGCATATATTTTGGTAAGTGCTTTGTATTTCTGATGTATTGTACCTTTGATCATTATAGCATGTCCATCTTTGTCTCTTATTATCTTTTTTAGCCTGAAATCTATTTTTTTCTGATATGAGTATAGCTGTATATGCCTCCTGTTGGGTGTCTATTTGCTTGTCAGATTGCTTTACAGTCTTTTGCTCTCAATCTGTATTTATCTTTAGAACTTACATGTGTTTCCTGGAGACAGTAAAATGTAAGATTGTTTTTGTACATTTGCTAGCTAGTTTCTTTTTATTGGTGAGTTTAGTCCATTGACATTTAGGGGAGTTATTGATAACAAGTCTATACTTGTCAATTTATTAATCTTTTCTCTGTAGTTCAGGTAGTATCCTTGTTCCATCCTCCCTGATCATTCTTCTGTTGTATTACATTTTAAGGCTTCTTTATTTTGAAGGGGGGATTTGGTTATGTTGAATGTTTGGAGGTTTTGTCTGAGAAGGACCATATTTTCCCCTCACAGATAAAGGAGAGCTTTGCAGGATAAAGTATCCTTGGCTGGCAATTTTTATCTTGGGGTATTTTGTATACCTCACTCCATTGTCTTCTTGCTCTGAGTGTGTCTTCTGAGAAGTCAAAGATGAGCCTAAAAGTTTTCCTTTATAGGTTATTTTCATCTCTTTCAAGCTTCATTATTTTTTGTTTGTCTTGGATTTTGGGTATTTCACTTATTACATGTTTTCTGTGACTCTTCTATCTGGGGTAATAGCTGCCACAGAGGTTAGTCTCCGAGATACTTCAAGAATGTTTTTCTTTCATTGACATGTTTTTGGTGTTCTAGCTTCTTGTATGTCTATTTTCATTTCTTTAGATATGAAAAATTCTCTTTGATTATTTCTTCAAATATTTTTTCTCAATTCCTCTGTCTTTCTCTTCCCCTTCTGGGATGCCTACTACTCTGAAGTTGGTTTTTCTCAAAGTGTCATATATTTCCCTGAGTTGTATCTTCATTTTTTCCCATTTTGTATAATTTTCCTTTTCTATTTCTTTTTCCTGCTTAGATATGAATCTTCAAGAGTGCTAATCCCTTCTTCCATTTCTTCTATTCTTCATTCTTAGCTTTCCCCTCATGCTTTAGTTCCTCTATTGTTCTGTTAGCTTCCATAAATATTTTTCAAGCTTCATTCTCATTTCTTAATTTGTTTTCATCATGTGTTTTTCCTTTTCTGTCTTCTCTGTTAAGTCTTCCAGCTTTTTGATTATGACCATTCTGAATTCTTTTTCTGTCAGGTCATAATATCCATGTTGTTGATTCCAGTGGTTTGACTGAATTTCTAACATGTATTGGTCTCAAGAATGGTACGTTTGATCACTTGTGATTTTCCTTCTTCCCATATTTTGCTTTTGAATTTGCTCTGCCTTGGTTGCTTGTGCTACTGCTGTCAGTAGGCACTATTTATTGGTGGTATTGCTTATTTGTAGAGGTATCTGCTATATAGTTGGGTCACAGTTGTTTGTAGGCAGTAGAGGTATAGGTCCCTGCAGCTTCTCCCTCAGGTGCTGTTTGGGTCTCTGCATATGGCAAGAAAAACTTTGACTGATCTCACTGGCTTATTGTGGGCTTCTGTATTTGGATATTGGGAGTCTCTGCAATTTTTCCCAAGTGGTGTTGTTTTCTTTCCTTTCCAGAAGACTATTTCCAATGGGTGTATCTTTTGGATGTGTCAGTGAGTACCCCAATTATCACTGATTTGGGAACCTTTAGGCACTCCGATTTCATGGTGCCTACAGCAGACCTCCATTTTTATTTTTTTGAAACTCGGTCTCACTATTTTTGCCCGTGGAACTGCAGGCTCATATTGCCCAGGTATCACAGATTCAAGCAATCCCCAGCCTCAGCTTCCCAGGTAGCTGAGATTATAGGCACACGTCACCACACCCAGCTATTTATTTTGGGACTAGGTCTTGTTATGTTGCCCTGGGCAGGTCTCAAACTGCAATTCTCAGTCCCAGTTACGCTCCATAGGCTGAAACTTACAGGCATGCACCACTATGCCCAGCTAGGCCTCCTACTTTTTGGTGGTGCATTTTTTTTAAATTTACTTTTTATTGACTATATATATATATTATATATATATGTATATATAATATATATATACATACATATATTTCACATCATTGTCTACTCCAAGGTTTTCCCACGATCTTATCACCCATGAACCATCTTAATATCTTGTGCCCATCCCTCCCCTGACTTTACCCCCCTCTGCCTCATATTGGCACACTTTGCCCTTGTTAAGCTGGAACACAAGCTGTTTTCCCAGCAGCAAGGCCCTTAGCTTTTGTCTGGCTGCAGTGCACGGTCCAGGATGGATCAATTATTCATCCCTTGTCAGGAGCAATGCCCACAGTCTTGTCCCAGTAGCACCAATTGTGGAACCTGTGCCTGCCTATGCTTTGTTCCATATGTGCTTTGTTCTATGTCTGTGGACCCAAATTCTCCCATGGTTCTGTGGGGCTTTTGTGATTACCTCCCCATGTCCTCCACTGTCTATGTGACCCCATGGCTGGTGCTCTTCCCTATGTCACCTGCATGCACACTTTCTTCCAGCTCTTGACGCACAACTTGTGGCTCCTCAGTGTACTTTCCTGTGGCTAAGGGTAGTCAGGGGTTGCCAGAGAGCCCATTATTTTTTTCCTTCTTCTTCTTCTTAAATAATTTATTTATATATAAATTTCACATCTTTGTAATCCTCAGGGTTCACCCCTCACCTTCCCTCCCTATTGTTCCTACCCTCTCCCCCCAGTTGTGTACTTCAGTTGTAAGCTTGTTTTGACTTTTCCTCATGGCTTATTGTTTATTTTTTTCTATATTCCATATATTAGTGAAACCATTTGGTGTCTATCTTTTTCTTTCTGACTTGTTTCTGCTAATAGGATTTCTTCTAAGTCCATCCATGTTACCATAAAATCATCAAATATGTCATTTCTAATTGATGAACAATACTCCATTGTGTGTGTGTATGTGTATATATATATATATATATCTCACATATTTTTCATCCAGTTATCTTTTTTGGAACATTTGGGTTGTTTCCATGTCCTTGCAATTATAAATAGTGCTGCAGTAAACATCCAAGCACAGGTGTCCCTTTGTACAAGCATTGAGGTCTTTTTTGGGTAAATTCCCAAGAGAGCAATTGCTGGGTCAAATGGTAGTTCCATTTTCATTAGCTTGAGGGTCCTCCAGACTGTTTTCCACAGTGGCTGGACCAGTTTACATTCCCACCAGCAGTGTAAGAGTGTTCCTTCCAGAGAGCGTTTTTATCCCTGTGTTTACTTGGGTGCTTGTTTCCTTGCTCTCTCCCTTGTGTTTCTCTCCGAGGCCTCTGTATGCAGGGTTATTGTGTGAGCTTTAGTTTCTGGCTGCCTCTTGCTCCTAGCCTCCCAAGACCAGTGCTGGTGTCTCCAGGAAGCAATGTGGTCTATATGTGTTTTTTTCTGTGCCTCTCCTGTCTGAGGTAATAGCTGCCACAGAGGCTGGTCTCCTAGATACTTCAAAAATGGAAAGGAATTCCATATCAACCCATCTACCTTTAAGGAACTGATTTCTGTCTCTGTGGTCTTTATTGATCACCTGAAGGTATCCTAAGATTATAGCTCCCGGGTGAACTGTTCATGTTTCTGGATTGGAGCTCTATCCAACTGGAAGGTGCTGCTCTTAAGTTGGGTCATCAGCTCTCCAGTGATGGAGGTCAGTAGACTCTTTTTGATCCTTTTTTTGGTTCATAGACATCATGGAGAAGTACTAAAGTTCTCCAGCTGTTTTTAGAGTTTTTGTTTGTTGCTAGGAGTTTGTACTCAGTTGCATTTTTAAAATTGCTTTTAGGAGAAGGGTTAATCTCATCCTCTTTATGCCTCCATGTTGTAGGCAGGTTCTTTTCTTGATACGTTTTTATTCTATTACTTTTTATTGAGATAACATCGGCTCACAACATGTTCTATGATTTACAGATATAGTTTCACAGTTTTTCTTATTTATGTTACCACATCATACAAGACACCCATAGTTTTCCACCATTGCCCATTGGATTCTCCTTAATTCATTTAGTGGAAACTTTAAAAATGCATTTAAACACAAAACTTTCTTTGCTTTTTCTTTTTTTTTTTTCACATCAGCTTTTTTATTTGTAACAGGATAATATGTTTTGATTTAGAATATTCAAGTAATTATCTAGAATATCTATTTAAATTTCTTTATGCAGTTTTAACTCTAGTGTGCAAATTTTTGTACTCTTAATTCATAATAAGAAGTAAGATTAACAACAAAAAATTGTAGAGAAAAAATCACTTACTTCAATTTGAGATAAATCTCCACTTCCAAAATACTAGAGGGCACTATTCTATTTTTTTTTAAATTTTTAAAAATTTTTTAAAATTTATTTATTACAGCAAAAGAGACAACAGAAAAAACTAAAAGAAGCCCAACTAAATGGGAAAAAATTTTTGCCCTCCACAAGAGTGATAAGGACTCGATTAATAACACAGATCTACAAGGAACTCACACAACTAAACAAAAACAAAACAAGATGCCCAATCAAAAAATGGGGAGAACTAAAAAGACACTTCTCCAAAGAGGAAATACAAATGGCCAACACACATGAAAATTGCTCAACCTCACTGGCAATCAGAGAAATGCAAATCAAAACCACAATGAGATACCACCTTACACCAGTAAGATGGCCCACATCAAAAAAACAGGCAACAATAAGTGCTGGCGTGGATGTGGAGAGAAAGGAACACTCTAACACTGCTGGTGGGAATGTAAATTCATTCAGCCACTATGGAAAGCAGTATGGAGGATCCTCAAACTCATGAAAATGGAATTACCATTTGACCCAGCAGTTGCACTTCTGGGAATCTTCCCAAAGGAGACCTCAATGTGGGTACAAAAGGACACCTGTGCTCGGATGTTTATTGCAGCACTATTCATAATTGAAAAGACATGGAAACAACCCAAATGCCCAGAACAGATGAGTGGATGAAAAAGATGTGGTATATATACACAATGGAGTATTACTCATCAATTAAAAATGACAAATTTGATTAATTTATGGATACCTGGATGTACCTAGAAGAAATCATTCTAGCAGAAACGAGCCAGATAGAAAGGGACAGAAACCAAATGGTTTCATTACTATATGTTCAACCAAATGAAAGTACACAAGGGGAGGGTGTGGACCAACTGGAGCGGGCGGGGAGGGGAGGTGGTGGGTGACCCCAGGGACTGAAATGATGTGAAATATATATAAGTAAAAAACAAACCTTTCTTTTCAATCATAACTTAAAATATACCTCAAAATCAATGTTTTGACAAGTACTACTTTGAAATACTTTATAGAGTTTGTTTGAAAATAGGACTGAAAGTAAACATTTAAAGTTATTGAGTACTTCTAGTACAAATCATTTTATATAAATACACAAACACTTGCATTCTAGATGAATACCCTTTCTGGTAGGTGTTATTTTAGGCATTATTGCCCCCACTAGGCAGGTGATAACACTCTAGAAGAGATATTAACTAGCTAATGATTAAGCTTTGATTTCCCACAGATGTGCCATCCCACCTTATTATTAATGTGAACCGCGCACAGAACTGCAGTGGTCCAAAGGCAGTGTGACATAATACCACAAACTGAACATAATACCACAAACATGGCAGGAGGTTATTTTCACAAATTAATATTATAATTCAGATAGTGCTAATATAATCATCATAAGATGTATTTTAAAATTCAACATATTTCACATATTAAAATTGATCTTGGTATTTTTCATAAGGAGCTTCCCCAAATCTTTGCAGTGTTTGAGATATCTGAAGTTTATCTCTTCTGATTATATTTTCAATTTTATTTTCAGATGTACATTATTAAACTTCCAACTCCTATTCACCAATCTCTTCCTAGCATTACTCCAAAATTTCTTCTTCTCATTGATGGCTTCTGTTTATTAAACATCTACTTTCTTATTGCTCATCACCCCCTTATATCCATACCTTTCATCATTATAATGAAAGGTAAAATACAAAGCACTTTCAAAATATAAAATGCATGAGAGGTGCATAAGAATAATGTACAATTAAAACTGTCTCTTTCTAATGAGAAGAGTTGATTGTGTAAGGCCATTAAAACAGCTCAAACTCCATTACATTAACAAAATAATACCATTCCATTAGGCTAGAGCATCGAGCTTGGCTAATAATTAGACATCGTCATGCTTGAGTGCATACATAGTCCTTAGAAACCCACCTCAAATCCTCTTGACATTAGTCAATGTAGGATGATCTTTGGCATATAATAAGACTTTCATGTAATGAAAGAAAAAGTGCTGGTTTATGAACATGAATAGATGGCAAAATGTTATAAGAGAGATATGAACTTTTTTAATGGAATGCTTAAGCTTATAAATTCTGTCATTATTCAACCAAAGTGTTCACATCTATGTTAACATCATAAAAAAGAAGGGGAGATCTTATATATTATACCACTTACATGATGGGGCAGGGAACATAAAGAAAACCATTGAAACAACAGTAACAAAAAAGGAAGCCTCTAGATATAGCTACCACTTAAAATTTTTATTTTGTTCCACTCTCATACCTATTAAATAATTTAAAAAGTGTTCCTTTATTTTACCCACCTATTAATTTTTAAGAAAACAGGTGGAGAAGAGGAATGAGTATCCTCCTATCTCTGCTATTAAAAGCCGATGCAAACTCTTGATAGCTTTCATGAAGGCACAGCTAAGTCCTGCCTGCATCCCTTCTCTCCTGCCACTATCTATAGCCATGGTTTTAAAAACTAAAATGTTTGAGGGCACAAGCCCCAAGACTGTTCAAGTTTTTTTTGATAATCATTACAAACTACAAAAATTAGAGGAATATTACTCCACAATGTCACCCTCACTTTTGGCACCAACTATAGTTTCTGAGGGTTCTGAATATCATCCTCAATTTTCAAAAGTGGCAGAAAAACTCACAGAACTCACAGTTATGGTTCATTTCAGGTAAAGATACTAATTTCAATGAACAGAAGAAAATAATACCTTGAGTGGGTCTGAGAGGGTTCCAGCTACAGCTTCTGTGGCTTCAGGTTGTACTGCCCTCTGGATATAAATGTCAGACAAAACAGTGGATGTTCTGCTGCCAGGAAAATGCACTAGAAATGAAGCTTCAGAGTTCTTATTGAATCTTTTTTTTAATGTAGGTATAATTATTTTCTTGATTTCTGACAAGTTGACTTCGTCCCAGATCCTCCTTACAAGAATTCAGACCAATATAATATGGTCAGTGGGCATTGCTTCCTGACTGCAAATTCTCAGGTATGAAAGTTTAGCAGGGTATCTGCCACATACAAAGTTCAACAATTAGTATGAGCTTAATGCTGAAAATAGATCAAAGCCTTATATAATTCTTATGTGAAAGTTTTATATCTCTCTTTTAGATCCAAGCTTAGAGATATTAAGGGATTGAGTTGTTACATTCTTTATAAAGATTTTATGAAACTATTTGTTATATTGAATTTACATTTTTTTTTTTTGGTAAGGATATCCTCCTGATTAAAATACTTACAATTCCCTATGTAGTCAGACACATATTTACCCTCCTTAGGCAGCCTCTGTGTACTGAAAAGAACTGTGCTTTTTGAGTGTGAAGTTATATTTCATTACCTTTTGTGTCTCTCAAATTATCTGCAGCAATAGTGATGAAAACAGCTAGTACAGTGTTCACTGTGTCATCAACATTAAACAAAATATTGCAAGAATAACTTTTTTATCCCAACTCCAACTAATCCACTTTCTTTTAACTCCTTATGCCTCAATGCAGACTATTGCTCTTATTGTTTAAAAGACAGTTCAAATTTAAGACACTTTACAAACACTACCACAGGCAGTTCTTATCCCAAGTCTATACCTATTCATGTGTGTGTCTTTTTTCTTCTTTCTTAATAAACCTTCCCTTTTAAAATGGAAAAAAAAAAACAAAACTAGCACAGTTGCAACCACATTTGTTGTGTTGAACAAAACATTACTTTCCATGCTGAAAGAGAGTTGCTAGTTTGACATAGCCCTTTCTAATGTAGCCAAAGAAAAGTGAAGATTGATACTGAAGGACATGGAAACTGATGGATGTTAGGTTTCCAAATTACTGTAAATAATGTAAAAGCTATAAAATTTTAGAACTGACAGTCATCCAGTTAATAAAAATAATGTTAATTGGGATAAAATTTCTCTTGATTGAAATTATTTGTGAAATTTAGCAAGGAACATAACCTCTTTACCTGGTTTTCGATATTTTAGTACTCATTTCCTCATATATAAATACTTAGTCTAACTAAACAATTGCTACACACACAAATACACTATGAACTGATTAGTTGTTTTCTTTCAAATTTCATATATTAAAATTTTAACCCCCAGGTGATGATATTCAGAGACAAAGCTTCAGGAGATAATTAGAGGGCATAGTCCTCATGAATAAGATTAGTGGTCTTAGAAAAGGAGACATAAGAGGGATGGTATCTCTCTGCCATGTGGATCTATAATAGAAAGTAGTCATGTGTGAACCCTGAAGAATGTCCTCACTAAGAAGTTTACTATGTTGACACTCCAATCTTAGAGTCAGGGTATATCAGATTCTGATTCAAAATATCTAACTCTGCAATGTAGAAATAAGTGTTACTATAAGGTGTATATTGCCTATCCTTATATATTATAGAGCTTCTCAGCTCTGTGGGCTGCAGGTATTAAAACATACTAACAGATAACCATGTCTTTCCTTTTCTTTTAGAACACAAATGAAAAGAACCATGATGTTAATGTTTTTTAAAGAAAATCAGTCCCTGAGAAATCTAGTATGCTCAGGATTTATTCTCTACAGACAGGGCAAGAATCTCTGGCAATGATGACAGTGACATGAGTCAATTAAATGTTAGCTACCCATTCAATGCCTTGAAAGCATGATTTTATTTTAGCCCACTATTAAATTTATGCAAACTGGATCACAGAATTGATAAGAATCAGGATCAGTTACAATAAATCAGGCTGCAGTCAGTGAAGGAAGAAAACAGAAAAGACAAATTTGGTCTACAGTCCCAGTGTGTCTTTGAATAATGGAAATTTTTTTAATGCAGCAGCACATGTTGCCAAGCATTTAGGAAGAAAAACTCAAAATTGTTTTTAAATGAAGATAATATTGTGAAACAAACTTGCTGCAGGGTTCCAAGAGTTTAAATCCTCAAATAATTACTCTTATTGCTTGCATGGAATTACTTAAGAAAGATTTTCAGTGTTGAAATGTATAATTCATGATAAAGGGTTCTGCACAGCAGCCTTTCACACATTACTAGGCTATAGGGATATATTCATTATTATATAAACTTGCAAAACATTGAGTTGCTAGCAAGTCTGTCAACACATATTTATTGAAGGCTTCTTATGTGGCATACATTGCTCTAGAAACGGGAAATAAATTGATTTACAAACAGACTTAGGTTCGTTCTTAGAGAGGAAGAAAGCAAACAGCAAATTATTATGGGATTGAATTTAATGAGAATATAAGGGGGCAAGAATTAAAGAAGCAAGAAAAGCCTAAACTTAATATCAATGTCCCCAAATATGAATATGATGATATAGGAGGTCAATATTTGGACCCCAACGTTCATTCTTAGACCATCCTCCATTTCTTCCAAACTAAATTATAAAGTCTTGTGCTGATGCTTTACTCAGATATAGATGTGCCCTTTCTTGGGGGTAATGTCTGCTCAGTCCTTAAAGTGAACCTGAAACCATTTGTGCAGGGGATAACTGAGCTCCGAGCACTCAGAACACCATGTAAAGAAGATAGCTGGCTCCAAGTAGGCATATCCCACTGATTCTGCAAGATTCTCACACTTGGAGAAAGTCATAGCCAGAAAAGATGGATCCTTTAAAAGGAATGGTAAATGGGGTTACAGGTAGGATGTTTCTTTGCAGAATAGCAGAATAACTGGGATCATCTAGATTAACCCAGGAATAAAAATAAGATATGAAAGGAGAGAGGGAGAGAGGAACAACAAATTTGTAAGTTACCGGATTTATATAAAATTCTTAAAGCTCTGTAGTTTGAATTTCCTTAAAAAAAATAATTTTGTTGTTCAAGGTAAGTCTTTCTTAAACCTTGTTCAAAACAAAACAAAACACGAGTAACAGCACTTATACCAATATTAGAAAATAAAAATCAGGCACCAGGAAAGTAATGTAGATGAATAAGATTTGCTAAAATCAAAATCAATCAATCAATAAATATAATAATTAAATACATAAAAAAATAAATAAAAATCAATTAGCTGCATTAGGCCTATGGATATCTAAAATAATAGACTCTTAGCACATTAAACAAAACATGACTGTGAGTTATGTTAACAAACAAAACAGCTGACACTGAATATTCACTATGTGTAAAAATCTATTCTAATGCTCTGCATGTGCTAATTAATTGGATCATCACAGCAAACCTAAGCTTATTATTATCTTCTATCTTCCTCCTCTTTGAAGATGAGGAAACTGCAGCAAAAATGTTCACAGCTAATCACACAAATAGTTAGCTATTTTATTGCTAAATTTAATTTCTAAAATACACTAATTTAGTTGTTTAATATAGAAGACTCTTGCTACTAGGTATTCCCTCTTCTCTCCTAACCTTATCCCATAATTGGAAAATTTGCTTTCCCATCCTTCATGTTTATACCTAGCCGTATGAAACAATTCCTTTAGCATGGTTTTTGTATAACATTGCCTGTGCTAGCCGAGGACATTGTATTTGCTGACTATGTTCCTTCAGAAGGTCAGTCTCATGACTTTCAGGTACATAAATACAGTGGATATGTTGTATGAAGTTTTATTCCCAAATTTTATATTATTTATACTCGAAAAGGAATATGCAAGGTGTAACATATAGAAATAAAAATATATAAGAATGATGACATAGATATTGATGAAAACACCCATTCACACCACCTACACACACAAGTCCACTTTGCATCTTTATCTATTTGATTGTTAATGCTATTTTTGTGCATCCTACTATGTGCAATGAGATGGACATTTCAACTGCATGCCATCTAAGTCTACTAAACAGATAAAAGCAGAATAGAAAATAAGTTTTCCTTAAGGCCACTTTTGCTAAACAAGAGAGGTTACTATTCGCTCCATAATTTTACCATTCATTTTCCCATTTCAAGTTTTATTTATTCATTTTCCCATCTCAAGTATTATTCAGAATTATTGTCTGATATAATTTGCCATAGGAAGTGATAAAACATGCACAGTTTAATAAGTTCTATGTGCACACTGCAATAATCAATGTTATAAAACTCTTCCATTATTAAATCAATTCCATGTCACCACAAATAATTTAAAGGATTCAGAGGGTAGAGCTACCTAATGGATCTTTTTTTCCTATAGATAATCATAAAAATGTTAATAATGAAAACCAAACAAAAGTTAAAACTATCATCCTTCTTTCTCACTTTTAATAGAAATGTTAAAATTATCAAATCTTCCTCTCTAATGTCTTTTTTTAGTTCTATTTTTAATTGATTGCACACACACACATAGGTCAATATGTGTGTGTGTTTTTACATCATTATCTACCCTGAGGTTCTCCTATCATGTGTCACTTGTGAAACATCATCTCTTATGCCCATCACTCCCCTGATTTTGCCCTCCTCCCTCTGTCTTGCTCTATGTTTCAGTTCTACTGACAGTTTTTAAATTGCCCTTGTTCTTTTGTTTGTTTTTGCCTCCTATATTCCTTTAATTTGTCTTTGGGCAATTAACTTGTTCCTATAAGTTGAATAATATTGCAATGAACATAGAGATGCATATCTCTTCAAATTAGTGTTTTTGTACTCTTCAAGTATATAATCAATGAATGGAGTTATTGCATTGTATGATACAGCTATTTTTAATATTTTGAGAAATCTCCTTACTGTTTCCATAGGGGCTGGAAAGGTCAGCATCTCCATTAATAGAGTATAAATATTCCTTTTCCTCTACATCATCACCAATGCATGTTATTTCTGATCTTCTTAAATATGGGTCATTCTCATAGGTATGATGTTATGTTGGTTTTGATATGCATTTTACTGGTGATAACTGATGATGAACATCTTTTCATGTGTCTGTTGTCCTAAGTATATTTTTTTGGGGGAAGAGACCCAATTAGCATGTCTCATATTTTGCTTTGGTTATTTGTTTTCTTTTTGTTGATCTACATATATTCTTTGTAGCTATTAGATATTTGCCCCTTGTCAGATGTAAAGTATTATAATATTTTCTCCCACTCTATAGTGTCTTTTGCTTTTTTTTTATAGCTTATTTTGCTATGAAGATACTACTTTTTGTTTTACATAATCCAACATATTGCCACTACCATTTACCCTTCTGCTCCTGGTGAGAAACAGAAGTAATCACAATATTCCCTATAGCAAGCTGGGCAAGCTAGTAGAAGAAAAAAGGGATAAAACTTGTCTCTGAAGTCAGTACTGAAGTTAAACTCTAGTTTGAGTTGAAAAAAGCATCACTGTTTTTAAAGTGGTGAGCATTATGGGAGGATATGTACTCTAAGATTGTAACAGAGTAATCCCCAGGGAAAGGGGAGATTCCAGGTTCCCTGTCTCACCCTAAGGAAAGTTATTGCTGGACAGGGAGGTGAAGCTTGAAAAGACAGAGAGGAGATAGTGAGCTGAGAAGTGAAAAGAGATGGTGAAGAATGTAGACTGCAGGAAGCATATGGAGCAGAAAGATATGTGAAGAAACCATACTTGCTTCTTGGTTTTGAACTTGCACCAGAAACTTAGGAAACATGGAAGAAGATACTTGAAAGAGACAAAGATATGAGTGAGATACCTGTGGGGAGGCTGACTGGCAGCCTTTTATCTTGACTTGGATTTTGATTTTCTGTTTTTCCTTCCAAAATTACCTTACTCCTCTGTCTGTTTCTATGGGACTCCACCAAAAGATGTCTGACTTGTGACAAGTTTTGGGCTTCAGGGGCCCAGCTTTGCATAGACCCAGTTTAACTGGGCATTTACCAACACGGGATGAATAACTATGGGGGTTTAACTAGAAATCATTTAAACTATACGTTTTTGCTTTTTTTCCCTCCCTATCACACACAAATTATATTGAAGTTCTTTTCCATTGAAGATCTTACACACTAGAGTATTGTTGGCGGCCGTGTAGGATACGAGAAATGAAACGACGAGGAGAGATGGCCCAGCCACAGCCGGGGGTCAAATGGAAGTATGAACCATGAGACAACTTTATTAACAAAAGGGAGAGGTATTTATAGGCACAGGTCCAAGGCCTGACAGGGCCTGGTGAAGGTCTGGCAAATTCCATGAAAGATAAACCATCCTGAGAAGCAATTAGCTTTCTAAACAAGGTGTAAATTTGAGGATGTAGAAGATGGTCTCTAATCCTGGGAAGATCTTTACATTGATAAGGAAAAACCAGGCGTGCCATTTGCTTACATCAAAAGGTCATTCCAGATAGCTCTCCTAGGTTTTCCCAGGGGCCATTAACAAGAGGTTTTCCTTTATCTCGTCTGGCAAGACTCTTTTGGAATGCAAATGGCGCACAGTAGAGTATGTTTTGTTTAGATAAGGTGGATGGTAGAATTCATGTAGAATGGACAGCTTTGGGGATTTGGGCATACTCTCCACCTTTCCCTGAAACAAGATGAGCCTGCTTAAAAGGAACCTGAACTTTCTCTCTGTGGTGAGGCGAGATGGTCATACTTCTGAATTTGATAAATCATCCCATTCAACCGATCACTTCATGGTCACTTTTTAGGAGAAATTTGGGAGGAATTTCACCCTCACCTTTTTTGACTCATTTATCTGTTCCAATAAATTCATAAGATAACAAATATTTTATTTCATTCAGAAGGACTTACATCAGATATGGAAACTAGTGAATGATCAAAACAGATTTTATAACTTCTAGATAAAGCAAAACGTATGTGCATAGATAGGATAAGGCAGTTCTTGAAAGTTTAGGTGTGAACAACTAATTTAACTCACTACTTGTTTGCCCTACTCCCCATCTCTGTCTCTCACAATAAGGATGGTTTCTCTATCTTTTTTCAGACGGTAACTGAACAAAGAAACTTATTCCCTGCTATCAGGTGAACAAAGTGGAAGAAGGTAAAAGGAAATGCTTACTTTTAGGTGAAATGGAGGTTTATATTAACACTAATTTATCAACTATTTCTGTAGTTGTATATAGTCAAATGCTCTTTTAACACATCTTCAGGTGGCCTAGTCTGGAACCTGCAATTTCATCCCATCCAGTCAGCAATTCTACTCAAAATTCAAACCTACACTTGTATCAAAAAAATAAAATAATTTATGTTTTGGAGTCTAAACGCTTTTAGTATATCTCCCTAAAATTGAGAACCAAATACAGAAGCCTTAAAAATCTGGAAGACCATGATGCCCCAGGGAAAATTTTAGGGATTATTTTTTAATTAGAACAATATGCTCTGTCTCTTTTTGGGTATCATTCTTGCTAATTTGTTTGCAAATGTTACAATCTTCCACTAAACATGAAATCACCTTTCACAGACTAGAGATCTATCCTCTGTTTCCTGAGAGGTGTTGTTTGAGCAAGGAAAGACAGAAACATAGATTTATTCTTAATTAAATGTGTGCAATAAAGTAACTGGAAAAAAATGCTACTTTTTTTCTTATCACCATTACTTAGATAAGAATTTTTTAATATTAAGCTTAGAATCTAATATAACTTCTTATCTTTGTAATTAAATGTGACATTAACATTTGAGATAAAAATAAGATCATTTTTCTTAATTTTTTTGAATGAAGAGGTGACTGATAAAAGTTTGAGCCCTATGAGTATCAAATAGAATATAAAAAACTCTGGAGTGGAGCAGAGAGCTTAAAATTTTTAAAATATGGACCACTATCCTTTATATTAGAACCTACTGTTTTCAGCTCCTAGGTTTTTGTTTCTTGTTGTAATTATATATGTGAATGCAACAAATTTTGTTATAATTGCATAGACTATACAGTGACATTCAGAACAAGTACGCAAAGATTAACTTAACTATCATTATATGCAGATGATACGAGTCTTTATATAGAGAAATCAAAAAAATCTACAGAAAAACTTCTTGAAACAATAAACCAGCTCAGTAAGGTAGCCAGTTACAAAATCAACACACAGAAGTCAGTAGCCTTCCTATATGCAAAAAGCCAAGAAGAAGAAGAAATTAAAAAAGCCATCCCATTTATCATCGCACCAAAAACAGTCAAATACCTGGGAATAATCTTACCAAAACACATGAAAGAACTATACAAAGAAAACTTTAAAACGCTGCTAAAAGAGATAGAAGAAGACATAAGGAAATGGAAAGACATTCCTAGCTCATGTATTAGAAAAATTAACATCATCAAAATGACCATCCTTCCTAAAGCAATCTACAGATTCAATACCATCCCTGTAAAAATTCCAAGGACATTCTTTAAAGAGATATTAAAAATTACAGAAGTTCATATGGAATAACAAAAGACCTCAAATATCAAAAAGCCTCCTATTTAAAAAAAGAAAGAATGGGGGCCTAACTATTTCAGACTTCAAATTATGCTACAAATCCATAATAATTAAAATAGCACGGTATTGGTACAACAACAGACAATCAGACTAATGGAACAGAATTGAGTGCCCAGAAATAAAACCACACATAGTCAGCTAATCTTTGACAAAGGTGGAAAAAACTTACATTGGACCAAAGATAGCCTCTTCAATAAATTGTGCTGGGAAAATTGGACTAAGACCTGCATAAACAAACAAACAAACAAAAATGGACCAAGACAACATCCTCACACCATGTAACAAAACCAACTCAAAATGCATAAAATACTTAAATATTAGACCTGAAACCATAACATATGTAGAAGAAAACTTGGGCAAAATCCTCCATGAATTACAATTCAGAAATCCTTTTCTGGAAACATCTATAGATGGCAAAAAAAAATGAAGGGAAACACAAACAGATGGAACTACACCAAACTAAAAACTTCTGTACAGCAGACAACAGGAAAAAGTAAAAGAAGCCCATCTGAATGGGAAAAAAAATTGCCCTCCACAAGAATGATAAGGGTTTAATAATGAAGATCCACAAGGAACTTATACAACTAAACAAAAACTAAACAAGAAGCCCAATCAAAAATGGAAAGAAGAGCTGAAAAGACACTTTTCCAAAGAGGAAATACAAATGCCCAACAGGCACATGAAAAATTGCTCAACATCACTAGCAATCAGGGAAATGCAAATCCAAACCACAATGAGATACCCACCTTGCACCAGTAAGAATGGCCCACATCAAAAAAACAAAACAAAACAAAACAAACAAAAAAAACAGGCAACAACAAGTGCTGGCGTGGATGTGGAGAGAAAGGAACACTCTAACACTGCTGGTGGGAATGCAAACTGGTCCAACCACTGTGGAAAGCAGTGTGGAGGACCCTCAAACTAATGGAAATGGAACTACCATTTGACCCAGCAATTTCTCTTCTGGGAATCTATTACCAAAGGAGACCTCAATGTGGGCACAAAGGGACACCTGCCTGGATATTTACAGCAGCACAATTAATAATTGCAAGGACTTGGAAACAACCCAAATGTACCAAAACAGATGATTGGATGAAAAAGATGCGGTATATATACACAATGGAATATTCTCATCATTTAAAAATGAAATATTAGATGAATTTATGGTAACATGGCTGTACCTAGGAGAAATCATATAAGCAGAAATAAGTCAAAAAGAAAAAGATAGACACCACATGGTTTCACTATTATATGGGACATGGGAAAATAAACAAAAAGCCATGAGGAAAAGTCAAGACAAGCTAACAACCAAATTGAAGTACATAACTCGGGGTTGGGGTGGGACAGAGTGGGAAAGGGCAGATGGGGGGGTGAACCCCAGAGATTACGAATATGTGAAATTTTATATAAATAAATTATTTGATTATAAAAAAGTTATGGGAAAGACAAACACTGTTGTAAAATGAGGACAGAAATCAGACTTCTTGATACCTTTGCACCATGAACATATTATGTCTTTTAGAATAAGAAGCTGATCACTAGTGAGAAAAAAATATATTAAAGAAGATCAGTACATGAGGGGAAAATTTAAATGTAGTCAGTCTTTACTTACTATCGCTATATCTATATATCTATATATATCTATATCTATCAATCATCTATCTATCTATCTATCTATCTATCTATCTATCTATCTATCTATCTATCTATCTATCTATCTATCTATCTATCTATCTATCTATCTATCTATCTATCTATCTATCTATCTATCTATATTTAAAAAAAACACTCCACTCCAGAATCTTAATTGGTTGCAATTTTTTTTTTCTCTTGGGATGATTGCATTAAGATCTCTCCAAGAACTGGAAGAAAGATTACAACTATAACAGGGCTCATCTTCATCCTCCTGAAAAGTAACCAGGCTGATATGGGAAAGAATCAGGGTACAGACCAGAGATGTGGGGGGAGGGATGAAAGAATTCTCCAGAGACAGAGTAGAAAAAATAGATTTATTGAAATACACTGCTAAGAGAAGTCACAGATGACAGGAGAGGTCTGCTGTGCAGAGTGAGAGGGTCTTGAGACTGTTTATACTACAGGCATCATTAATTTTTTAAAGTGACTAGTTTTGGATTTGTCCTGACTAAAGCCTTGGATCATCAGTTTTCAGGGCAATTCCATTCACCCCTTTTATCCATTCAAACTTGCTTGCTGGGCAAGGGGTGGGACTTAGTTTTTCAGTGTAGTAATGATACCACAACACAGGCTATCATGTAATCAGGAGAGCATTTACTTGAGAATAGCTTCTTGACTTGGGTCTACATGCAAAAGGTAGTTTCAAGGTGTAGTCCACCAGGATTAGGAGACAATGAAAGAACCAGGCAGGGAAGTGGTATGAGCTTAAGTCATTTGTTGTAAAAAATTCAGGGATTGCTTCATAAGTCAATTTTCCTATCCATGATGACTGACCACTGTCTTCAGATAGGAAGCTGCATTATAGATCTATTGTAACCATGAACAGAATGGGACCTTGTTTTCATCTGTTTGTCTGTAGTCACTCAATTATTGACATAGTCTACCAAATTTTCATCCTGAAATCTCAGCTTGGCAGTTGAGACAATGTGGGATGCCTTTGACTCTAGACAGTATCCACATCTTTGGGATTCCAATGTGGGATGCCTTTGACTCTAGACAGTATCCACATCTTTGGGATTCCATTAGGGTGATGATCCGTGATGAACTTTCACAAAGCTGATCACCAGCAAAAGTAGGAATTTACTGGATTTTTTTTTAATCCATGTGACCATTCAGCATGACAAGCTTATGCCTCCTCAGAGCATAATGACACATGTACCTGTATGTTTCAATTCAAATGCTTATTTTTATTTATAGAGAACTCTAAAAAATATACCAATTCAATACTATTCAGCAAAATAATTACGATAGAAACTTAGAGTTGAAAAAATTAGAATGAAAGGTCTCCCAAGAACAAACACCAGAGGTGGGGGTGAAGATTATTAATGAATCTAAAACTAAGCAGGCGCTTGAAGTTTCCAGGAATCTGAGGTGGGGTCAGTCACATCCTTTCTGCAGAGTGCGAAGGTTATCAGTCACATCCTTTCTGCAGGGTGCAGAGGTTATCAATCATAGAAGACCAACTCAACCTGACCCCATGCCAACAGTTTCCACAGTAATTCAGCCAAGGAACATTATAAAAGAACACCCCTTGCCCTGGCAAAATGTAGCTCTTCTTCTTTAAGACTGTCTGCTTGTGTCCATTCTGGTGGGCATCTCTCTTTTCTTTTTCACTTTTCCTTCATAAACTTGTTTATGCTAATGATGAAGGGGAATGTTTGCTGAATCATTTCTCAAACCCCCCGCACACACTGAACCATATTGCTCTGAATCCTAGCAATTACATAAAACCATTATTTAACAAAAGCAGATGTGATTAGTGTCAAAGTACTGAGAAGTTACTAATGGCCCAGAGCAATTGTTCAGTAAACACAGATTGAAACTTTGGTGTCTTGTGATCCACCTATGAAGTCCACGAGTAGGTGTACTTCATGGAAGGGAACACTTTGGAAACTAGCTATCTCAGTAAAGGTGATGCTGGAAAGTAATAATAAAACTTTGCAGAAAAATCTCCTCTCCTTGAATTGAAACATCAGTCACTGATTCTTATTACAGGAAGAGACTTTAAGTATTCTCTAAAATACCTCATGTACCCTTGAAGAAACAGAAGCTCAGATTAGGAAGAAAAAATTGTACTTACACAAATGAAAATCAGTGATTATATCATAATATTTTTAGACTATCTAGAGGTCACATAATATTTAACAATCTAAAAATGCTAAAATCAGAAGTATAGGTAATTAAAAAAAAACAAAAACAAGTGCAGGCTATAATATTTTCTGCTATCTAAAACAATATACAGACATCATACATTAAGGGACTACTACCCAAATGTGAAAATGGTTCTGAGATTTCAATTTTTTGATGTCAGTCTTTTACATATTTGTAACCTTGGGCTATATTTCCACACCTCCATATGTACACATGCTTCACTCATCCACCAGCTGTGCCAAGTTTTATCCCCTTGGCTCTGCAATCCCATCTTCCCTTCCTCTCTGGTAACCAGTATACTTCTGTCTGAGAATGATTCTTGCTGTTCTTGGCCAGTATGTGCTCATTCATTATTTATATTCCACCTAGAAGTGAAAACATCTGGTATCTGTCTTCCTGGCTTTATCACTTAGCATAATCATTTCAAGATTTATCTATTTTGGCTAAAAAGGCATATTTTTACTTTTTTTTAAAACAGCTGAGTGGTATTCCATTGTGTCTATAGTCCAAAATTTCTCTATTCAGGCTCTTGTCATGGACATTTAGGTTGACTACTTGGTTTTACTTTTGTGACTATACATAGACCTCATTATTACAGTAGCCACATTCTTTTGGTAAATACCTGGCAATGATATTATTGTATCATATGATATTTACATTTTATTAAACCTCAATACAGTTTTTCATCAGCTGCACCAGCCAAATAGCAGTCCTACCCACAGTGAATGAGTATTCCTTTCCACAATCTTGTCAACTTCCCCCACCCTCAACCCCATTTTTCATTTGATCTAGGCCATTCTCTTCTCACAGGGATAAGGAAAATATCTCCTTGTATTTTGATGTATATTGTCCTTAAAATAAGTCACAATGATTTTTTTTTCTTTTTTATCCAGAGAAAGGGACCAAAGGAGGTAACAGAGATAGCCTCTGAAAATACCCCCTCCCTCATTCCCCTCCACACACACAAAGTAATGGTGAAGTGAATGGACTGAGCACATTTGGGTGGTTTATTAAATTCAGAGTCATTACCCACTGGCCTCACAGAATGAGAAGGCCTAAGATTCCTTTCAGACCCAATCCACCACAGCAGTGGAGGTCCTCCTATAATGATGACCTACTTTCTAGTTATACTCTTTATTTTTATTATCATTTTTTCTATTTTTTGTTAATTTATTCTTTTGTCAGTTTCTTCAGTTGTAAAGTTATATTATTTATTTGAGATGCTTCTTGTTCTACTTGTGACCTACAATGCTCTGCTTTTAGAGCTTCCAGAGTGTCAGTAACTTGTCTCTCCACTCTCACTCGTCTTTGGGTACTTTTTAAATTTCTTTGATATATTTCTTCATTGATCTTGGGGTTCAAGGTTTAGTCCCCACATGTTTTTTGTATATTCAAAGATTCCTTTTGTGATTAATTTTTAAATTTATATCATGGCAATCAGAAAAGATGTTTGATGTAATTTCTATTTCTTATAAAGTTTGAGGCATGTTTATTGCCTCAACATATGATTTATCAAGAAAGTTTCATATGCCCTTAAGAATATTTACTCAAGGCCTGGCACGGTGGCTCATGCCTGTAAGCTTCAGCCTATGAAGTGGCTGGGGTTAGGGATCATGGTTCGAGTCCCACCTGGGGCTGGTAGCGAAAACTAGTTCCAAAAAAATAGCTGGGTGGTGGCACGCACCTGTAATCCCAGCTACCTGGGAAGCTGAGGCTGGGGGTTGCTTGAGTCTGTGGTACCCTGGGCAATGAGAGCCTGCGGTTCCACAGGCAAAAATAGCAAGACCTAGTCTCAAAAAAAAAAAAAACAAAAAAAAAAAGAGTATTTGCTCAATTCTTGGATCAAAGGTTCTGCAAATGTCTAGGTCTTACTGGTCCAATACTTCCTTTAAGGCCTTTACTTTCTTTTCACCATCTGGCTAGATGATATATCCCCTTATGTAAACGGTGTGTTGAAGTTCCACACTATGTGTTTTTGTCAATGTATTGCTTGAGATCTGTTAATAACTGTTTTATATAATTAGGTGCACCTGTGTTAGGAGCATAAATATTAATGACAGTTATTACTTCTTGATGAGTTAGTTATTCCTTTGCCATTATGAAGTGCCCATCTTGGTTTGTGATTACCTTTTTTGGCTGAAACTCTTGTCAGACATGAGGATACAGTTCTTGCTTTTCAGTCTGTGCAATTGACTTAAAGTATGTTTTTGCTCCAGTCTTTCACTTGAAGATTTATGTGTGTCCCTATGTTTTAAATGAGTTTTGTGCAAACAAGGTATAGATGGCAAGTGCTCTTTGATCCAATTTATCAAGCTGTGCCTTTTTAATTGGTGAGTTCAGACTATTTACATTAGGAGTGACTATTGAAAAATGGGGCCTATTAATTGTCATTCTTTTTGTTTGTTTAGTCTTGTTTCATTCCAGTAGCTTTGGCTTACATCATTATTTGTGTAATAGACATATAGCATCTCCTCTTTTAGGTATTATCTACCACCAAGACAACTGTATTCTACCACATAGTCCATTATGCTCCCACCTCACCTTGCTCTCATCCCTCTTCCACCTCTGGTAGCCTCAGTTCTATAGTCAGCTTTCTTGGATTAATTCTAGTTTGGCTTTATCTGAACCTATTTTTTGTTTTTCTATATATTTTGACATAGAAGTGACACCATATGGTATTTGACTTTCTCCTTCCAACTTATTTCAGTTAGCACAGTCCTCAAGCATCATCCATAAGGTTGCAATGGCAAGACATGATCTTTTATAAAAGAGTTAAGTAGTCCTTTACTGTTTTCCTTTTTTTTGATTGCTTCATCTTTTTGATTTCCCATTTCTTTCTTTCTGATTTTTTCCCCATTTGAATGATTTTCCCCATAAGTTCTTTTACTTCATTTTTTTTTTCTTTTATGTATCTCTATTCTTGGTTATATCAAAATGTCTACATCTAAAACAGTTCTTTAATAACCTCTAGGTTAACTACACAAATTCTAAATTATTCTTCCTCCTCTTTAATGTTTTCATTGTTGTCCCTTATTTTTCTGATTGCTGTATTCCTGTTATCACTTTACGCAAGGTGGAGTGTTTTGGTTTTCTTTTCAAGCAGCATAATTCCTTTGAAATTTCTTCTAGGGCAGGTTTTGCAGTGATATATTCTTTTATGTTTTGTTTATATGGGGATGTCTTTATTTCACTTTCATACTTTGTGGAATGTGGAAGCAGGTAGAGAGATGGGGCTTCAGATAAGAGGAACACCTCCTATCTCTCTAGCCCCCTCTGGTACACTAGACGGTGGTCAATAACACAGCTCTCACCTGTAACACAGCTTCCTAACTGCTTTGGAAGGTCACAAGAGACATATGACCTATTAGTAATGACTGTTGCCCCCAAAGGTAAATTCTGCTGTTTTCACGCATCCCCACATCCTGTCTGCTGCTACTTCCTCATCACATCATTGTAACATTTTCTGGCAGGAGTATATAAGTGGCATTTTGACTTTATTAAAGTCAGACCTGGACAAGCTTCCCAGAATTCCTGTTCTGTGGGTTAGCCTCACTGATTGCTATCAATCTCTTTCCATCTCAATTTCTTCTTCATTCCATGTGCAACTCCTAACAATACTTGACTGATAATTTTGCAGGATAGAGTAATCTTGGTTGGCAGATTTTATATTTTAGGATTGTAAATATTTCAATTCACTGTTTTCTGACCTGAATGGAACTTGAGAAGAACCTGATCTGAGCACTTCCATTTGTTCCAGTCTTTATTTTTTTTTTAATGTGGTAATATGGTCTGCATCATTGCTTATATTTTGGGTGTAGAGGCACCCCCTGCCATACTATTCCACTTACGCTCTCCACCAAAGCACCTATAATTACCACCATAGTCAATGCTACATACTCCCCACTTGGTAGTTGCTGTGATCCCCCCCCCAACTCTGGATTCCTTTTGTTCTCTGAAAGTCTTCAATATTTTTTCTTTATCTTTAAATTTTGGCAATTTAGCAATGCTGTGCCTCAGTGAAGAGCATTTTACATTTAGAGATTTGGATATTCTTTAAGTTTTCTGTATATCTATGTGTATTTCTTTTCTTAAGTTAGAGAAATTTTCAGCTGTTCTTATTCATAGCCTCTATTTCCCCTTCTCTTTTCACCTTTTGCAATTCCTTATGCTCCCTCTATTAAGTCTGATTTTTTTTTTAACCGACTTTCTTTATTTCCTTAAATTTTCTTTCCCTCTCTTTTTCCATTAGGGAAATTTGTACATTTGTGCCTTATATTTTTGAAATTCTATCTTTGTTCATTCTCATTTCATTCAACATCTCATGTTGTGTTATTTTAATGTCTTCAATGTCTTTAGTAAAGAACTCCTAAGATCCTATTCCTTCCATTTGTCTTGATTTTCCATCTGGTACCTCATTTAGCATTTATAAAATTGTTAAATGATTGTCTACTGACCATCTTCTTAATTTTCTTTTCTATATTTATCCAGGCTTTTATTCTTATTTTGTTTTTTTCACTTTTAAAGTCAGATCTCTCTTGCTTCTTAGGCATGAATGTTGTCTTATTTGCTTTCTTTTATGATCAAGGCACTTTGGGTTTATTTTTGTTTGTTTTTCTTCTTTGTTTGCCTTGGTGGTGGATGGAATGAGAACCTTAGTCTGGTGAGGAGTGACGGTATGTCCAGGATGACAGACCACCTCTGTTCTCTCACCAAACCAAACTCCACTGAGTGCTTCAAGGAGCTCAAATTCCTGCCCCACCTCCTTACAGCTTCTCTTTGAGGTAGGTATATTTCTCCAAGATTTAGTCACCGAGTAATTGTGCTAGAGATGATAGCCTGAGTGTGGGCTTCCAGACACAAGCTTCCTTGTGCTGCTGTCAGGGGAAGCCTGGCATGGCTTTGTGTCCTGAGTCACCTTGCAATGACTAATACTGCCAGCAGGCAAGGGGTCTAGACAGACACTGAGGGTAGCTCACCTGGATCTGTCTGCAGAGAGTGAGAAAGGTTTCTCCTTGCTTCATACATTGCCCTACTCTCATGTCATGAAACTATAATAACTTCATGTGGTGCCTCAGTTATTTCTACTCAGAATTCTTTGGCAAGGGACTTGTTACTATTATGGGGTGACTCCATGTTTCATTGGTGTTAAATGTGCAGTGCATAAATGAAGACTAGTTCTGTGGGTACAGCAGCTTGATTTGACCGATAAGTTTGCAATGTGAAAACTCCCATCTGAAAATTCAGCATACGTGGAGAGAAAGAATGCTTTATTTTGCAATACATCATTGAATATGTCAAGCACATGAACTGAGACTTGCTAGGATGATATGTGTTATGAGAATAAAAGAAACATAAATTGCTAAGGCTCAAGAACATGCCCATTCTATGAATAGAGATTGACTTTGCTGCCAAGGGAAACAAGCTGGTTGGGTTTTAGGTGACACGTTTCTACTCTTTACTTTACCAAGAAAAAGGTTTGGAAAGCAAAATACTTGAAACATTTTCCCAGAGGTTTCCAATGAATATCAAACCCATCAAGCATCACATTTATTTCAGACACTCAGTCCCTGTGCCTCAGGAAACTCTTTCAGCTCTAATGTCATTGGAAGCACCTGTCATCTTCCTTCACTTTTTACTGTCAGGCTATCTGTGCCTTTAAGGTAGGTCACCTTTCTCTGCATCCTGTTTCATTATAGGTGCAGAAGTTAAAGTTCTTATTCCAGATCAGTTGTGCTGGGAATTAGAGGCCTTTTTGTTTGTCCCCATTGTCTCCATTCAACACTTTCATTGCCTAATCAAACACTTGCTCTCATGAATATATTTAATTCAAAAATTATTTTAGATCATATTTCACAAATATTATGCTAAACCTTTATAGATTTATATTTTATTAAACCATCATTTGTTGAACTCCATGTACAGGAAGATGCAGTAGGAGTAAGTAAATCAGGGAGACATATTTGCCCCATTGCCACTGAATAGGTTGGGGAAACAATGCCAAGAAGAAGGCAATGGAGCTTTTGCATAAAAACAGCATGACCTAATGCTCATTTTTTAAAATAGAAATAACAGGGTTCTGCATGATGTCTCTGGTGACCTTTATTTCCTCTATTTCTGAGAATTTTAGTCTAACTCCTTCATGAGGAAAGTAGGGCATGTAATATTTATAAAGACCTGGAAAAAAGTTTTCCTAATACCCCCCCTCCACTCCATCCCACCCAGATGTTTCCTACCTGGTTTAGGAGAAAATTAGCTCCTTGGATTGAGTATGCAAGGTTGAGCCTGACCAATATGTTTTTGTTTTATTATTCTAGAAACATTTCCTAAAACCTCTCAAGGTTAATCAAATATAAGACAGGCTTCTATGGGGGTTGCAGAGCCTAATTATTATTCCTGTGGTTGTCCTACCAGTTTCCTCAACCCTACTTTTAGAACTCCTTCTGAGACACTGAACAAGTTCCACAGTCATCTATATCTGTATTCTGAAGGGCAAGATGAGATGAGGAAGGAGTCTTGATTTCAATGTCTGGCCAGGACTAAAGTTTTCTTTATTCTACTATGTTGTGGCAATGATACAAAAAAACAGTAGTTTAATAGGCATATCATGTGTTAAGGGATGCGTAAGGAATGATTTCATTTTGAAGGGTTGAGAGATGGGGAGAGAATTATAGCCATCTGCTTTGATTTGAGAGCCAGGCTACAAATTTACCTTGATTTGGGTATTACTTCAGAGAAAAATGAGTAGGGAGTTGCTTTTAGGTTTATATTTATTATTTTTGTTTATCTTTATAGTCAAAAGAATACATAAAATAATTTTATATTCAAACTTTTACTTCTGACAAGCTTAGCAAAGGCAATCCAATGATTTTATAGTAAAATAAATCCAAACAAATATAGAAACCATGCTAGTGTCTCAGTCTTTAAAACAGGGCCAAATAGTTTGTGGCTAAGAATGATTACTTAACAAAATGAGACTGAAGCTTTGACCTCCTAGAATGGTATTTAGTTTTCTGAGAATAATGACTAAGTCTGGTAGGAGGAGGGGTACATTTGCAAAGAAAGGTATCATTTTCATATCCTAAGTCACACTTGAACAGGGCTCTGGACAGCACTAAGATACATTTGCTACAATTGTTTAAGCGTAAATTATAATCACCTAAGAATGTGCATGAACAACAGCAACTGCAGGATAAACGATTATCTTCTGAAGATCTGCTAATCAGTGGTTAAGCAGTAGCAGATATTATTGATTGGTTACCCCCCAAATCACTCCTTAAACTTTAATGTTTGCAATTTTTTTCCTTATACACGGAAAATTTTCATCTCACTTACTGTAGAGATGACTATGTAAGCTAGTTCTAGATGGTGATGTGTGAAGGGAAGTTGAATAATGAAACTTCTAGAAAAGATAATTTCTACACTAACTGGTCAGGGAAGGAGCCCTGGTTTCCTTCCCCTAGACAATGTTTTTCTTCCTGGTCTCACATATGTGCTTGATGATGTCAGTAGCTTGAAAAGTTATTTGATTGCTGGGAAAAGAGAGTTGGTAGCATTCCTTTGGTGGAAAAATCTGTACCTTAAGAATAATTCATAATGGAAGGAAAGCCAGTGACCTTTACTGAACTCACTGAGTGGTTTCTTGCCTCTAGGTTTCATTTAATTTGAACAGTAAATATACCAATAGTTTAAATGACAGCCACCATAATATTAACATTTATAGTCAAAATCATAGTTTACTGATAAAGTATGTGGCAGCTCAAGGCATTGGTTGAAAGACAAAATGTATGTCAGTATAAAGTTAGTCCAAGTTTGGGAGTTATTTTAATCTCCTGTTTTTCGATTGTTTTTGTTGTTGTTTGTTTCGTTGTGTCAAGTCCATCAAATATTTATTTGGTTAATAAGTTTAACTCACAGAAGTAGGGTTAGTGTTCTGATTACAGCCTTATAATTATGAAGGAAGAAATGTGCATATAGAGGTAAAAGACTTATCTAAAACAGCTTAATCTACCTTTAGAAAGCTGAGATTTGAGCTGAGATCTTTGATTCTTTGTCTAAGAATCTCTACTGTGTCAAGTTGCTAGTTTAAAAAGCAAAACCAAAACAATCAACACTGGATGACAAATAATACTGATTCTTTTCTTTTGTTTCTAACTCAGAACCAACAATACACTAGAGAAAGCATTTTCATCTAGGCTTTCTCTATGTTCTTCATAGAAGGAAATTATGCAATTACTCCAGAGAACAGCCTCCTAACAGCAACCACCTCTGTATACCCTGGCTGCAGTAAACATGCTTCCTAAGAGAAGACATCTAAAACTGAACAGTTTACAAAAGGAGCAGGGGAATGTTGTAGCAAAACCATTATAGCTCTACTTTTCCTGTTTCATTCCATTTAGACCCTGCTGCATTCAGACCCTCTTCTGGGAATTACAGTTTGTAGAGAGAAAGGACATTCCGTTTTATAGTAATGGGGCTAAAATATTACAAAATGAATGGTTTGCACCTCAACCCAAAGGTGTAAGTCCTTATAAGGGTTAATCAGTCTGTTTAGAAATCTGTTCATCTCTAGACATAAGAATCAAATATCTCGTTTTTTTTTTTTTCTTTAAATGCTCTTAAAGTATCTAAAATTCATTGCTTTCTCTTATTCTGGTAACTCAATTTATTTTGGGATTGTCCTTTTATAATAGAGAAAGGGAGTATTGAATGCCTCTGAAATGAGTGCAATAATTCTATAAAGCAACTCACAACTATAAATATTCCATCCTTTGTGTCAAATTCATCAATAAGTTGAGGGCTAAACCTGAGGCAGCACAAATCCTGAAATGAAAAGGCAGCACAGTGATTCATATTTGGGAAATGTGTAGCTATATGAACGATGATTTCAGATAATCTTCTGAAAAAAAGGTATTCTTAGGTCCTACTTGATTTTCCTGTAGATTGATTCATTTGGGCCACTGGCAGAGGGGAGATATATAGCATGTCCAAAGGTATTTGATAGAAGCAACTTGCAACACAGTTTACCACATGAAAACTTCCTTCAGTTCCATCCGTAGTCATAAACAAGACATAAACTCAGGTTTTTTTTCATTTCTTTTTTATTTTTTTTTCCAAAATATTGTTTATTTTTATTCTTTAGATGACAATCTCAGTAAATGGTTTTTGGGATACCTCCCCATCCCTCCTCCCTCTGGTACCCTCTCCATTCTCTAACACCCCTCTCTTTGTTGTTTGATAGTCTGCCTTAAGACCATCAATCTCTTAATTTCCTGTGGCAGTGTTCTTTCATTGGGTGAGGAACTGTGTTATTGGAACCAGGAGAACCTTGCTGCTAGGTGTTGTCTTGTTTGTATTGGACAGCCAGTCTGTATTTATTTGTGTTCTGTCCATATTTTCTTACTGCCAGCTGTCTTCTCCAATCTCATCTCTGCTGTTTAGCTACTTCACCTTATGGTTCTGGTGTCAAATTTAGGGGGGTCTTGCCCCCCCAGACAGTGTCAGTGAAGAAGTTTATCTGTGGATACAGATGTCTGTGAAAGGCCACTGTAGATCATCTCCTCTGCTTCAGCGTGCAGCTTTGCTGTGGGGCGGATGCCCCCTATATTTGGCCTTCCTCTCCTCTCCCGTAGTGTGGGGAGGGGGCCTTGCTCTCTTAGAAGACATCTCTGAAAATGAGGTCGTGGGTCTTCCTGACCTGGTGAGTGCATAGGTGTGCTTCGTGACATTGTGTTTCTACAGTTGTTTCTCTTGTCTCACCTGCACTGGTTCTCTCGATTGTCCATCTGCTGTGTCCAGCTCAGGTTTGTTGATTGGATTTTTTCATGGTCCCTCACTCATTCTATGATGGGGTTTGTGTTGGGTATGTTCTTGCTCTTCTTGAAGATTAGCTGGAGTGAGAGCGAAATGGAAGGGGCATCACCACCCCTTCCCTGCTCACCTGCTTGTACCTCCCTGCGTGAGGGCGGAGCCCAGATGGCCGAGCAGGTGCCCTTCCATACTCCCTTTGGCTAGTAGAGGGGGAAACATGGCTCTGCCGATCCAGACTGCAGATGGCTGCCCCATGCAGCAGCCATCTGCTGGTGGGTGGGGCTAGAAAAACCCCACCCTGTCCCCCCTCCCGAGCTCACCAGGAATGGGGGCTTACCCAGGCATGGGGGTTTACCGCCTTTGCTCCCTGCAAGCACCCAGGGTTCTTCACTGCCTTTGCTTCCCACTGGCAAGGGAGCTCCAATTGCTCGGGACCCGGGAGTGCAGGCAACCCCTTTTTTCCCATTTCTTTTCAACTTTTTTGTTGTTAAAGTAACTGAGTAGTACTCCACTATGTATTTGTATACTCATATATACACATTTCTTAACTCATTCATCTGTCCTTGTGCAGTTAGCTTGTTTCATAACTTGGCTGTTTAAATTTTGATGCAACGATCATTGGAATACATACATGTCCCTGTGCAATGCAGTGTTTTTACATTCTTTTCGTAGAAACCTAGGAGTGGAATTGCTGACTCATATGGTAAATTTATTTGAAATGTTTTGAGACATCTCTATACTGTTTCCCATAGGAAATGGACCAGATCACCTTCTCAGTAACAGTGCATATGGGTTCCGTTTTGTACAGACTTTCAGCATTTGTTGTTTCTAACATTTTGATATGGGGCATTTCCACCAATGTGAGATGATATCTCACATTGTTTTTGATTTTTTTATTCCCTTAATGTTGCAGTGCATTTTGATGGACCGGTGCATATGGACTTGAGCATTTAGTTCTCTCCCCAGGTTTTTCTCTATCATTTCTGTGAATAAACTCCTTGTTGCCTTTCTATGAAATTCACTAGCCTTATTTGGTCTTTTTTTTTTTACCTTAGTCTTATAATTCTCAATGCTTTTCTTCATTTCATTGCATTTTTTTTTCTTTTCTTCCACCTTCAAGATCACTGATCTGGGCCCTCTATTAAGCTATAATGAATATCTGTTTTGTTTTGTTTTGTTTTTTTTTTCAAAAACAATGAGCTAATCTAGAATGATCAGAAGAAAATTTTCAATAAAACTAATATGTTTTTTAAAATGCTTCTTTATTTTGTAGAAAAAGTGGTTTATTTTATTATTCATTTACTTATTTTAAATTAAAAAAATAATTTATATATATATTTATATATTTCACATCATTTTAATGCCTGGGAGTCACCCACCACCTCCCCTCTCTGACCCTTCCAGCTAGGTGTCCCTGGTCCCCTCCCCCCCCATTGTGTGCTTTCATTTGGTTGTCCATATATTAGTGAAACCATTTGATTTCTGTCTTTTTCTTTCTGAATCATTTCTGATAGTATGATTTCTTTTAGGTACAACCATGTTACCATAGATTCATCAAATTTTTCATTTTTAATTGATGAGTAATATTCCATTGTGTATATATACTACAGCTTTCTCATTTATCTGTTTGGGGACATTTGGGTTGTTTTCATGTCCTTCCAATTATAAATAGGATGCAATAAACATCTGAGCACAGGTGTCCCATTGTACCCACATTGAGGTCTCCTTTGGGTAGATTTTCAGAAGAGCGATTGCTGGGTCAAATGGTAGTTCCATTTTCATTAGTTTGAGGGTCCTCCATACTGCTTTCCATAAGTGGCTGGAAACCAGTTTACATCCCCACCAGCAGTGTTAGAGTGTTCCTTTCTCTCCACATCCATACCAGCACTTGTTGTTGACTGTTTTTTGGATGTGGGCCATTCTTACTGGTATAAGGTGGTATCTCATTGTGATTTGGATTTGCATTTTCCTGATTGCTAGTGACGTTGAACAATTTTTCATGTGTCTGTTGGCCATTTGTATTTCCTCTTTGGAGAAGTATCTTTTTAGTTTTTTTTTTCCACAATTGTTTATTGGGCTTCTTCTTTAGTTCTTGTTTAGTTGTGCAAGTTCCTTGCGGATCTTTGTTATTAAACCCTTATCACTCTTGTGGGGGGCATTTATTCTTTAGTTTTACATTAGTTAACTTCTGCTAGCTTATAATAGAATTTTTAGCTATTAAACTTTTATTGTCCTAGATTTGTTCATTTCTTTTGGAAAACTTCATATTTTTATTTCTTGTTCATAATTTTATTTCTTGTGCCATTTAAAAAATTGTTTCTAATTTTGTAATTTCATTGATTAGCTCCTCAAAGTCTCTTGTATAATTTTGACCAACTTCTCTTATTTTTCACCTTCTCTTTGATTTTCATCATGATAGCTACTTTATACACCATCTGATAAGGAGATAAAAATCTTTCATATCTTTTGGTTAGATTCTGGAGATTTGTTCTCTATTTGTGATGTGATGTCATATTCCCTTGAAGTTCCAAGATGGCATGGGGTTGTTTTTGTTTTTGTTTTTTGTCTGCTTATTTTGCTCTTTTAGAGTTCTCAAATATTTGTATTATTTGAACATTTTAATGAAAAGATTTGACTCCTGTCTGAGGAAACAAAGAGTCAGTGAATCAGTACATTTGTTTTAGCTATAATGCATCATGTGCAGAAACATGGTGTGGAAAAATCATTCTCTACTCAATTCAGGTGTCCCAGTTAGCCTTTCCCTGAGGCTATTTCATCAGTATTTTCCCCTCCATTTGTTTACATGCATGTGTGTGTATCTCTAGGTTATATAGATAAATGCATATGGAGAGTGAATATATATATATTCTAAAAGAATCATTTGACATTAGACATTTTATTTTATTTGTTTTATCTTCAGCTATAGTCCTTTGGGATTTGTGGATCTTTTCTGTAAATATAACAGTTGCTACTAATGACTAAATGGGGGGTGATTTACATGGAATATATTAAAAATTCATCAAGGATTAGAGCATAATGTGAAATGTTTCTGATTAAAACACGAAGTGCCATATGGCTTCCAACATAGTTTATTTAGTTAGCTATGTTATGATTTGGGTTTGGTTGTTTTACTAATCTCTTTTTATCTTCTTTCGGAGAAACTGGATAAAAACAGTATATTGGGAGAGTAAGTTAATTGCTAAGGTGGGCCAAACTCAGCTCAATGCAAAGTGTCTGCTAAAGATTGAGCTGTAGTCATCACACTAATTTCATTTATAAAATTGAAACTGGCAAGAGACTGTATTGCACTAATGATAGCCAGTTGCCTAATTAGTTCAGCAACACAGTCTTTCCAATTTATTAAGACAAAATGAGGCATAGTTATGAACCTAGGGCGGTAGATAGCTTCCTGTTGATAATATGTTTGAAAGTATGGGTAAGTTATAATGAGAGTGATAGTGAAGTAAGTCTTCTTTTGCAAAGAAGAACAAGCAAGTGATATATGGAAATTAAGCTCTAATGAATATCTGTTTAATTTTCTAAAACAATAAATTCAGCAATGAGAAGTGGGAATTTTTCAATAAACATTAATATGTTGTTTACAATACATGTATTTGTTTTGTAGAAAAGGTTTTATTTTATTATTTATTCATTGTTTATTTTATATATAATTGCTTTAGATTTTACTATTAATCAGCTTTTTTTAACAATTATGGAATCTTTTCAATTGAGAAATTTCTTTATGGTTTGAATTCTTTATCAGATTTCCTATTTCTAATTTTAATTATCACCCAGACAATTTATTTAAACCCACAAAATCTGCTTTAATGTGGTGTATAGGGTGAGTCATTTCTGTTTTCAGAGGCATCCTGCTAAGCTCTGAAAAATCTAAACTACCTGGAAAAAAAGTGTCAAATGAGGTTAAAAAGAGAAATCAACAGTGTGTTTGGGATAGAATCTATTAGGCTACCACACCTCAGAATAGTCTACATAATAATCTGGTGATCCAGAAAAACATTGTGGAATTACTGCCAATCACAAAGACAATCAGACATTTGAACATTAGCAACATGGATTTTATTGCTGAAGAGAGTCCAAGGGTCACTTTTGAATACAGTAGTTGTAATTTTTCGGGCTTGTAGGCTCAATGAAACCAGTACACACAGTTCACAACATATGTAAGCTCAATGAAACCAGTAATAGTTAACAACATATTTATGTAGAACTGTTCTTTGTATGACAGCCATATGTAAATAATTTGAAGTTTGCCTTCTTATATGTACAAGACTTCAACTCTTCTGGTGAAAAGAACAATATTCTTTTCTTCCCCTTCCCATTTACCTGAAAATTATGTATAACCTAGGGACTTGCTCTCTACTTAGAATGAGGGAAAGCATTATGATTCACCCAGTGTTTAAAATGAAAACAAACACACATTGCCATCAATTTACTTTATCAATTTTAATCTCTAGAATGTCCTCCTTGGGAGACTTTAATTATAAATTTTGCATTTTGGAAAGTCATAAGACATCACTGATAGTTCCAATAGTGGCAAATATAAAGTTGTTTCAAATGAGCAAAATTTAGGTTTCTGTTCTATACCTCATTAGCATTAGCAAGTTCCAGTCTCATAGCAACCCAGATCTGATGATGAACACCTGCCTGCCCAGATGGTGTAGGGAGAAATTTTTTTAGCTAAATGAAATAAAGTTCTGTTGTTGAGCTGTCCAAGCTGTTACTTAACAGGGATGCTGCAGGAACTCTGAATTACTATTATTATTGCACCTTATCAAACAAGTATCCCCAAAGTTGTCATGTCCAATTGCCATCAATTTCAATTTGTTTAATTAGTGTTAATAATAAATACCTATTATATCTGTATATGCTACAATTAACATTGAATGTCAGTTTTATGGACACAGCAGTGCAGTAAAATCAATAGCATCTACACAATTATGAAACGTATTTTCATATGATTTTTTAAATATATGCAACCCTCATTTCTTCTAATGAACTGGATGATGGTCAAAATAATGTTTTTTTGAATAAGACCTTAGATGTCTAATCAGCTCTTCGAGTCATCTCTTCCTCCATCGTCTGAGGTGGGACTTTGTTGTTAGTGCCATTTAGCTGTCAGAAGGAAGCAAGTTGAAGAGGAGAAATGCCTACATGATTTCCCATGCTTACGTGGTAAATCAGATGTTCTGCCCTGTTGATCATTCTTGTTCTGTAGTTATTATTCTCTTAATTTTATTAAACCATCTAATTTGAGTTTTCTTATCTGTAAAATAAGACTAAATAACTACTTAGATTTTATTTTCTAGTGTGGAAGTGAGCAGATTTCATTATCCACTTTTATAGGGGAAAAGTTTCTCTACACAGGGTGAATTCCTCTGGACAGGAACTGTTCTTTATCCAGAGGCAGTGGCACAGAGCTTTGTACCCATCTGACATTCAAGAAACACAAATTCCCTCAATGATTTCCCTTCAGTTAGTAGAAATTACAAAGATCATGGACTTGGGCACAAAACCTACTATATTTTATCTCTAAAATCTTGGGCAACATATTTAAGTTCATTAGGGTTCTATTTCCTTACTTATACTTACCTCATGAGGTTGGTTAGAGTATTTAGTAACTTCACATATGCATATAACATGTACTCAGTCAGCATGATTTTCAGTCCAAAGCTGCTAGCATTGAACTTTGCACAGGGTTGGTTTTTGAAATGTAGTAATTAACAAAGCAAGAAAATTAGATTTTAGTTCTGATTTTGTACTTCCTCTTAGTTTCTTCATCTTTGAAGGAGACATGTTACTATTTTCTTCATAGAATTAATGAAGAATAAGTGAATTTGACATATATAAATTACTTAAATAATGTTGGAAATATAATAATAGTTTACATTAGTTTAAATCGTAGTTTCAACTATATAAATACTTATAATTTAGTTGGCAAGGAAAATATTAGTATAATATGAATTTTAAAATTTTTATATGCTTGATATGCTATAGATCATTGTAACAACCCTTGAATTTGGTGGATTGTATAAACATATTCTATATAACAGACTAATGTGCATTAAATTTTTTTTATTATACTTTACCTTTCTTAACTATGTGTTAATCAAAATTTAAAATAATGCATCTTTGCTTTCTACGCATTATGTAAATTCTATCATTTTAATTCATGTGTATTGCACATTTCTACATGAAATAATAATAATAGTTTAATTTTAATGCAATCTAATTCTTTCAGATGTATTCACTTTCGAGATATATGACATTCATAATTATATTTTGCATATGCTTTTTCATCTGTTTAGATCTCATTTCTTGCAATGCATTTTAACTGTAGAATTAGAAAGCTATTCAATATTATACTTAGAGGTTTATATCTTTTAAATCAATGGAGATATATCTTGCATTTAGCATATTTATTATGCATATGTAATAAAACAAAACATAAAAATTAAAAAAAAACTTTAGGAAACTATGTCTAACAAATGTTTTTAGGGTGTAAATGATGATTTGACATGTACTTAGTTTGTGAAATAGTCACCACAACAAGGATAATTAAAATGTCAGTAATTTAAGTTCTGCCAAATGCTTTTTATTAATTGAGTGGATAGATGATATGATGATTTTTCTTTGTTGTTTTAAGGTAGTGTCTTATTGACATTTTTGCATCTGTGGGATATTGGCCTGTATTTTCTTTTCTTGTAGTGTTCTTATCTAACTTTGTTTTAGGCTAATGCTGGATTTATAGAATGAACTTAAAAGTTTATCTTTTCAATTTTTTGGAAGAATTTGAGAAAGAATTTCATTTATAAATTAAAATGTTTTATCATTTCTTGACCCTTTGGGTAAAACCAACTAATAAATTGTATGCTCTGTAAAATTCACTGTTGAATGTATAATGCAGTAGTTTTTCTTTATTGAGAGGAAATTATTTTTATTGACATAACATTGGCCTACAATTTTGTATGTGATTTATAGGCATAAGACCATCACATTCATCATGTTTGTGTCATATCACACTCAACAAAAAGGCACCCATAGCCTTTGCCATAGTTCACTTTTACTTTGCTGTTACCCCCCACTGCAATACTACAGTCAGTTTTCTACAGTTTGCTATTGGTTTGTATTTATTTGATCTTTGACCTTGTTTCTCTATATTCTACAGATAAGTAATACAATCTCGTAGTTGTTTTTTTTTCTTCTGACTTATCTCTATTTAGCATAATCACCTCTAGTTCCATACTTCTTGTTGCAAAAAAAACAAGAGTTCATCAGCTTTTAATAACTAAGTAGAATTCATTGTATCTCTCTCTATCTCTCTCTCTGCATCTCTCTCTCCATCCATCCATCCATCCATCCATCCATCCATCCATCCATCCATCCATCCATCCATCCATCCATCCATCCATCCATCCATCAATCCAGTCTTGCATCTACTCATCTGTCTTTCGGTACTTCAGCTGTCCCCAGAACCTGGCAATTATTAAGAAGTGTGGATAACCTAGGAAATTCACTACTGTGAATGGCATCTTAGGTGAGGGAAAACCTTTTGGGATTGAAACCTAACAATGGGTAGTTAGTGTCAGAATTCAATTAAATTGTAGATCTCATTAGTGTCTCCACAGAACTGGAGAATTTCTTGGTGTGGAAAACTTATACATTATGTGTCATTTGTGTTGTGAGTAGAGAAATAATTTTCATTTAATAGATTAGAAAAGTGCACAGAAATCATGCAATGCTTTATATAACCTCCCGTAAAAATGGCACATTGTAATTTCTGATTATACCCCACCAGTTGACACTTCTCGCATGATCTAGACCAAAGTCAATGAGGTGAGAAAGTATATGTGAACACAGAGGTTAGGGAAGTGTATTCTTTTTGAATTATATTCTAATATAATACTAGTTTTTATAAATTATGATTTAGCAAAACCTGAACTTAACAAGAAATAGAACCAGAAATTCCACTGCTATTATTTTATTCTACAGGTAAATGGCACAAATGAAAAATTCTTTCAATAGGTTATTTGTGAAATACTTTTTTTACATCAATTTAATAAACTTGTGCAGCTCATTCAAAATAATGAGGTGACACTATATACACTTGTAGAAGGCTCACCAAGATATACTGGTGGGTATAAAACCAAAGAGCAGAAAAGAATATGTAGTTGTTATAAGTGTGGAAGAAAACATGATACTTACTCTCTCTGGACAAAATTAGAATCTGGCAGTCAGGCCAGATGAGTGGCTATAGAAAGGAGTAGAAGGAAAACTTTCTCTTTTTTTTTTTCTGTATATACTTTTGTTGCTATTAAATTTTGTTCAAAGGAGATTTTTACTCACAAAATATAAGGGGACAATATACAAGTTAGGAATAAAAAATACACCTAAATTTTTTAATCTGGAGTTGTTGATGGTCTAGCACCTTCTGTATATCTGGTCTTTATATTCCATTCTGTCCTAGGTGAAACTTTGGATACTGTAGCTTTATAAACTATTATATCAGGGAAACCTGGTTCTGCCTTAAATTTGATTTATCTTACATATAGACACTTGGGTTCACATAATTTTCTAATGCTCAGTTTGTGCCTCTCTGGTCAATCCCTTGTAAATTTTATCTTGCTCTATATGCTCCTGAACTTACTTTCATTGCTTTTATAAACACTTCACAACTCTTGTATGCATGGCTATTCTTAAAATTTTATATAATTCATTACCACTGGATTTATAATATTTGTTGATATGTGGGTTCCTATTCATACTCTTGTCCTGAAATTTTTTGGCATCCACTGAGCACCTTAATAAGTGGAGTCCAGGCTCTTCTCCTGTATGGGAGGGCATCTCTTTTGTTCCCTGTTTTCATATTGAAGAATTGTGGCTGATGGAAAAAGCCTAAAAGATGAGCCCTGGAGGACTGGATACAGGTGGGCATGGGGGTACGTGGAGGGCCTGATGAGTAATTGTCACAAAGTACAAATGTACTTTCAAAGTTCTAATTCTCCTCTTCTCTCAGAGTCCTTCATATAATTTTTTTTAAGATTCCAATTATAGTTAAGGTCATACAGTGAATACTCAGGTACAGAACAGATTCTAAAGGGAAGGATATGAATTTGAGAGAGAGCAAGGAGAAGTTCTTTCAGAGAATGAGATCAAGGTTAAAACTGCGTTTTGCAAAGAAACTCCAGTCTCATCCTTGGGTAGCTTGGTAAGTAATATACAATATACCTGCAAATATTGAACCTGTTTTCTTCATACAAAACTTATAAATATAATCAAATTTGTAAACTGCTTCTATATCTGTGTAAAGTGGAGAAGGAGATTGGTTATCTGAAGTGGTTTATGAACCTTACTTAGCACCTCAGCTCACCAGAGAACATAATATTCACTCTACCATCCCTTTCACATTGGAGAATCATGATGAATCTCAGGGGTAGATTTCTATCTTTGGTTATGTAATTAAAAGAAGCAGAGAGCATTCACTCTAGGGGAAGCCAGCAACCACCTCCCAGTTCCCATCAATTATGCAGAACTAATCACTGGGATAAAAGTTAAAACTAAGCAAAACCCAGGAAACTTCAAACAAATGTTGAAATCATCTGTCCATAATCAAAGGAATAGAGAATATGACCATTATTATTTTTTTTTTGAGATTCAACTAATTGATATTGATAAGAATAGACAAGCTCATGAAAAGGATAATTGTGACAGATTCTAACCCCTCTAAACTTGTAAAACCTGGAAAAGGAACTCTCCTCAGGGGGAAAAAAAAAAGACTAAGTCTAAATGTTTAATGTGGTGACTTATGCATCATAGTTAGCTGTATGTAGATATAGTGAAGACTACTAAGCCTTGTATTTAACCCTTAGTCAGATGTCATACAGGAGAGACATTATCCTCCTTTAAAGAAACACAGCATTTGGGAATGTTGTCATTGAGCTGAAGATATAGGCAAGAATAGCACACACACACATACATACACAATGATAATGACAACAAAAACAGTAAAAAGCACTAACCAGGCAGTAGGTTAGGTAACAGGTGGTTGAGAAATTTTGTTGGTAGTTGTTTCTTGTTCCCTATAACTGAATCTTGCCCTGGATGGTGATAAGCTCTGCAAAACACCATTTTTTTTTCTGGAGATTGATGTGGTCCAGGGACCTCAATATGAGCATTGTGTTGTTAGAACTTGGGCATCACCATTACGGCTGTCTATAAGATACAGATTAAGAGTAACCAGAATCTGGGAGATAGAATGTTACTTCCTACTTTTACCTTAACTTAATTCCCATGCCTATTGTTTCAGGGTCCAAATAAGGAACCATAAGCTTGACCAGGCCCATATGCTGCTGTTGATCTTTTGTTTTGGATCTTAGGCAGGTCAATATTATGTTAATTTAGCTCTCTGCACTATTGTTCCAAAGCCCAGGTGGGGGAATCATAGATGAACCAAAACAGAGTGGCTGATAATGTGATCATTAGGATTCAAGATGGGAGGGGGAGCAAGGAAAAGGGGATAAAAGAGAAAGGGTAAGGGACTGAAAGGTGGGAAGATAAAGAAGAGAGGATTTTGAAATCAGATAGAGTTTTTGTGAGAGTTCTATTTGAGCTTTGTATGAAGGAAGTCAGAACTGGCTGTTGAAGGAGATCTGAACTAGCTTTGAGAGGAGAACTGATTTGGCATCCGGCATCTCGAGCAGGAACTGACAGTTTTGTTTCAGAAAGAAAAGAACCTGGGAGCTGTTGAATTTGGGAGGGGGGCTCCCAGCATTCCAGTCTTTGAAGGTCAGTAGATGGATGAAGCCTGAAGGCAGAGAAGAAGCGCTCATGGCAGAGTGTTGAGCTGTCCTGATGACCAGAAAGGACAGGTAGGGGTGGGGGGAGAAAAAAAGAGAAACCAGAGTTAACTCATGTTAGTTGTGAAATTCACTCCATACTTACTGGACATAGTGAATGAGAACAAGGAGATAACAGCATGAACTGATGGTTTCTGACTGAACAGCACTAAGACTAAGGTAAAACCCATGCAGGTCCCTGAGAAGCAGAAGTGGTGTTCATTGGCTTTTTCCTATTTGTAAATAAACCCATGCTTGCCCTTACCACGAGAGTCTGATCTCTGGGTAACTGCTTGCTACAGGAAGAAGAACTCTGACTAAATCAAAAGGGATGACCCTCTCACTTGATAACATTAAGACACGCTGAAATGTTACTTTTCCTCTATGATCACCCACAAACTTATTTAATCACCAGAAAATATCACACATATGACAGTAAGAGGGGCTTCTACAAAATCCCTCATTAGCGTTTCTAAACTTATCAGTTATGAAAAACAATGGAAGCTTGAGACAGGGTCACAGCTAAGAGGAGGATAAACAGATGGCTATTGGATGCAATTCAGCATCCTGGGTGTGATCTGGAACAGAAAAAATATCACTAGGTAAAACTAAGAAATGTGAATAAAGTATGAATTTTACTCAATGATAGCATAACATTACTGTCAAGCATAGGTTAACATTTGGTAAATGATGAGCCACATATTTGACAGTGACCCCAATGGGCTGTGTCCTAGGCTAGTTGTGGAGTAGGCTTACCATTTGCATTTATGTGACCACACTCTATAATATTTGCACAATGATTAAAATCCTAATGTTGTGGTTCTCAGAACCTATTCCTGTTAAGTGACTCATGTATGTATGAATTTATTAGCTATAGCAGACAATATAAGATGTGACTAAAAAGGGAAAGTTGGGGATAATGGAGACTCTTTGCTGAGGTATCTGTAAATCAAGGCCTGCTGTCAAAAGTCCATTGGTTAAAAAAGAAAACCATGAATGCTACATCAATCTATAGTCTTGTCCTAAGGGAAAAAAATCGGTCAACTCAAATTCTAGTTCAAAGACCTAAGTTGAATCTTTTCTTTGTCATGAATACTCATTTGACCTTATGTGCTATTAAAACTCTCTAGAGCTCACTTTCTTTATAGACTTGTGGTAATAGTACTGTTTCATCAGGATTCTTGAGAGAAAAAAAAACTAGTTGCATATTCATAGATATAAAAATATACATGCATAACCTACATATGTATACACACATGAATTGTGGGAGCAAATTCATCAGAATATAACATCTGACATCCTAAGAATATGTTGTATCACATTGCAGAATGGATTCTGAAATAAAGTGCATTATAGTCTGAGGAACTGACTCTCATGTTCTGCAGAGTGAGTCAGTAAGCTAAACCCAGGAGAGTCAATGGTGTGGTTCCACTATAAAAACAAGCAGCCTCAAGACCCATGAAGACATATGGGTTCTTAAAAACATTTTAAGTTCCCAGGGAGGAAAAATCTGATGTGGCAGTTACTGAGCAGTCAAACAGGGGAAATGTTTTGAGAAGGTGGGACAACTATTCCATACTATAAAGCTTATCTAATTGACTGAGACCTGGTCCCACTAGGGAGGTGCAGCTTTCCTCAATCTACCAATTTAAATGTTAAACTTGACCCTAAAAGGTCAGGGAAAGATTGGACCAATTTTCTGGGTACCATGATGCTTGTCAAGTTGACACATAACATGAGCTATCACTACCAGATGGTTGATCAGTTGGTACTTCATCTCTCTGTTCCCTTTTGTCACATTGTTCAAATTAGCCACATGAACACCCACCCTAAAACTGCTTGGTGATTTTGCTGTCCTCTTGTTATGGAATGAAGGCAAGGCTGGAAAGAAGTATCCTTTCAAGCCACCACTTCAATGAACTATTATGGTCTTCCGTTTGCAATGGTTGAGCTCAGGTGTGAACCCTCTTTAACCCTTAATGCAAGACCCCTCTGAGCCAAACTGGGGGCCCCATATTTGCCAGTGAAACTTCTACTCTGTGGCACCCAAAACCAAAGTGGGACACCCAAACTGCCAAGGAAGCCACACTAAGTGAACCCCCCAAATCAAAATAGGGTTCCCCTATTGCCCTAGGGAGCCACCCAGGGCAAATTCCAAAAGTCAAAGTGAGATCCCCAACTTTTCCTATAGGGTCTGCAGCTTTCCAGAGGTATCCAGCACACAGTGAACCCCCAAAATGAAAATGGGATACCCTACTTTTCTGCAGAGCCCCTGATTGGATCAAGGGGGACCATAGATCCCCCAGTAGCCAACCTGAGACCTCCCATCCCGCCCAGGGAAGCCCCCACCCTGGTGAAGCCCTCCAAGTGCTAATGATTAGCATCCATTCTGTTGGTGAGCCAGGTGCCATCACTTGCCATACACTAACCTGCTGGGCCTTGACAGGTACATTCACCTGCTTCCTGGAAACATGTGAGAACCCACTCTGGCCAGTGTGTGTGGGTGCATTTGTAAATTGATCCTTCCATGTCCACTGGGAGTTTTCCAACCTAGGGGAACCCACTTGCTTCATGTTTCTCTCTGGGAATATTATATACAAGACAGGGTCTCGGTGAGTGAGGTCTCTTCATCATTGCCTAATTTTTCCCCCTAAGCTGTGTGGATATTTTGCTGGTTCATCCCGCCTGCCCCAGACCCATGAACTCTTACTGTTTCATGTTCCTTCCCATGTCCTATTCCTGACAACAGCCTGATGAACTCCATCCTGTGATACTCTGTGCCCTTCTGCCCTATCTGATTGCTAGGTCTCACTGTCTGTCTCTGACTGTTTCTGCTTCTGCTTACAGCATGGTTTCCTTTTCAACTTCCATTCAGTGTTTTAATATCACACCCTGTTCTTTGATTCCATATTCTTGTTGATGTTTCTCTTGGTGCATCATGGGAACTGACTTTCTCTTGGTGACTGACAACACCTTCCAAGGACTCAGTCCTCATCCATCTCAGCTTCCCCTTGATCCTTGTCCACCTCTTAGGTATTTCTAGTGTGCCAGTCTAACAGTGACCTTCCAGTCCATGTGCGGAAGCAGGCTTATCCTTATGTAATGTTCTGGCTTACCATTTTCATTTTTGGGTGTCTATGCTGTAGTTTTACTCAAGAACGGATGAAAGAAAAGGGACCAGGGGATCCCCTGGCTCCCACTGGGAGGCTGGGGTGCTGGGCTTCCTACCCTCAGACTCTGGATTCTCCCCTGGACAGCCATGATGAAGATACTCTTTCTAAATATCATTGGGAGGTTTTCAATAGACTCCGTGGGCCACAGATCAAGAACCAGGCACATTGACCAGATGAGAGCTGTTCTGAAGGGCCCACAAACAAACAGACACCTTTCCTAGAAGGAAACCAGACCCTGTGGACCTGGTTGGATCACAGCCTCTTTGGCAGAGGGTCAGCTTGCCCCTCCACTGGGAGTACTCTTGGCATCTGCACATTCACATTCTGGTGCCAACAATCCTCAATGCCATAATACACAGCAAGACCTCTGCCTGCCTCAATCCCATTCTGTCCCTGCACTTGCTATTGGACCCTGGGAATTATGGAACGTAAGCTTAAGCATCTCACAGCCAGCAAGACTACGGTGATGCCCTAGAAAGGTAAGGTCCTGATTGCCTTTGCAACCCTCTGCAGTCTGGGGGGTGGGGTGGGTGGGGGCAGTCTGTGTGCATGTGTTTCCCATGGGCCTTATGTGGATCCCCTGAAAAGGAAGCAGCATTGGTCTTCTTAGAAATGACCCTCACCAGGAGGACCACCTGGATGGTGGAGGTGAGCATGGGTAGAAGGAGAAACTGAGGATGTGGGGCACATCAGAAGCACACAATCAGCAGAGATATGCATGACCAGAGAATAGCTGATGTGGAGTCACTTCTTGGAGGAACTCTCCAAATGTCTCCTGGCACAAGGACACAGCTGAAGTCTCATCACAGTGCCACCATTGTAGGGTCCGCTTTCTTGCTTTTCTTCAAGGTCCAGGTCAAACATCTTAGCTAATCAGCAGGGAAAGGAGACAAGATGGGGACAAGAGCACCTCCTGCCCACCTCCTGCACACACTGGCTGCTGAGTGTTGAGTCAGGGGGATGTTGATGGAGGAGGCCAGAGGTTCTAATGATGCTAAAAAATGGAAATTTTCATTTTTGACAATTCTTAAAGAAAAATGATGCTAAAATAAGCATTTTTGATACCTGGAAGGATGAGAGTTATCCATCTTCTCAAGTAGAGATTCAAAAGTTCTGAAATTGATAATCCAACAATGTATCAGCCGAATTGTCCATTGTTTTAACTGGATTTTATTCCAAAGGTGCAAGTCTATTTTTGGTTTGCATCCCTGTGGTTCATTGCAAGAGGGGTCTGAGTGGGTTTCTGTCCTGCTGTCCATTACAAAGCCTAAAAGCTAAGCCCTCATTGTTTGCCCGGCAGGCAAGAATGGGAGTCTTGAATGAATCAAGGGAGTGATGGGATACCACAGAAAAAGGTCATAAACTGATGATGTATTAAGCTGATGGTCCTTTGTGCAGATTCAGGTAGGACTCATTTAGGACCACCCTGACCCTTAGTCACCCTTAGTTACCCTGACCCTTCTGTTGGAGGATAAACAGAGCCTCAGGACTCTTATTCTGGGCTACATATTTCTCTAGACTCATCAGCCACTTCCCTGCTTCCCCAAGCAGTGTATTTTAATAAATCCACCTCTTCTGTTCTCTACTCTGTCTCCTTCACACCCTGCACTCCTGGCCTACACCTAATTCTCTCCCAGGACACCATTCACTCTTCTGTGAAGTTGCAGAAGGAACTTTGAAGTGAGTGGAAAAAAGTAAATTTATTTAGGACAGATAAGAGAAGATGATTATAACAGAGAAAAGGACGGGAACAAAACCTATTGGGCACACCTGGTCGTGGGCCAGGGAGGAGAAAGGTAGTTCAAAAATGGCACTATACTGAGGGATTGGAGACCCTTTTACCCAAATTCTTCCAAAAAACCCATCAGTTTTCTTCGGAATGGCTGATGCCACTATGCTGAGGCTCACTGTCAATTTTCATTTTTTGGAATTATTTCATTTTTCCCTAGGAACGCCCCACTAGCTCCTCATTTTCCTTCTACAAAAGGTGATGAATTAGCTGCATCCAACCGGGCACAGGTAGTCCAGAGTATGGCTAGTTCATGTCCTATGCAATTGCTTTCTTTGTCCCCTTCCTCCCAGCCCCATTCTCCCAAGGCTTCTTACATGCTTCCAGGTCTCAATAGAGTGACACCCAGAACTTGTGTAACCCATTCACTCTCTGGATCATGGATTTCTGTTTTCACACAGAAGATCCTAAATGATAGGAAACTTGATCCTTCCATCCTCTGACAACAGTCAGAGAAAATGGTTGCCTAGACCCATGAATGAAAAAAAGGGGTGGTGCTTCCATGCCCTGCCCTAAAACCTAAAGCCTAAGCCCTCATTGCTTGGGTTTGGACAAAATTATCATTACCTAGGCATGGCTGACAATTGAGTCAACTTCCAGCTCTTCATCCCTCCCTGGAGGGGAGGTCAGTGGGGGTGATGCTGAAGGTTTCTCTTTCTGTTCATTTTGGATTCCCATGTGACAAGTTCACAGACCCAAGTGTTTCCCCAAAATGTCATCAACCTTGACTGCTCAACACAGTCCCTCCAAGGTTCTGGGGAAGCTGTGACCCAGGAACTATTGATGAACCAATGATGTATAGGAAATCATTCAGATGACCCAATGAGGCATTTGTTATTCATCACAATATCACAAGACAATATAAATATAATTGAATATAAAATTTTGAATTTTGAATATAATTTTGAATATAAAATCTTGAATATAAAATTTTGTCATGCACATCCTCAAGTCAAAGAGACAAAGTCATAGGATTCTGTTTTTGACATAGACAATGCATTTGATAAAATCAAACACCTGTTCATCATTGCAGTCACTCAGCAAACTAGGAATAAGGGGGGGAGGGCTTCCTCAACTTGATTCCAAACTGGACCCCTGTCCTATTGAATAGAGAGAAATGAGATGCTTTCCCTCCAAAGTTGGAAATAAGAAGCAAGGTTCCCACTCATGCAGCTTAATCAGCATCCTATTAGAAGTCATAGCTTCTAGTTATAGAATAAAGTCAAAAAAGATATAAAATGTAGGGAAAAAGAAAGTTCCTCTAGTCACAACTAAGATGGTGAAATAAGTAGAAAACCCCAAAGATCCAATCCCAATAGCCAATCCTCAAAATATAAAACTTGACAACTTAGGAATGGGTTACATAGCAGAAGGAATTCTAGAAGATAGTGTTTTCTATTTGAAGGAATTGGCTCCTGTGTTCCACAGAGGGAGTAAGCCAGTTGAGACCCAGAAGAGTCAATGGTGCAGTTCCATTGTAAGAACGAGGCAGTTTGAGACCCCTGAAGACATCTGGACTCTTAGGAAAAATATCCAGTTTCCAGGAGGAAGAAGTGCTAGCCCAGTGATGATAGCCAAGGAGAAATTCTTTCTTTGAGAAGGAAGATCAAGCAACGCATTCGGTTATAACTTCAGCTGGTTGCCTGAGACCCAACCTCATGAAGGAGACAAGGTTCTCTTCAGCCTGCCAAGCACAATCTTAAACTTGACCCTAAACAGCCAGGAAGAGGTTGCACCAACTTTCTGGGCACCCTGACAGTCCAGTTGATGTATGATATGATTTATCACAACCATAAATGGCCAATTGTCAGCCCTTCATCTCTTTGCTCCCTGTGGTTACAGCACCAGTTCAGCCCAAGGAACACCTGCCCTCAAAGCACTCGGTGATTTTTCTGCCCACTTGTTACCAACAAAGGTTGGGCTCGAAAAAATATCTTTCAGAGGACCCCATCAATGAGCAGAGATTATGGCCTTCCATTGCCTGAACTTGAGCTCAGATGTAAATCATCTTTGCTCTGGGGAGCCCCATTGTGATATAGAACCTGTAGAACCAAAATGGGGGCCAAATGTGCCAAGGAAGTTCTTGCTTTGTGAAGCCACAAAGGCCAAAACAGGACCACTAAAGTGCCACGGGCCCCTCATGATATGAAACCCCAAAATCAAAATGGGATCCTTCAATATATTCAAATCAATTCTCACAAGGGAACACCAAGTCAAACTGGGCCCCCCAAATTTCCCATGAGGTCCCCCAAGTTGCCCAAAGGCACCCACAAGTGAATCCCAAAAGTATAAGGGGGTTCCCTACTTTTCCCATGGGGACCCCAACATTGCCAAGGCAACCCCATGAAACCCTCATTGGTAAAGTGGGCCTCCAGCCCTGCCCAGGAGAGCAACCACTTGAGGCCAGGGTGGTTGGGCCCTGGCATTCTCCAGGTGTTATCTATTCTCGACCGTAGACATGAGCCAGTTGTGCTCAGTTGTGTTCACTAGCAGCTTGCCTTTTGCAGCTGCTTCACCAACTCACTGGGAGCCTAGTGGGAAACCACTATGGCCAGTGAGGGGTGGGTGTCTTTACAGTGAGACACTTCCTTGGCCAATATGAGTTCTGCCTAGAGAAAATGCACTTGATCCTGGTTCCCTCCTGGGAATATTAACATAATATGGACTGTCTGTCAATCCATACTTCTTCAGACTTCACAAGCGTTTCTTCCTAAATTTCCAGATTTTAGGTACTTTTATGGAATCACCTCCAGTCCCAGGGTGATAAGGAGTCCCAGGGGCTGACATCACAGGCTGCTGACATTGGTGAATCCTGACCTTCTGCTGAACTGTCTGTTCGACTTCCTGTAAAGAGCAAGCTGCAATGAAAATGTTGAGCAGTTTCTTTAAGGTATAAACCCCCATCTTCTAGGTTGTAGGCTGTCTGATGAAAGCACATCTGTCTCTGGTTTTATTTATGTATTTTATTTTTAATTAATTATTTATTTTTTGGCATCAGTGATGAAAGTGCCTGAATTCTGGTCTTCGGGTCAAACATTCTTTTCTTTAAAGAAAACTCACATCAACCCACAAATAGCCAGGGTGGAGTCACTGATGCCAGAGTCAGTCAGGTGTTAACTACACTTCTAATTAACTTGGTGTCATTGAGCGAGGTGCAACAGTTCGTTTCCACTGGTTGGTTAGCTTTTTGGTATCTAGCTTACTTGAAACCTACTGGAAAACCATTTTGGCCAGCTGGGCTTGTGTGTGTCGATGATTTGAACCTTGCTTGACCATTGTATATTCTCTTGCCTAGAGGAATCACATTCTTATTTCTTGCTGGGGATATTTCACACATGATGGCCTATCTGCTCGTGACTCCTTCCTTACAATTCCAAAACTTCTCCTTCATAAGATATATAGATTAGGGATATTTTTTATAGAATCACCCTCCCCCCAGTTCCAATCCTGTGTTTTCAGCTATCTCTTACTAGCTTCCATATCCTGTATAGTAACTGTAGCCTGATGGACACTGGCTTAGGAAAACTTTTGCCCTTCCTTCCCTGTCTGATTCCTAGGTCTCTCTCCCTCTCCCCCTCTCCCATTCCTCTTCTCTCTCTGCCTCTCTCTCTCTCTCTCTCTCTCTCATTGCTGAGGATCTTATCTTCATCCTGCAGTCTTCCAGGAATTGACTCAGAAAGTGATGTCTTGGGGAATAATATGCCTGTTACAGCCTGGGCTTTGGATCCATGGCAGACACAATCACTTCTATGAGTTACACATCTATCTATCCCTGTATCCAGGAGAATGAGAGATGTGAAGCCCAAGGACCTGCTAGGTCTGGGTGAGGGCTGCTTTGGCCTGCCCTATGCTTTCATCTAGTCTAATCAGACTAGATGTACAACTTAGTACAACTTTGTGCAACAATGTCTTGAGTAATCTTTATTCTATGTCCATTACTGCAATATCTCCCTGGGAATAGCAATTTTATTCTATCAACCACTCAGAAACTTGGGACTCCATCATTATGTATTTTCTGACTGCTCTTCTCACTCTCTGCCCCAAGATATAAGTGCTGAGAAGGTGACCGTGGCTGTGAAGTCCCAAGCGCCCAGGGTGTACACTGCCAGAGGCTACAACTTTCCTTTGAGGTACTAGTACTTGTGATTGTACACGGGCACCAAAATATAAGCCGTGTATTCTCTTTCACTCCTAAAAGCCCAGGTTTAGTAATTTATCTCAAGCAGATACTCAATAAGTATATCAAGGATACTCTTTATCATAAGGACTTTTTGAAATTTAAAAAAGGAAAGAATATATTTGGATTAGGATGTTTTAAATGTGCCACGGGTCCTGGAAGGAAGGTGATACTTTCATGCTTTCAGTATTCACCCTCTGCTTTTGAGGAGATAGCTTTACTGGTATAGCTATACTGGTAGCTAGATAGATATACTGGTATATCTTTCCATAGCATTAGGACCCCCTACTTCAAGGTCTATCCTTTGCCTCCAGTCCACAGAGAGAGACTCTAAGTCATTCATTCATTCAACAAAGATATTTTGTGTGATTATAACTGCTGAAAGACGCCAAGAAACTGTAGTCCTGGTTTTGAACTATTTGGTAGAGTGCTGCTGCTATTGCAAATAATGCTGTAATGAGTGTGGGAGGGCAAATGTCCCTTGGAATCAGCAATTTTGTATTCTTCAGGTATACAACTAGGGGTTAAATTGCTAGATTATGTGTTAGATCTAGTTTCAATGTTTTGAGAAACTTCCAATTATTTTATATCAGTCTGTAGCTGTATATCAAATACATGGATTCCTTTTCATTGTGTCCAGAGACTTTTATCTTTACACCCTTTATCACTACACCCTTTATGGTTACACCCTTGTCAACACATATTATTCTGTAGTGGTGTTTTTTTGTTGTTGTTTGTTTTTAATATTGGCCATTCTCACAGATGTGAAATGGTATTCATTGTGGCTTTGATTTGCATTTCCCTGCTCATAACTGACAATCAGCATTTTTCAAGTGCCTGTTTGCCATCTGCACATCTTCTTTGGTGAAGAGCTGTTACGTTCTCTGCCCCTTTTTTCATTGTGTTATTTGTTGCCTTTCTGTTAAATTGTAATGGACTCCTCATAATTCTTGAATATTAGCCCCTTTCTGTACATGGCAATCAAAATTTTCTCTCATTTATTAAGAAATCTTTTTTGTTTCAGTGACAGTTTCTTTCAATGTGCAGAAGTTGCTTTTTTAGTTTGATGGTTTATTTTCTCTTTTGATTGTTTTACTATTGGAGGTGACTCCACAAACACATTACTGACATGTATGTCATGGAGTATTTTGACTAGGTCTTCTTTGATGTGTTTTAAAGTTTTAGGTCTTAAATTCAAGTATGTTATCTATTTTGAGTTAATTTTGTGTGTGTTTTAATGTATAATGTCATATTGTAAATATTTTTCACTTGTTTAAACTAACATTTTTTAACATAGAAGTGAAAGTATATATAATAAAATTCATCCTTTTTTCATTTAAAAATAATTTTGTGTGTGGTGTGAAATAGAGGTGAAGTTATTTCTTTCATATATGGCTATTCAATTTCTCCAACATGATCAGTGTATTATTTTATGACAATTCTTCCATCCTTACCACTTCTTACTGTTGTCTTATTGTTGGTTCAGTACACTTTTCCATGTTATTGACTTCAGGGTTGACTATATGACTAACTAATGGAATGTGGAAACAATACCTTATGATTTCAACTTAAGGCCTTATAGACATTGTAGTGTCCACTAAGACTCAAGGAACTTATTTTTCCCATTACATGAGCAGGTAGTCATTAGTTTTATAAAGCAAATCTAGGAACAAGGATATTTTCTTTCAAAATAAGCTATCCAATATCAGCAAAATGGAAATTACCTTATTATAAAATAAATTGAAATTAATTTTTGATGTAACTCTGAGATTTTGGAATTTTGTTTTTAATGAAGTACTATTTTAGGAAAAAATGAAAGAACTAACAAAGAGGTAATGCTTGTATATAATCTATGTCATATATATATTATACATATATATAATCTATGTCATATAGATTATATATATGATATATATATATAATATATATATAATAGGTGCCAAAAAGTACTTAACTGCTCTTATGTAAGGCCAATTTAAATTTGCTGTTATTGAAAAGTGGGAGTTACCAGATTTTAAATGGTCTGTATCACATTTAGTTCAACAATAATAAAAATGTAGTGATCATTGGGGTTTAAATGAATTAAAAGACTTGTATATGTATGACCTGCTAGACAGTCTGTCCATTTATGAAGTGTTATTTAAATATGCCTAAATTTGCTTTATTCAGCAGTTAAGTGGATTAATTTTTCATTTAGATGCATTTGTGAAAAACATCTTTCTGTTTAGCAAGTGTGTGCATATGAACCTCCAACTTTGTACTGATAGAAAATATTACATATTAAAGATTTTGCAAATTTTTAGTTGTGATTTAGATAATTTAGAAAATTTACCACTTAGAAATCTATGTGTTGAGTAACTGAGACATGTTTTTATCACTGTTGCTTATTATTAATAGCAATAAACACATAACACTTTTGAGAAAACTGAGTCAAAAGAAAGAGTTAGACACTAAAACTCTTTGAAATTGTCCTTTGTGATATACTTGGAAGTTACAGAGTCAGAAATCAATCACAGCAAACTTTGAAAGAAAAATATTAGTTGGAAAGAAAAATATGCCTTAATACCAAATATTATTAGTAATATTATCAATATTAGTATTATTAATAATATTAATTATTAATATCAATGTCATTGTTATTATTAATAATATTTGATATTAAACCTTTTTGAAGCTCTCCTTACCTCATAAGATGTATCATGATTCACATTACAAAGTGTTTTAGTGTAGCCCATTTCATTTCTCAAATAATTTTCTGACCTTCTTCCTTATAATTATAAATTATTTCATATCTACTTTGTGATGATGTTAGTGATTACTAAGGGATTCGTATACACAAACTAGAGATACTGAAGAAGTTATCTTTACATTATGGGTTAAGCAAGATATAATAATGTCACTTCCTCATATTTTGAGACTTTAGAAGAAAGCACTAAATAAATGAAAAAAATCATGTCTACCTTTTTAGACTATAAAACTGCCATTCACAGCAAAAATAACACAGCAGAATAATATAAGAAATGTAGTGCTCACATGAATTGATCTTGGTGCCCAGGTGTCTTTGTGAAAAAATATTAATTTTACAGTATCTGGGGGACCAAGTTGATGCTGCACACATAATCCAGTGTCACAAATGTCCATGGTAAACCACACTCCCAACTGCAAAGCCTTCACACTTAATATAGCAGAATGTCACTCTGTGCTCACTGGGTTGCCAAAAAGTGCTTGCAGGGTTATCACTATATCAAATAATTTCTCCTGAGATGGGAGAAAGTAGACAATTCAAATTAAGTGTAAAGAAATACAGCATGAAGAATGGTGCATATTAATCCCAGATTAGTTTTTTGTATCTGTTCTGAAGTTGACTTGTCTCACTTCATAAATTAATTGGGGTATTGCTGTAGGTTTACTTTGGACTTTTAGAATACATTTATTAGGATACTGAGATTTTCCTGCCACCAATAAATGGTAACTTATCACAAATGTTATATTGCTATTCATTTTCTTTTGTTTTTACATGTTTTAACTCACATTTATGAGTTATATACAAATCTGTGAAGAATATATACCAAATGTAGATTCATAAAATATATTCTTATGTATTAATAGTATATGTTTGAAGAAAATAAGATTCATTCAAAGTACTCAAGATCTCCAAAGCTTATATTTCTGACATCCCAGTATGAACTAAGCATTTGCATGTTTTCTTTGGTCGTGTTATAAGAAGATGAATTATACTGATTTGTAAAGCTAAAATTATTGCAAGAGACAGGTATGTTACAAACCACTATGTACGTGTATAGAAATAATTGCTATCCCTTTTTACCATGCATGGTAGTTTACTGTAAGAAGTAGCATCATTTATTACCAGTTATAACTTACTGACAATTTTCTAGATTGTATTTTGTCTTTTTCTCTAACAACAGTAGAAACTTTAGTGTCACACAAATGTCATTTAGTATTTTTGCTAAATTGCAAATTTAGAATATATTCTTAGTAGCTTGATTACTGAACAAACATGCATACATACTTTTAAAATTGAAGTAGCATTGGTTTACAACACTGTATATGATTCAGAGAAATGAATTCATACTTCCTCAGATGTATATCCCAACATACAAACACACACACACACACACACATCACCACCACCACTACCACCACCACCAAACTACCTATAACTCTGAATCATAAACCACTTCCCTCTCTGTTCTTCCTCCTTGAGTAGCACCAAACGTGTGGTCCTTTTTCTTCGTTCTGTCTTGATTTTGTTATGACTTCATTTGTTTTATTTCTCTACATCCCACATACGAATGAAATCCTCTGGTTAAATAACTATATTTCATATTCTGGTATTTAGAGTTATAATTGTGTTCTAATTCTTTTCTTTAAATCAGCACATTTTGTGTTGCATATTTGTTACCTAACAGGAAAAATAATAAAATCAGTTTAAAGAACTTCTTCCTTTTCTCTTCCTTCTCTAGCCTCAAATTAAACTGATAATTGTACTCTCATTGAAACCTATGTATCAATCAACGGATTTACTCTATTTTGCAAATACTATTTCTATTTCTGCTACCTTAGGCTAGATAAGGAACATTTCCATATGATGTAATTTACAATGTATCTTATTAGGTAAAGAGAGCAAAGTTTTCTTTTTTCTTTTTCTTTTTTTTTTTTTTTTTTTTTTTTTTTTTTTTTTTTTTTTTTTTTTTTTTTTTGAGACTAGGTCTCTCTATTTTTGCCCATGGAACCGCAGGCTCATGTTGCCCAGGGTACCACAGACTCAAGCAATCTCCATCCTTAGCTTCCCAGGTAGCTGAGATTACAGGTGCGTGCCATCACGCCCAGCTATTTTTTTTGGAACTAAATCTCCCTACTGGCCCCACGTGGGACTCAATCCGCGATCCCTAGCCCCAGCCGCTTCATAGGCTGAAGCTTACAGACACGAGCCACCGTGCCTGGCCTAGTTTTCATATTGTTTATAGAATTCTAACTTTATGCAATAAAGGAGGGATGTTTAAGAAATAGTGGCTAATGTTTGTGTATTGAAAGAAGATAAACCACCTATGTACTTCATCTGTTGTGATCAGCATTCAGGTGCTGGGTAGGGGGAGAACAATATGAAAGCTATAGAGTAGAGTAGAGGAAGACTTCTGTGAATATAAATTGTTTCAGAGTTTTCATTCTGAACTCATATAAATGCGTGTTATAGAGTAAAATTAAAAAAAATTAAACCAGAATTGGAGAAGTAATCCATAAAATTGAAAATATATTGAAACAAATAGACCTTATCATATATAAATTTATGATACAAAGATATCACAAATAAATAAATTTTATATTATCTGTAAATTTGGTGGCATATCAAGGGAGAAAAACATTATTTCAAGTGATTATAATGTATAGTTATTTTTCAATAGCTTCACTGAAGTATAATTTACCTACAATAAAATTCAATTATTTTTAAATTAAATGCAGAATTTGATGAGTTTTGATAAATGCACATCTTTAAATTAAGTAATCTTCACCATGCTCACGTAGTCAATACAGAGATTATTTCTAAAATATCAATGGAGTCTTTTAAGTGTATATACTGTCCCTTGACTCTTGACACCTCATGGTCATGATTGTCACTTCTACTTTTTTTAGAAACTAATTAGTTTCCACATTCATTTCATATAGACTAATAATCTATATTTCTTTTTTCTCATATATGTGATGCTTTAGGTTATTCTAGTTGAGACCCATATCAAATGTTTTCTCACTGACAAGTGATATTCTATTATAAGGCTACAAACATTTGAATAAAAGTTTGTGGATATATATTTTCCCTGAGTAAATACATATGGATGAGATTTCTTTAAAATTTTGGGTGATATGGTTAAGTATGCATTTTAATTCTTAAAAAAATGTCAAACACTTTCCAGAAAGACTAATATAATTTGAACTCCCCCAAATAATACAGGAGTTTTACTTGTATTAGAAAGAAATTACCAAAAAGGAAAACCTGAGACTCTTTTATAAATATCCAGTGGTACATCTAGTTAGATAAAATATTCTAAGTGCTTTGTATTGCTAAAAAGAGAAATTCATCCTGCTTCCATCTCGGTTTCCCTCCACTTCCCGAGATTTCTGATTCTACCCAACACTGCAGTCATTTATTCCTTGCTTTACCCACCACTTTAATATTCAATGTGACTCTCAGCATCTCTGTATAAGATTTGTCTTTGTCTTTACTATCGGTTTTCCAATCTGGGCTTCCATACTCCCCTCTTCAACCACACCTACTTAATTGACTCTCTTCCAATACAGTATCATATGTTGAATTTTCCTTCCATTCTATTGTGTGTACATTTCTTTGTAAATAAAAACATGTTTCAATTCTTGGTCTCTCTTTTTAAGTACCCCAGTTGTTAATCCCTATACTGGGGATTACCATAAAAAAGACCAAGAAGAAAGACCAGAAGAAAGACCAGAAGAAAGACCAAGACTGAATTTGTAACTTCTGCACTTGACTATGGGGTGTTCCCACCTACCCGATTCATGCGACTCCTGAGTTGGTAACTGCATTACCATCACTCTATCTTCAGAGCAGATTGTTTCAGTCTGAATATGGGGAATGTGTTTCAGTCTGAATAAGACCCTCATATTTGCCTTATGCTTTCTTCACTTAGCAGCTGGTTTGAAAACAAAGGGTTGACCCCAATTCTCAGGACCCTTGAAACATTTTTAAATGTGTCCAGTGACTCCAGGATAACCTAAGAAAGTTGAAAAAAACTCCAAATCCTATATTCAATGAGACTTGTTTATCTATGATAAGTGACTTGGAACTACCCCGTGTATTGAGCCCTGCTAGACACAGGGCAGATTTCTCAAGGGCATTATACCTATAGCCTAAGAGCAAACATCAAGATATGAAGAACCCTGTTTTGAATATAGTTTTGTAACTTTCCAGTTTTGTGACTCTTGGCAAGTTACTTTGATCTTACTAGACTTTAGTTTTCCTCATTTGTAATTGTGATTGCCATATAGCTAGCTCTATGTGTACTGTTTCATTAAACTATTGAAAAACCAAAGAAAATAATATATTTAAAATATTCTACCCACTTGACACATGGTAAATATTCATACATTAGTGTGTATTTTTAAGTCAGATTTCCCAATAAAAATATACTTAAAAAAATAAATCACCAAAAAATTCAGGTATAGACTGATTACTCTCTTGTTTCACAATTAATATTGATACAAAACAGGAACAAAATAAATCTGAAAAGGCTCAAAACCAAAACTGACATTTTACAAGTATATATGCTATTAGCTATTATTCCACCCATCCTTAAATCTACATACATGACACAAAATATGTAATGGTTACATAATATAGAATTAATGTATTGTTGTTATTATCTAAGCATCAACATGAGAATGCAGAATGTACTAAGGGAAAGTGGTGGAGTCAGTCTCACAGTGGTCTCCTTAGACGATGACTTCACAACTACAATGTTATTTAGTGTGGTGAAAAACAATTTATTGAAAATGAAGAAAAATGTAAATGATTCCTGTAAAGAAATTAAATTAATGTTAGGTACTAGAACACAGATGTTTTGTGTGCCATACCTATGCAACCATGTCATTAAATTCAAATCTTTAATTAACTGACATCTGTTTCTTGTTCAATTTTGAAATGATTCATTGAAATAATTTACAGAACCAAGTATGCTTGTGAAGAAAAAAGAAAATTCTTGACCTTTTCTCCTCTTCTATTATTTTCTTCTGCTTTATAATTGTTTTTAAAAATTGACAGGTTTACTGACTCTTTGATTTGGAATTAACACATATCTGACACCCCAAATGTGTCTATTTTACTTCTTCACTTCAGAGTCTATACCAACAAAATAATCTATGATAAAATCAGAAACACTAAACAGACCATCAAGGCTTGGGAAAGAGAGTCTGATTGATTTCAGAAGAAAAGAAAATACAGTTCTATTTAAGAAATGTTAATTTTTTCAATTTAATCAAACAAATGTTATTGGATATTTGTCTATTATAAAGGAAGCTTTGTAATAATAGACAAAAAGGAGCTTTTATAGTATAGAATTATTATTGTTAATTCTAATTCTTAAACTAGTTTTGTGATTTTGATAGTCTCTGAATTCTATTTTGCTTAGTAAAAAATAATATTAACACCAATATCAAACAGGAGAGTGAAGCATGACATAAATACTATTTATTTTGTTACTATGTATATTATTTATAATAGCTGCTTAGTTCAGTAGTAATTTAAAGTTGTATTATTTTCATTAATAGCTCCTGGCACCTTAGAATATGTTTTATACATGTTGGCAGTTTCCTACATTGGTTATCCATCTTGCCATGATACAAAGTAGAAAATTTGAATTTCTAGCCTCTCTTTTATATATGAATGGAAATATTCTATAGATGTCAGGACCTCAGTTGAGTTGCACAAGTTGAGCTGCCAGGTATAATAGAAATGATTAAAGGAACAAGCAAAATGAAAGTAAAACTCCAATCTTTAATCACTTAGTGTGGTCATACAGCAAAATCTAAACCAGAGAGAGGGATAACATTACCCCTCCTCTCCTTCTAATTCTTTTTGTAGAATGGCACAAAAATCATTGTTCACAGGAAGAGTGTAGATGTGGGCACCATCTTACTATTAACCAAGTCCCAACAAAAGCTACCTGTAGATGTATGGACAGGTGTGGCAGGTGGGGGGTGTGTGTGAAAGGAAGAGACAGTAATAAGAAAACACTGAATATTGACTACAAATGAAGAAAAATCCAGAGAGTTTCTTCTCACCCCCCCCCCCCCCCACTTTAAGAGGCACCATTTAGAAGAGGTGCCCACAGAAGTCTCTGCGATAGACCCAGGTAAAGAGGCTCACCACTGGGAATCTACCCAAAGAACACAAAAACATTAAATCAAAAAGACACATGTACAGGATGTTTATTGCAGCACTAGTTACAATTGCCAAGATATGGAAATAATCCAAATGCCCCCAAACTGATACATGGCTGAAAAAGATATGGTTCATGTACACAGTGGATTATCAAAAAAGGCAAACTTATGTCATTCACAGCAACATGGGTGGAGTTAGAAGGAATCATGTTAATGGAAATTAGCCAGAAAGATAAGAAATAAACCAGAGGGCAGCCTCCTTAGGGCTGGCTGCATTCCTGGGTCCCAAACTATTGGAGTTCCCTTGCCAGTGGGGAGCAAAGGTGGTTAAGAACCCTGGGTAAGCCCCCCAAGCCTGATGAGCATGGGAGGGGGGTCAGGATGAGTTGTTGTTGTTTTAGTCCCATCCAGCGGATCGCTGCTGCATGGTGCAGCTATCTGCAGCCTGGATCGACAAAGCCATGTTTCCCCCTGCTCCTAGCCCCAGGGGAGCTTGAAAGGGTGCATGCTTGGCCATCTGGGCCTCACCCCCATGCATGGAGGTACCAGCATGTAGGGGGGGTGGTGGAAATGCCCCTTCCATTTTGCTCTCACTTCAGCTAATCTTCAAGTAGAGCAAGAACATGCACAACACAAACCCCATCATAGAATGAGTGAGGGGCCATGAAAAAATTCAGCCCACAAGCCTGATCTGGGCACAGCAGATGGACAACCAAGAGAACCAGTGCAGGCAAGACAAGAGAAACAACTGTAGAAACACAACGTCACAAAGCGCACCTATGCGCTCATTGAGTCAGGAAGACCCAAGACCTCATTTTAGAAATACCTTCTAGGAGAGCAATGCCCCCTCCCCACACTACAGGAGAAAAGAGGAAGGCTAAAGATGGGGGCATCAGCCCCACAGCAAAGCTGCAAACTGAAGCAGAGAGATGATCTACAATGGCCTTTCACAGACATCTGTATCCACAGAGAAACTTCTTGACCAACACTGGCTGGGGGCGAGACCCCCTAAATCTGACACCAGAACCATAAGGTAAAGCAGCAGAACAGCAGAGATGAGATTGCAGAAGATGGCCTGTAACAAGAAAACATGGGAAGACCACAAATAAATATAGACAGGTCACCAAACGCAAACTTATGACTGAAAACCTTAAGACTGAAAACCTATCAGCAAGGTTCACCTGGTTCCAACAACACAGTCCCTCACCCAGTGAAAGGACACTGCCACAGGAAAGTAAGAGACTAATGGACTTAACACAGGTTAGGGAACAACAAAGAGAGGGGTGTGAGAATAGAGGGGGCACCAGAGGGAGGAGGGAGGGGGAAGTATCCCAAAAACCATTTACTGAGTTTGTGAGCTATAGAATAAAAATAAATAATATTAAAAAAGAGAGAGACAGAGACAAAGAGAGAGACAGAGACAGAGAGAGAGAAAGAGAGAGAAATATGAATGGGTTCACTTATATGAGGGATATAGGAAAAACAAACAAATGGACAAGAAAAACCTAAAACTGTAAACAAAACTGAAGCATAGAGCAAGAGGGGGGAGGAGAAGAAAATTGGGGGAGGGGGAGGGCACAGAGAATTAAGAAGGTTCACCAGTGATAAGGTGATGGGAAAACCTTGGGGTAGACAATGATGTAGTGTGTGTGTGTGTGTGTGTGTGTGTGTGTGTGTGTGCGCGCGCGCGCGCGCACGTACCTGTTGGCAATTTGTATTTCCTCTTTGGAGAAGTGTCCTTTTAGTTCTTCTCCCCATTTTTTTTGACAAAGTCATAGTAATTAAAACATCATGCTACTGGTACAAAAACAGACAATCAGACCAATGGAACAGAATTTAATGCCCTGAAATAAAACAACACCTATATAGTCAACTAATGTTTGACAAAGGAGAAACTTACATTGGAACAAAGATAACCTCTTCAATAAATGGTGCTGGGAAAATTGGACTAAGACATGCAAAAAAATGGACAAAGACAACTCCCTCACACCATGTACAAAAATCAGCTCAAACTGGATAGAAGATGTAAATGTAAGACCTGAAACTCTAAAATAGAGGAAAACTTGGGCAAAACCCTTCATGAATTACATTTCAGAAATCCATTTCCAAACCCATCTACAGCTGGGAAAAAATGAAGGAAAACATAAATAGTTGAGACTACATCAAACTAAAAAGCTTCTGTACAACAAAAGAGACAACAGTCAAAAGAAAAAGAAATCCAACTAAATAAGAGAAAATTTTTGCCCTCCACAACAGTGATAAGGGTTTGATAACAAAAGTCCACAAGAAACTCACACAACTAAGCAATATGATAGCTTCTTTTAGAGGTTACAGTGCAGGGCCGCAACACCAAGTCTGATGTGGAAAGGGATGTTTCCCCAGGGAAGTTGTTCAGGTAAAGTATTTGAAGTTGCCTGAGGCCAGGCGTGAAGACTCACATACAGAATGTTGATGTGTAGCTCTTTCCAAAGGATGCGATTTAAAATATATAGACAGAAATAATACCATAATGATTTCTAAATCCAAACCATTCAACTTAATACAATTTATTCTGGATAAATAAACACTAATTATTCAGATAGAATTTGGATTAAATGATCCACTGTACTGGAAATTTTAGTCTGATTTCTTGACGTACAGCTCTCTCTGATCCTACAGTTACATTTTAGTTCAAATGAACATAGATTCCTGGTTGGTTTGTTGAGTATCATGAGACAACCCCCAAATTGAAGTTGTATTTAAATCACTTATCCAGGGACACTAAAATATATTTCCTAATATAGGGAAATACACATTTAAATATCCATTTCCCCCTTTAATTTTAGAAAAAAACTTTTATTTTTTTCTTGTCTTATATTCAAATGGAAACTGGACTGAAATCAAATACAATTGTATTAAGAAAAGCCCTCAAAGGAATCTCTCAAGATCATGAATATTAAGGGTGGTTTAGAATATTGTTTACAATTATCTCTACTTCTGATTTTCTAGTCAGGACTTTTGGGATCATTTTAATGAAAAAAGTTTTACTATATAGCCAGGATCATTACCTATAAGAAAATTTGTAGCAAGAGAATAAATGGAACACATCTCCTGTCCTAAATCTGCATCAAACCCAGGAGAATTCCTTAGAGGGACATTGTCAGCTTCAAGACTTTCTAGAGAATTGGCTCTACTAAAATATAACGTTCTTTATAGATTTTTGCCTGAGTGTTTGTAATTGGATCATCTTATTTTACATATTCTATGCTTTATACTTTTCCAAAAATACATAGTTCAATCAATCCACAAGGAGTTACATAGCTTGCTATCAAAAATCTGAGGAAAAGCATTGAGCTTCTTAATTAAAATCTGAAACTGCATTTTATAATCGCTTAAGGGTTTAAGTGATCTCACATAAATGAGTGAAATAATTTAAGAGATTTTTTACATGAATAGACAAGTTTTTTCCTCAAATTTTACCTGCTATTTCTTGATTTCACACAATATTGTATTTAATAGTATTGATATGTTTTATTCTTTGTAGTTTTTATATTTATGGCACTAATTTTGTTGAGAGTATTTCTGATTCTACCCTTGCATTATTTTAGAAAGTGGGTTAAAGACCATTTCCTCCAAAGTTTTCTAAATTCATTGTTAAATTTCAGAATTTGGAAAGCAAAGAAGTACAAATTAAAAATGGAATTAGAAGCAAAGAAAAAGACCTCTGTAGATTTTAAATCCTAGCACTGCTTTTTCTACATTTTATTTTTTTATTTTCTTTGTTTTTCTCATAGTTATAAAAATGTGAATTCTGTGTTATGCAGATCAAAAATTTTGGTATATTTAAGTAATGCATGAATAACTACACATCAAGGGAAAAATAGTTGATCATCTTGCTTTTAGTACTTTTATTTCATTTACAAGGTCTAAAAATCCAGGCTATGGTATTTGTACTCTAGTAAAACACCTTGGCATTTACAAATATCACTGAGAATAAATCTAGAATATTTTTTGACAGAAGTAATACTACATGAAATTACTAAGGGTCTTTTATCTTTATTATTTTATCATGCTTCTCCAAATTATGATAGCTTGTGCAATATAAAAAGTGTTTTATTTCTTATTAACAAACCTAAAACTATTAAAAATGACATTTTTATCCTTCTGCCCTTTGCTATCTTACTTGTCTTCACGACATATTTAGATACTACTGTGCTATAACATTTTCTAACTTTCTAACCAAAGGAAAATTTTTAATACTTGTCACTCTTCTTTTTCCTATGTATTTCCTGACAAGTTTATGATCCTCTTTCCTTCTGCTCCAATAATTAATCAAATTTTGAAAGTTTTAATACAAAAGTTTACTATGATTTAAACAAAATATTTTGTATATTTTACTTATGTTTCCTATTTGTGTTTATTTGCATGTTTCATATGCTTTCAGTAACATCTTCAGGAGTAATCATTACAACAAAATGTCTTACTAATATGAGATAACTATAGATCGTCAAAACTGCCTTACCAAGTTTTTGATTATAAAATTTATGTAATTTAATGTAAATCAACATAAAAATGGTCAAAGTTTATATTCTTTTTCAGACTAGTGGTATTAACATAAACTTTACAATTATTCCTTATTTCTTAGTTTTAAACATACTCATTTTAAAGACATCTTGGTCATTTTTATTATTTTAATCTTGTTGAAGTTTCTAATTTTTTTTTAATTTACAAAATTTTACATACCAAAATGATATTCAAATGTTTAGGTAATATGCTAAATAACTAAAATAAAATCACTTTTGGTAAAAGAATACTATGTACCCTTCCAAAAAAAAGTACATATTATATATACATATATATATATATATTTTTTTTTTTTTTTTGAGGGGCAGGGGTTTACAGATAGGATGAGATTTGGCCAGTTTGTTTGACACAAGAAGCAGCAATTTTACAAGTAAAGGTAGTAAGATTTGGCCAATTAATGGTACCCATGTGAGATGAACTAATAGAACTTGAGTGGGATTGTTTTGGAATGAGCACAGCTGCTTTCTAGAAATTCTGGGTGGAGGAAGTAGAAGCAGGTTTTAATCATTTTATACTAAATTTCTTCTCTACCTCAAAACTAAAAGAAATTATTTCACTGAACAAAAAAAAAAAAGCAGTATATCAGTTGGAATTTCTTAGGAAACAATTGCTTACTTAAAAAGGTTGATGTGGAAGAAATTAAAATGTATTTTATACATTGCATCAGCCATATTTTATCTCTTCATATCTTTAGCCAAATTGTTCTATAGTGGAGGTGAATGATTGAGATATTATTTCCCCAAACCTGTTCTAAAAGACACCATTTATACAAATGTTAAAAGACATAACAAAAAGGGATTCCCAGGTTATCATGCATTCAAAAATTCTGAGTATAACAAGGCTATAATATGTACATGCAGGGCCCGGGAGAAGGGAGTTTCTTTTTGCAGAATTCACAAAGTCTTTAATGACTGCATCAACTCTCAGAGGTTCTAATTAATATTTTAGTGGAAATCTCACAGGAGGTCTATGATTTGGATTATTTTAAAACTTATTTGAAGCAATAAATTATAAAAGTATTTAAAGTATCTATTTTTGTATGTTTACATGCACATCCACATAGATTGATGAATTATTTGTTTGATACCTCAAGAGAACTATACTTGCACAAAACATTGATGTATAAATAGGGCAGTCCTAACCAAAATCAGCCATTCTGTCCCTTGAGGAGTCTTTATTGGTCATGTCTAATCCTTTCATTTTGCTCTTATCCATATAAAATAAGACCTTGGATAAATGTAATATACCCAATGTGTAAATGTTATACTGCATAATGTTCTAAATGTGTAATGTAACCATTCTCATTGTCAATTGTGTCAGGCTCATCAATCTTGCATAGGTTCCTCTACATTGGTTCTAGCAGTGACACAGACATACCAGGCAGGGCAGGGCCAAGGCTCAGGCTGGGGCTGGAGGGTAGGGAAGCTGGAATGCAGACGAGCCCCTCAAACCCCCAGGAATCTCCATGCTGCTCTTGATCTGGCCTCTGTTATCACACTCTGTACTCACTCTCATGTTCTAGTTCATGCTCTCTCACCCTAGCAGATGACAGCATCCAGTTTTCCTTTCTTCCCAGGCCCAGGTAAACCCACTCACACATGAACCCACTGGGCCCAGGTATGGGCAGGGCAAAATAACACAGGTCTGAGTTTACAGGCTAATGAAGGAAAAACACTGACCAACTCACTAACCCTACAGAATAAAAGCACCCGTGTTCCAACCTGATTTACCTTTGAATCTTAAGTAAAAATTTAAACTTTGAACAATTAATACACAAACAGCTGTTCTAGTGACAATCATATCTTGAAATTCTTTCTGTGGTATTTCTGACCGCAGGCAAGTCCATCAATCTTTCTGGTGTTCCGTTTAACTTCTGAAAATGAGAATCCTGAGTAAGAACAATCTAAAAATTTCCTTTACTCTTATATAATTCCCATACTTTATAGAGTATGAGTTTCTTAGAAATACTTTAAATTTTACTAAATCAGCAATATTTTTAGTAGTCTCAGGATTTTATTATCAGTAAATTAACTTCCATGGTAAATATTGCCAAATGTTTTGGGAGACTTGTTTGTAACTTTTCTCAACTAATTAAAAACACAGACATAAAATAATAAAAACAGCTGCCATAGTGCTTAAAGTCTTATATTCAATTAACCCTAAATCTTTTTTTTAAAAAGAAATAATACATAAAGACTTTAAAATGTCATTATTTGTGAAGTGTATACACATATTTCATTTAGTTTAGAAACAGAGGCTTATTTCACCGTTCCCACCCTCTCCACTTTCAATTTCTATTCTCTAGAGGATGGCAGTCATCTTGCATGAGACCTATTAGCATTGCCCCATGATTTTTCATGAGGTCAATGTTTTCTCTTTATGCACACATTTACTAATCTATGAAAGTATATTTCTTGAGAGGAATATCTAAAAGGGAACATAGGGATGTGGATCAATAGGACCATAGCTTTATAAAGATACTAGTGGGAAACCACAGAAAATGTCAATACAGAAAGCCCTTATCAGTTATACAAGATGCTGTTAAGGACTAAGCTTTGCCTTGGGGTCCTCTGAACCAGTTATTCATTAACTGACAGAAAATGCCTGACCCAAGGGATATTATTATTTCAAAGTTGGTCTATCTTTTTCTTCCTCCCAAGTCTACAACATCTAAATTTCACTGAATGATTCCAGTAAAATACTTTTATTGTGACTCTACATTTTCCAGAAAGTGATGAATTGTATCCAGCAGGAAAATTGGAATTTATTTTAAATGTTGTCTGAAGGTTACAATCTTATTAGAAGTTCATGAATTTGAAAAATGTTAACTATGCAAAGTGTGACAGTTCCTGTATTATGCAGCATGCTCTCTTCAAGTTAACTAAGGACAGTCTGCAAATATTTCTACTCAGAAAAACTTCCAGTGAAGTTTTATTTACTGAATACCTCATTACTGTTTCGAAGTGTACGTGCTATCCTTTTGGGGCCATAATGTTTCAAGTTTTACAAAATCCCAATTAATGACTAAAAGAACAGGAATTAATGAAATGCAATATTTATTTTTATTCTGTTTTCTTTTTCTTTATTCACAGTTATTACTTCTTGTTTATTCATAGTTTTCAGAAAGCAGTGTTCTATTGAATACTCCATCAGTGTTTAGCACTTGGTTCAATTGATTACAGAAGGATAATATTTGGTAGTATTTTGAAACTGGTTCCTCACCAAGAGGTGCTTTAGCACATAGCTATGAAAATAGAAAACATGGCTTCATAGTTCCTGGTATGAATTCGTTTTTGTTTTTGTTTTCTTTGAAGCTACAATGCAATTTTATTTATTTATTTTTTCATTTTCAATAATTATTTTTTCTTCATTTCCTTTTTTAAATTATTATTTGTTTTACTTTACATTGTTATCTACCCTGGGTGTCTCTCATCACCTTATCACCTGTGAAAGTGTCCCTCCCACACTCACTTCTTCCCCCCACTCCCCATGCTCTAGGCTTCAATTTTGCTGAGAGTTTAAAATTTTTCTTGTCTGTTTCCCCCTTATCACACATATAAGTGATACCATCTAGTATTTCCTTTTTCTTTCTGATATGTCTGCTAGCATGATTCCTTCTAGTTTCATCCATGTTCTGCGACTAAAAAGCTTCTGCACAGCAAAAGAGACAATAACCAAAAGAAAAAGAAACCCAAGTGAATGGGAAAAAAATCTTTGCCCTACACACGTGATCAGGGTCTGATAATAAAGTGAGATCCAGTATTTTTCTTTTTCTTTATGACTTATTTATGCTAGCATGATTCCTTCTAACTCCATCCATGTTGTCATGAATGGCATAAGTTTGTCTTTTTTAATAGATGATTATATTCCATCATGTACATATGCCACAGCACAAAAAGTCCACTCTAAAAATGGGGAGAAGATCTAAAAAGACACTTCTCCAAAGAGGAAATACAAATGACCAACAAGCATATGAAAAAATGCTTGACGTCACTAATAATCAGGGAAATGCAAATTGTGTCAAAAACACAATTAGAGACCATTTTACACCAGTAAGAATGACACATATCAAAAAAAAAAAAAGCAGCAACAAATGCTGATGTGGAGAAAAAGGAATACTTTCACACTGCTGTTGGGATCACAAATTGATCCAGCCACTATATGGAAAGAAGACCCTTAAACTACAGAAAATGTAACTCCCATTCAATTCAGCAATCCCATGTTATGAATTTACCCAAAGATTACGAAAACTCCAATCCAAAAAGACACCTGTACCTGGATGTTTATTGTTGCACTATTTACAATAACCAGGATATGAAAGCAACCCAAATGCCCCTGTATGAATTTGAAAGAGGAATAGGTACATGCTTGTGGTCTCACCAAAGACTACATATCCAGATATGTGTACTTCATAGTATGCTTTGAGAAACTCAAGCTATAGGGAAGAAATGATCCTCTATTGAGCACTTATCTGCTAGCCTCATTATTTTAACCTCAGTAGACAGAATTGTCTGTATGGGTCATGCGTTTTTGGAATATTAATCTATCATACTTTTGTTAGTAAAAATAAATTATCAGAAAAAAGTGGTTTCGTGTCATTACTGAGATATAAGTGAATTAAGTAGTTATCAGTACAGATTAGCTTCCCCAAAGTGGTGAAATGGAAAAAAGCTATATAAAACAGTGCTTACTTCTTGGGCAGAAGAAATGGATGAAATCTATAGTCAAGGGGATATAAAAAACATGAAAAAAGACATTTTAGAAGAATGAGAGCATGTGTGAATGTAAGTGATAAAATAGGATGGTTCTAATCAAGTTGATATTCATCATATAATAAGTGGCAGCATCATAACAATCAGAGATATTTCGCACATAACTTACATCTTGAAATTCACAGGTCATTTAAAACATTTCATTTGAATTTGAAAATGCCCATAAAGCTACATGTTAAAATTAGAACTGAATAATCCATTGCTATATTTGCATATTTCCTATCTATGATTTTGTAGATTCTTGACAAATTAGATTACCAAGTGCTACTTTATTGTAGTATATATAAAATTTTTTACAAAATATCTTTAATTTGAAAGAGTTCAGGAAAAGTGATGTAAAAAGCACTGTTACTTTTGTAATTTTATAATACAATTGAAAACCCATTCACTGCAGTGCTCAAATCCTTGCTGGCATTGGTGGTCTTTGGTGGAGTGCTTGCATTGTTTTAATTCAAACTTGCTAGAGTGTGAGAATATCTATGCCCAGAACCTTAATTAGTGAACATAATTTTTAGTATCAATTTGGTTTAAAATATACCTGAAATAGGAGAAAATGCAACTAACTTGACTATCCTTTCATCAACTCACTATATATTCTACAAATACTTAATGAAAGTTTTCAAAATATTAAACTTTGCAACATAGATGAGGCACTAAAGAAACCGTTGTGCTGAGAACGATGGCTCATGTCTGTAAGCTTCAGCCTATGAAGCGACTGGGGCTAGGGGTCGCGGTTCGAGTCCTGCCTGGGGCCCGCAGCAAGACCTAGTTCCAAAAAAATAGCTCAGCGTGGTGGCACGCACCTGTCATCCCAGCTACCTGGGAAGCTGAGGTTGGGGATTGCTTGAGTCTGTGGTACCCCAGGCAACGAAAGCCTGTGATTCCAAGGGCAAAAATAGTGAGACCTAGTCTCACAAAAAAAAAAAAAAAGAAAAGAAAGAGAGAGAGAGAGAGAAACCATTGAGACAGAGGGATAGTGTAACTGAAATGATCATTGGTAAGCCTTCCATGATCATCCAAGTGCTCTCTCTGGCAAGTGCTTCCATAGAGGTAAATAGAGTGTGTTATGTTTAAACTATAGTATCTGTCCTGTGGTTTATCCTGCAATTTTGGGGAGGGGTTTATTAGGAAGTAATGTCCAATAGACAAAGTGTGGCTCTAAGAGGATGATTCGGGAACCTAAGATATCCTTCAGGGCTTACCTCCCACCCTGCCTCTGTCTCCATCAGAGTATTCTCGGGCACCCTTGCCTGCAATTTGGCACTATCTTCTTCATCTTCTCATAATACTTTCTATCTGAAAACTGGGATTTCCTGAGACCATCTGTTGAGGGTCATTTTCAAGGCACAACTTAACTAGCACAATAGCTAATCTGTACCTTCACTTTTTTTCTTCCTTTGGCTGAAAAAGGAAGATCATTTCTGAATGACAGACATCTTTCAACTTTCTTTTGTTGCCAAGAGATTGATGCTGCTCTTTCTGTCTGACTATTCCAGGGCAGAGTCAGAAGACTCCAGAGTTAAAAATTAACTGAAAAAAGTATCTTATCACTATAACTTATGCCAGAAGTAAGTCTCCTTTACATTCTGGCCACCTTTAACTTTCCACATATCTTCAGCTTCTGGACACAGGCTACAGAACCTATCATGACTCTATATTAAACCATAGAGAGCTTCCTCTCAATGAGTCACTCTCTCTACATCAACTAACAATAATCATATGTTTTCACACTGAGTCACATTATCTATGTTATTGAACATTAAGACAAACATACCCATGGTTGTTCTGCTCACATTCTATGAGTCCTTCTTCTAAACTGATATGTTATTTTGTCATGCCTCACCCTGAGTGAATGTAACTTCTCACATTTGAAATGAGATCATACTGTTTCCATTAGCAAGTCTCTGAAAGGTAAAATTGGCAGAGAACTCTTAAGTAAAAAGGTAACAGGCCAACAAATGTAATTCATTTTAAAATTCTATTTTCAAATCTTTTTGTCAAATCCCAAAAATTGTAAGTTCTTTCAGGAAAAGAACCATTTGTATGTTCATGTGGCTAACTCTGTGCCTAGACTATTGTCAGTTTTCAAAAATAAATATGACTTGTATGGTGATATCTAAAACCACAAAGAGAAAATTCACTATCCAATCTGTGATTATGTATTTTTGATTCTTTAAATTAGTATTATTTTTTCTAGAATTCTTGTGTAATCACATAGATAAGGTAATTAACTGTTGATCCCCTCACACTCCTTGAACTTCATTAAGACATATTTTATTTGCAAATAGCTAATATCTACTTTGCTATGATCCTTCTGAGAAAAAATATTTTTTGTGTGTTGTTTCCTATTTGACAGAATATGATAATGGCCTAATGAGATATAACACATAGGATATGACAAGTGGCAGAGATGAAGTAATTTGTAATTTGAAAGAGTGGAAATTGCACTCAAAGATTTTGTATAGCTTTATCTGCTGGAATTACTACTACAATCAAATTAAGAAGATTTATGTAGTGTTTAGATCAATATAAGCCACATGGTCATAGACCATTGTGACAAACACTCACCTGTCCTAAACACTCACTATGAACCTGGCACTTCTCTTGCATTTTCCATGGATTAATATATTCAATTCTTCTAATTACCTCTGAAGGAGAAAATTACTATCCCTATTTTACAGACAAGGAAGCCAAAGCACAGAATATGAAGTATTTGTTTAAAGTCACAAAATAAATTGTATAGCTGGAATTTGAACCAAATAATTAGTTTCTAGAATCTGATTCTAATCATCATGTGATATAGCTTCTAATATCTGAAGAATAAGGTCTAAGGAATTTTAAAAAGTAATTAAGAAAATAATTTAGAGCAAAATTTTTTCTATTATTGGTGCTTTTGTTTTGTTTTGGTCATATTTTCTTTTGAGGTACAGAGGCTTTTTAATTTGATATACTCCCAATTGTTTACATTCTATTTCTCTTTTGTTTTCCTTGTTGTTGCAGATGAACCCACAAAGCCATCTCTGAATGCTGTGTTGTGGGAGTGTCTTGCCTGTATTTTCTTCTATATATTTTATAATTTTGCATATTATATTCAAATATTGTATCCATTTTGAGTTGATTTCTATGTATGGTGATAGGGACTGTTTTTATTCTTATTCTTTTGCTGTCCAGTTTCTCCAGTACCACTTATTTAAGATGATTCCTTGGTTCTTTTGTCTTAAATTGTTCTTATAGATGTTCTTATAAGGCTTATTCCTGTGCTCAAAATATGATTACCAGTAGAGATATTGTATTAATTCTGTGTTTCAGAGAAGAAATAAGATAGGCAAACTTTATGCTGGTAAAAATCCAAGTAAACATAAAATTACCTCTGAAATGTTTGTATCATATATCCACTAATTATAGTGGAATAGTCTACTCAGTGTACCATTTTTACTTCAGTATTAAGAAGATTCCATTATCTAGACACTTTCACTTTTAGATCACAAGTATAATCAAAGCTCAACAAATCAATATTATTATCCTTTCAATAACATCATTTCTTAGAGAAAAAATGGTAATTGAGTTTCTTTTTCTAAATATTTTGAAATCATAATCTAAACACAAGAATTCACATGAATTATTTTCTCTTGGCAGTATCTAAATGTAAATTTTCTTAAACCTGAGCTAAAGATGAAGATGTACTTTTAAGAAGATTCAAGAAATGAAATTTTTGCCATTTATCCCTGGAATCATAAAGTACTATGCACACAATCATAGAGTATTAGTATTTCAAATTTTAAATCATGTATAATGCAGAATATTTTGATATCAAATCTGACTCTCAAGAGTAAAATATGCTGTTATTTTTACCGTGTGATGCTATTTTAAATTATCTGCTATTTTAAAGAAGTGGACAATTAGCAGAGTGCACATCAAAACTACATATTTGGGATTAAATACAAGGTCTAGTTTTAGTACGTGGACTATGCAGATTTGGAGTTCTAATTGGGCTTAGCAAATTCATTTTTTTTCACTGGAAGGACCAATAATTCCAAAAACCAAATATGTAATTATAACAAAAAACTAGCTTCTTTCATTGTATTAGTAGCATAATTCAAAAATAGAGAAATGTATTGCTATTCGCAATTTTTTCAGCAGTTCAGTGTTTATTTTTGATTTCTTTTGGAGTACAGAGTGGCTATTGTGCCAAAAAAGTTTGCAAAGATAAATGAGACCTGTTCTTTACTTGAAGAGTTTAGTTTCTTAATTATATACAGTGTAATAATGAAACTAATTCACTCATATCAGAATGTTACACACTTATTTGCATTTCTGTGTTTTATCGATCTCTATAATACTGTGTTTTCTTCTTTTTGGGATCCTGAGCAACAAACTCTCAGCTCAGCGCAGAAGAAGGCAAAGTTTGATTTGGTCAAGAAATAGACATCAGGTTGTAAAAAGAGTTATTCTGCTTTGAGAGCAAAATATATTTTTCCTTAGGTGTATGGAAGTGAAATAACATATACAAAAAGATGACTAGAGCAGAAATCACCTTCATAAAAATATCTAAATAAAGCATATTAATAGAATTCTAATTTTTTAATTCTGTTGAGTATCACATGATATTTCCCCCATGAAGATGCTAATTATGCTGTAAAGATTACTAGTTTTGTGAAAAATAAACAAATCTCTTGGTTTAGTTCCCAGTTCTAAGAGACCATCTTTCCTTTTCTTCAAATGAAGATGGTCATTTTTCTTAAGTCAGGTGGGACCTGGAAATAGAAAAGATTCTCATTTCAAACATCTTGAGTGCCAATGCAGAGCACTTTTTTCCTGAAATTTTGTCTTTCTATAATACTGTTGAGTAACATTTATAGATGCTTAAATCTCTCTCATCCTAAGAAGAGTAAATGTCCCCTTGACTCTAATAATACAAGTGCTGCCTGGCTCTTGTTTCATTTTATAACAATTTCTTCAAGGCTATTCTAAAATGGCTTTCCTTCATTTTTTTCTCTCCTACTTAATTTCCAAACTACTCCATATCAGACCCTTATTAATCTGTTCATATTGCTCTTACTATAACCACTAATATTCTCTTTGTCAGCAAATAAAAAGACAGTTGTTACATATAGTATGTCTCCTCAGCATAATTTATTTGATTCTCCCTCTTTCGAATACTCCTGGTATTTTTAAAGAATCTTTAAAAGATTTAAAGATTCTCCTGGTTTCAGTTTACTTTCCTCTCTCTTTCTGTTGGAGCTTAAAGTTGCTTGGTAGCACCTGCGAAGTTGGTATTGGCTTTTCTATAGAAGAGAAAATGAAGAGGAACATTTGATAGTGATAATTAAAAAAAAAATCAGCTTTGGGCATGTTAAGTTTTGAGATATGTTATATATCTACAAGTAGAATAGTGAATAGAGAGATATAAAAATGATAGAAGTTCACTTATTTTTAACATGTTCAAAAATTACTTAATCTTTTCATGTTGTATTTTCTTTAACTGTATATTGACCCAACTGAATTATTTTCAAGATTAAGGATAATATATTTGCAATTAACCAAAATATGCCAACAAAAAATAAACAATTTTTCCCTCATCAAAATGCAGCCTATTTCATGTGATTTTTTTTTGAGATCTGGATGAGCAGGGAGAACTTTTCAGAAATTCAGAAATACAGCGTTAGTGGTAGTGTAATCTATAAGGTCTCAGTTCATACAATTTCCTTTGTATGCTAGCATTGCTTTTGGAAAAAAAATAGCTTTGATTGTAGAAAGAATATAAGATCGGTTTCTTATTCCCTTTGTGTAGTGAGAGTCTCAACAAAAAGAAAACTTTTATGTCATTTGCCTTTCTCTAATCTTCAAGTCAATTGAAAATTGTAGTTCTTAATCATTACTTGGACAAAAGTGTTATGACTATCCAAGAATTATTTACGGCATTAATTTCCTAGCAGATGTATTATAAGAGGGATAGTTTACCCAGCGAAAAAAGAGATGTGTCCAGCTAGGAATCATGACAACTTTTCAGCCAGTAGAAATGGATATAGTCCAATGCTAGGAATACATTTTTTTCTCATACAATCCGGTTGTAGTTTGATTAGACATCTGATAAAGGAAGTCAAGCAGACTATCTTTTCTGATAAAACCACATTTTTAATAGATCTATCCTTAATGCTCTTCATACTGTAATACTTGTGTCAGCTACTCTGAGCCTTGAATACTCCTGAAACAATGGATTCCATTCAAAGACAGTGATACCTTTATGCCTCTTTTATCATCATGATGTAGAAAATGAAAAAAAGTGATACTATTTTGATATCTAGCACATCAGTGGTCATGAAAAGAAAGAAAAATGACATTATCATATATCTAAACACATACAATCATTTCTAAAAGCCAGAGAGCAGAACTCAGGAGCAAAATAGTCATGTTAAAAAAGAAAAAAAGTTAACTATGGCTACAGTCTTATAATAATTCAAGTTGTTATTAAGTGAGTGTTTAACAACTTCCTTGATAGAGATCAAAAAGAGTAATTCAAGGGTATTTTCAACCAAAAGTTGGATAAGTTTTTTAATGTTTCCTTTGTGTCCTCTAAGAGAGCAATTATGAAAACAAACAAAAAAAATAGAAGAATAAAACAAACAAATAATAAGATGTTGAGAGTGACAACTTGAAAATCAGTGTGAAATTTGGTTTAGGAAGTAAGCTGAATGCCAGAAAATTAAATTCAGGAATCAGAGCAGGAGGGAGAGTTATTGTCAATTGCTACTAGTTATAAAGGCACCAAAATAAGCTCTTCCAAATACTAACTGACCTCACGTCCTTGCTTTGTTGTGTTTAATCTGAAAATCTATGCTCCTTAGCATAATGTCTGGTGTAATGACTGACTATATGAAGTCCCATGTTTAACCTCCTAATCTTGGTTTCTACCTTGCTCAGGATCCCCATTATCTGAGTTCTGGGATGCTTTTTTAGGGCTAATTTTGCTTCACTGATTTCATAACTTCCCTATTTTCCTGACTTGTGATTTCTTACCACCTTTTTACTTGATATCTTTGCTTGTGTATTGATGCCTGAAATCTAACTGATTAACACATAAAGGACAGTAGAAAGAGCCAGCTACCCACTAACAATGGACATTATTTATTCTGGATAAATGGTTCAGAGGCAGTGGAATGTGTTTTACAATCCCTTTTACAATCAGAAAGTGAGAACAATTTCCTCTCACAGTTCAAAAGCTGTGATGCACCCCTATTATCTTTGGTCAGTTTTTATTCTTTTTCTATAATGGAGAGAGAATTCCTGACTCCAGCATGTTCTTACTGAAATGAAAAAAGAACAAGAAAACCACAACTATAGCTGTTTGCAACCAGTTCTCTTAAGGAACATAGAGCTTTATTCACTTTGGTAAGTAAATATTTTCTGACTGGGCAGAGCACTATAATAAACACCGCGAAGAATTTCAGTCAAGATATGGTTCAGATCTAACATCCTGAACTTTTCAGAACTGGATGTTTGAGCCAAAAGTTCACCTCTGAATCTTAAAGACAATATAGTGTAGAGGGTAACTCTCCTAGGCTGGGCATAGAAATATGTAACAACTCCTAAACATCTTGCATTGTGGCATTTTTGTCTGTGTCCAGTTAAGAATACAGACTTAAGAAATCAAAGCATTTTCATATACCTTCATCTTGTAATTTTTTTAAAGCATCGTGCTAAATGATGCTTTAATCAGATTGAGGAAGAGTAAAAGAGCTTTTGATATGTGTACATTTATATTTTAAAAGCAGTAATAAAACCATTTCTTTAGAATACTCCCAAAATGAAATAGCTTACCAAGGCCGAATGTGAAAATATCTTTTGTGAGTAGTCTTTTAGTATTACAAACAAGAGTCTCTCTCTTTCTCTTTGTGTGTGTGCATGTGTGTGTGTGTGTGTGTGTGTGTGAGAGTGTGTATGGGTGTATGATGATTTTCTATCATGTTATTTTTAGAACAAAGATTGTTTTTCTGCTAGTATTTGAAAAAACTGGTATAGTTGCATAGAACAGATATATTGTAATTTTTAGTCAGTAATTTTTATCATTTCACCTAATTAACTTGGCAGTTAAATTCCCTTCCCAATGTTTCCATCAGATATCCATTCTCCTTCTAATTTATTTTACAAATTATTTTAAAAGAAATATTTAAAATCCTTCTCTGGATTTAAAAAAAATATTTCTAAAAATAAATATATCTCCGAATTTTGGGGAGAGGTGATATTTTACTTTTCATAAATGAAGACTCTTGCTTTTATATCTGATTTTTCTTTTCAAATCACACAGTATAGCTTTATGTTTACCTGCCTTAGAATTTGCAAAAGGCACATAGAGTTTCAATCACTGTTTTGCTTCTTGTTTGTGTGACTTGGATAACTCAGATTTTTTTCTCAATCATCATTATTTCTATTTTCTAAATTAAAGATAATAATATTATATGTCCTTATGGTTATCCTTAAAATTATATACCTGCACAAAAAAGCTAGTTGGGTTCTTCCTCAGTTTGTCACCAATGAGAGAATGACCAAGTACAAAAGTGAAAGTAATTAACAGAAACGTGTCTTTAAAATCATTGAGAAACATCTAAACTTAACTATAAAGCAAAGAAGGAATATCTATGTTGGAAAGTGTTTTATGGGATAGGAAGGTGGTAAGAAGTAATTTGAATCTTGCTAAAATAAGTTCAGCTGAATATATTTATGTGTGCAAAATCTCTAAGGGAATACAGACATGGAATGGAATACAAAAGTAAAAATATTTGCCACTGAGGGTCATGGATGGGGTAGTAATAATGGCAAGTCTTCACTGACCAGGTAACCAAAACAATGAATGAGCTAAGAATTAACTTAAGGAAACTGATTTCCAATTCAGTAACATCTTTTTACATAACATTTCCAAATGAGATACCTCGGAATTTTTATTTGTGTTTCATTTTGTTTTAAATATATATAATGGCTTGACATTATGAACTCCACATGGTTTGATAGCACATTCAAGTTCTTCTAAAATTTAGAATGGTCTGAATTAGTGTAGTCTTAATTTGAATTTATTTCTGATCAAAACAACAGTAGCACTCATAGACAAAGCAACATGAATTATTTAGTTGTGCTTCTCTTAAGTAATGAGATTTTTCAAAACAAATTATTTTGCCTATTTCTGAAAAAATCTTGTAGTTCAATTACTGAAATATAAGGGATGACAAGCTTCTTTTGGCAGGGTTTTAAATTTGTTTCCATATGTAACACTTCTCATAGCATGTGTTTCTGATATTTCCTTTTTGTATGGAAAACAGCCACTAACATTGTTTTAATTACCTACCTGTATCAGTTCTGATATTCCCCAAAGAGATGGCTTTGACACTGTTTTGTTTATTTGTGCTTCTGATGGTTTTTTAAGCTTTGCTTTCATTTCAGCATTTCAGATGTACTTATGTGCAGATGCACTTTCTGGGCAATTGTATTAAAGAAAAAGTAAAAGATCTATTGTAGGTCAACTAAATGATTTTTAGTAGTTAAACACAATTAATTATAGGCAGCATTTGAAATGAATTAAAAGCTGTCACCCTCACAAGTGAATTGATTTTGTCCTCTACTTTCTGACAGGAAAGGTTTGTAGGGTGTTATAAGAATGACAAGGTTATGGCATTTTCTTTACCTATTTATTTTTTGGGGGGGGGGCGTCTAGAAACTGGGTGCCAGAAGAAGAGGCTATTTGGCTGAGTTCCGTTCAGTTTCCACAGCTGCACAAAGCCAACAGTTAGTTTTGGCAAGGATAAATCATTTCATATAAGCAGATGAGGCATTTATCTGACAGGAATGATTTATTTCTAAGATAGATAACTTTTCTATTCTCACAGATGAGGTTGCTAACTGAACTGCTCCTTGAGAATCAAGCAGAGCTATTTGCCTTCTTTCTCTTTCTCCGTCCTCCCAATCAGTCTCCATCCTACCAGAGCTCTGCGAATGAGGGACTCCAGGAAAGCCTATAACCAACACTACCCCAGAAATTTGATGATGCTTCTGGTCACAGATATTCCTCTATACTTCTGTCAGTCTGGAATGCTCCTATTACACAAACTTCTGTCTTCCAAATCTCTGCTTGAAATTGACCTTTGTGTCTAAAAGCCTGAAACTGAAGATAGCTTATGAATCCAAAAATGTAAGTTAACCTTTCCCGTATCCTAGGTTAATTCTTTTATGAGTGAGTGACACATCTCATGATACTCTTTCTCTGGGTTTTCAAGACTCTGATATAATCTGGTCGATGACATTTATTCATTAGTTGGTGTGATCTTAACACTTGAATAAACCAGGTAGGAATTAGAGGTAAGGAAGCATGTAGTTACTACTGTAGGGTGACACTATAACTTGTGGTCACACAGAGTTATGGAATTCAATCAAATAATGGGTAATTTTTGACCTATCACTCTCCGACCATTACCTATTCTTCACTGGAGCACAGGCACATAAAAATAGTATGGCATTGTATGTAGTGACAGACAGATGAAGGAGAGAAAAGGGTTTGTATTGTCAGCTATGCCAACTGATTCCTTAGAGTCCAGAACAAAAAAAGTGCTTTCTCTGTTAGTCAAAGTTATATATATATATATATATATATATATATATAAGTGTACACAATATAATTATATATATATTTTGTAGATATAGATTTTACATTATCTATAATTTATTAATTTAATTATAATGTTATCTATTTACATGTAATCTATATACAATTCTCTATTTCAATATATTTGTTATAAATAAATTATATATGGCATATCAAAATATATACATATAAAATGATAAATCATATATACTTACATATACATATATATGATATGCATATAATGCATATTATATTATATCATACTTATTTTATTAGATTGCATTTTATTATATGTATTGGTCTATGTTTAAATTTATCTTTATAGGTATATGATACAGAGTTTTTTAAATGTCCATTATGATTTAGATACTTTGTTAATTCTAACACCAACACTTTGAAATTAGAATTAGTTGTATCAAATTTTGAAAATATGATGCTAAATAATGATGACAGATTTAGGATTGAATCATAGAATGGTCTATATCAAAGTCTTTTATCAGGAATTTCTATTCCTGGCTACACATAAAAAATACATTTGGAACTTAAAAGAAATTAAGATGTTGAAGTTGGATCTCATTCAATAGATCTGGGGCAGGAGCTAACAAATGCATGCTCTAATAGCTGCTTGTGTGCTTCTGACATAAAACTAGGATCAAAAGAAACTGCCAACACCCATTCTACACTATTTCTCTGCATTTTTATGTCCAAAAGAGAAGAAAGATATTTCTCATATTGCTTATTCTTGAGAGTCTAGTCAAGTATATTCACTGAGTTAATATATTGGCAATATCTCTGTTAAAAAATGTATTAGTTTATTTCAACATCTTAACTGTCTGCTGTGCTCATTAACCTTTGAAAAGATTATATTTGCCATTATGTCTAAACAGACTATAAGACATAAATAAGGCATATGGTAACATAGTAAACAGTTGCACAAATAACACTAATGAGTAAAATACTTTAGTAGATATTTTATTATCTACTTTCTCTACAGGATATTTTCTTTTGTAAATAATTGCCCAAATCTTAACTTCTTTCTATTAGTAAACATTTACTTATGTTTATACTAATGACCACTTAAGTGTTAATTTCTTAATGACATGAAGATACAATTTTAGTGTTGAAGACTGCTGTGAATAGAGATTTTCAGTCTTGAGAAATGTAAAAATAGTACATTCATACCTACTAAGTAATAAGTACTACTGTCAGTGTTTTAAATTGTATTAAACACCCAGCATATACCAGACATTTTGCTAGGAATTTTATAGTTATTTAATTTCCAAAGCAATTTAGGGATTAGAGATGCAACCTTGCCTTTCACTGTGTGGATAATATAGTTGGGATCAGAGAGTTTAGGACATTAGTCCAGACCACACAGCACATAACTGAAAACAAAATTGGTCAGTTCCTCTCCAAAGCACTTACCCTTTTCCATATATCTTATCACCACAATTTTACACTTACATGCTAAGCAAATATCACTTTCTTATTATTTCTATAAAATATTTGTTTAATAGATTTCTATAATTTTTAGCAGTAGAAAATCAGAATAATATAAAACAAAAAAATCTACTCATGTTATTGCTTAAGCAAATGAATTTATATGTTGAAAAAAATAAGATTATGAATCCTAAAATCAAATAAATTTGGAGTCAAATTACTTCTACTAAGAAAATACTTCTAAGAGTTTTCTCCTATTAGTTCCTGCACCTGAAAAATGAGGGAAAATATGGAACCTACATATTAGTAATATTGAGAATTTAGAAAGTGAGAGAAAAAAATCATACAATGCAAGAAAGCACTTGACTAGTTTCAAAACACATCTGAAAAGAAAAAAAAAAAAAAACTGGAGATAGAAGGAATATACCTCTATCTGACAAAGACTATGTATGACAAATCCACAAATAACATCATATTCAATGTGGAAAAGCTGAAAGATTTCCCTCAAAGATCAGGCACAAGACTAGGATGGGCATATTCTTCAGTATTCAATGTAATATTGAAATTCTTATCTAGATAACTAAGATGAGAAATATATAAAATTAATTCAAATTGCTAAGGAAGTATTGAAACTTTCTTATTTGCAGATGACATGATAATATTGATAGAAAACAATGAAGACTCTACTAAAACTTATTAGTGAAATGACAGCCTACATTAGTAGTATCAATATAGCAATATATAGACATCTGTTGTGCTTCTATACACAAACAATGAACTAAAGGAGAAAGAAAATGAACACATTTACATCTTCATAATGGTCACTTGATTACTTCCAGAGGTTTTGGCTATACACACAATAGTTTGAGCCATATAAAATTGATGCTTACTATGTTAGAAATTATCAAATAAGAGAGTTTAATGTGTACTATCCTAAATACACATTGAACTATAAGTCTTCCCTTTAAGAAAAATTTAGAAATTCATCCAAAATAGAAACACCTATACTACTTATGTATTGAAATTGCAAAATTTTCAGTAAACTTTAAACATAGCTTATGTTCTAAATAATAAAAAAATAATAATGTTCTAAATAATAAAATGAAATATATCCAGTTTCTATTCTACAACTTCTTTGTTAGTGAAACAACTTAGATCATTTTATTATAAACTACAAAAAGGTGATTAAATGCTATTTCATTTATTTTCATTTCAATAAGATCAACTTCACTTCTACCTTTAAAACCAATTGAAGCTAAGATGAAAGTGCTTCATATCTATCTGATGAACTTATAACTGAGATTTTTTTCTAAAAGTAATAGCAATTACATCTGTATAATTATACAACTGCAATTTATTTAATAAGATTCCACTAGAGGTATCTGTTATTATATTGTGTGAAACTGTAAAATATTAGTTAGTAGAATGACCACAAATAATCAAAACTTATTTTCTTACTTTACCTTATATAATTATAGAGGCTTGAGAAATGACTGCAAGATATGTTTAAACACATATCTGCTATTTTTAATGGAATATCATTTTGGTGGTTGCTATTCACTTAGAATGAAAGATGTACCAATGTATGCCAATATCCTAATATAATGAAAGACACAGTAGCCAAAATTAAAGAAATGATTTTTCAATGGTTTTAAAATAATGTTAAGCTATCTCAGTGTGTTAGTATATCTGGTATTTTTGATTGTGATTGTAGAATATCAGAATATGTGTGAATGTGTATTTTCTAGGAAATAAATACTTTTTTTACCACATAATTTGAAAAAAGTTTTTAAAATTCTGAGAATGTCATTCAGAAACAAAATTTCTCCTCAGCCGAGTGAACATACAATTTATTGAAATCTTAAGTATGTTAATTATTTTCAAGATAAGTAAGATTTATCAGTCAGCATTTTATGGTTTTAGATAAAAATAACTACTGGAAAGTAGGTCTCCACTTCTGATACAAACAGATGGTGAAGCATGAAGCTTGCCCTGCTTTATGCAGACAAATAGAAAAAGAAAAATGAAGATTCTTATCCCAAGAGATGAAGCCGAGGCAGCCTCCAGGCTCACTATTCATTGAGACCTAAAGTCCGAATTGATTATCCCTGCTCAGGTGCATTGGAAGAAACCCAAAGCAATAGAATCTTAGAGCAGGGAATCCCCTACCATCACACCCACAGTTAGTCTAGTAAGTCCAACAGAGAGTGCTTGCATCTGCAGGGACTTCCACCTAGAGACAGGGACAGCAATCGATGAATAGTGACTGTGTGCTCACTTTTAGGGCATCTGATATGTGATCAAATTCCAAATCTACTTGGTAAGTGTGGAAATATGGGCAATCTCTTTAACTCATCGTTCCTCAATTGCCTTAGCTGTAATGTGGAGCTAAGTATAGCCTGAGTTCAATGAGTTAATATTGGAAGCACTTTGAACAGTGCAAGTATGTAAGCACAGAATAGATTTTGATAATTCCTGCTACCACCAGTACCATTATCCCTAAAATATAGACTTCTTTCCATTTCCAGTGCCTTGTATTGCATGTTCAGTTCAGGTTATAGTCTTAATGGTGTGGTAGGAAAAAATCCCATCCATTGTTTCTGATTCCTCTAGTTGACGTAAAAGGTAATTCAGTAAGTAGTCAGATCCCAAGTTAGATTTATTTCAAAACCTTATGCTGCTTTCATTCACATTTCACATTTTACTATTCAGAGATGATTTGTTCAATGTAGTTCAAAGAAAGGAGGCAATTTCTTGAAAAATACATCACATGATCCAATCTGTAAGATGTGCTTTTATAGTAAAAAAGGACACATTGTTTCTATCATCGGGCACACAACTAAGACATTAGTTATTGGGACTGAGATAAAAATGAGAGTTTATTTACTATGTAGGACCCAGAGTAAAAGTTGGGGAGGTGACGAGCATAAGCAGAAACTAAATTAAAGGTGAACGACTACTAAATTCACCCAAAAGGGTAGTGATAGTATTAAATCTATTCATGGTAACACCAGCTAGAATAATCTGAATGATATACACAAAGCACTTAAAATAAGATCAATTCCTAAATGATAATCACATATAGTATGCCACTTTTTGATTTGTATTTCAGAATTAAATTAAGTAGTACATTAAAAGTCTTGAACTTACCATGCAAAGTATATGCTATAAAGGAAAGCAAAATTTAGAATTCTTTCCTAATTTTTGTTCCTACAAAAGGTGAACTTTATTAAAACCAAAACTATCATGATGTAATATATTTGGAACTTACTTTGTATTCTTCTACCATATTTTTTATTGAGATATAGTTGACATACAACCAACTGCATATATCCGTTATGTACACTTTGATACATTTTGACATTTATATGTACCTAGGAAACCATCACTAAAATGAAAATAATGAGCATATCCTTCAGCACCAAGAGTTTATTTCCTGCACCTTTGTAATCTTTCCCTCCTATCTAGTCTGCCTCCCATACCCAAACATTGACCTTATTTCTATAACCATAGATTAACTTGCAGTTGTTGCGTCAGATGATACATGACATCATATTAAGTTCTCTTTTTTCATTCAGCACAATTATTTTCAGTTAAATATTTAAAAGTGTTCCTTTTATTCTCTGAGTAATATATCACTGTGGAGATATACTGTCATCTGTTTTATCTGTTGATGGATATTGATGCTGTTTCCCATTTTTTAATGAATAAAACTGCTAAGATCACACACAGTTCTAACACTTGTAGAGATCTTGTGTTTTTAGAGCAAAGCTGTTCAGCTGGGATTTACTGCAAAATAATAGAAAAACTATTTAAGAGAACTGTAAAGTATGTGAGACCTTCGAAGGGAGTTACATTGATATCTCTTCTCTATGACAGTCTTTGTGTTCCATCAGGCAAATACCTTTTTTTTTTTTAATTGACTCAGCTTGAATATGTGCCTAGTAAGATTCTATGCTATAGAAAGCATATATGGTAGTTCATATCTGTTACTTGAAATTACTATTTTTATATTTATTTATTCTCAAAAATATTTCTAAGGAATTGTAGTAAAACTACCATGCCTCATCTTGTGGTATGAAATTAATCATCTCTGAATTATTTCTAATTAAATATGTAAGTTTTCATGTAAAATAAAGTCATTCACATATATTTTGATTTATTAGATTTTCTAAAAGACTATTAGTTTCGAAACAAAATTTACTACAAATTACTTTCAAAACCATGAGAGTAGAAAGATAATATGAAAACTATATAGTGACTCAATAAAAACTTTCTATAAGTTAAAATCATAGGATGGAAGAATTGGTTGAGAGATTAAGTGTTACTTAATCAAGGGCACTTTATTCTCTTGATGAAGTAATTTGTTGTAAGTCATATAAGAACAATAAGAGGCTGAGTAGATATTTAAAGCAGTTACCAATCAGATTTCTGATGTAGTTTTATTTCCAGCATTCCTTACTATTCCTGCTGTTAAATAAAAATTTGAATGGCTTTCAAATTTCAAGGATACATACATTTTTGTTAACATTTTTATGAAAATGGGTATGGTTTTTCTAAGCCAGAAGATGTCATTTTACCAAGACAAGCTTTCATCACTGTGAAAGCTAAAATTTTACCTGTGCAAAACTCCAAAATCTATACTTTTGTTTTTCCTCTAAGTAAGATGATCTCTTTATTTACTTTAACTCAGAGATGCTTTTGCTGGTAGAAATAGCAGCATTTTACCTTAGATTAAGTGTTCTTTTGAAATGAAATTGCTCTCTTTTTTTCTCCTACACAAACTTCCCATTCCCATCCAAGGAACATTTCTTCACATAAATCTATTTTGATACTTTTAATAAAAAATAAATGGACAACTTCAGTTAAGTATATAGTAGTGTATATGTTCTGAAGTAGAGGACATTATACATGTCTGGGAAATCTTTGTACATGACACATATTTTGTTGTTCTAAACTGCTCTGAAAAAATTAAGTCAAAATACCAGATTAAAAAGAAGATGATTTTTTTTTCTTTCATGCAATAAAGTAATACTTTTTTGAGTTTTCATCTGGTATTTATTCTGTTAGTTCCAATATGCATTTATACTATCTGTGGTTGATAGTGATTCTGTTTTACAATAGTATTTTATTTCACATTTTCAAGAGCAGAGTAGTGAAAAATAGTAGACAATATCTTTGGTAAATATCCCAAATTTTTGTAATAAACTAGCTTGAAAATTTGTACATAATGAATTAGTTCTCCAGAAAAAAGACAAGAATTTCTGCAAACCGTGTGCTAAAATACTGAGAATAGCTATGTTCAGATACAGCCATGGTGTGCAGTGAAACTTCAGAATTAACATTCTAAGGAAGCCTTAATCTCCATTACTTTATGGAGAATAATTCTGATTTTAGTTTGTAATTGAATTTTTATAAATACACATGAACTTAAATCTAGTATTGAGTTGAGCTTTTTGGCTTCCCTTGTTAAGTCAAGCTAAGGTAAAAAGCGTAATTTTAATTTAAAATATTTAGAAAGTAAATGAAAATATATCTGCTCTCAGAAATTATCTTTTCAACTGAAAGGTCAAATAAATCCTGAGTAAATCTCATTTCATTGCCTTTTATTTATGAAGACAGTTTTTATTCATATATATTTTAATTGCTAAACTAAAAGGTAACATTTGAAAGGAATATTGTGACATTCAGTTTTATTCTTTCTGTGGCTGTTTTATGAGCATTTTATGAAGCAGCTATGGACACTTGTATGAAGGTTATGCAAAACTATTGTAGCATGGGTTATTTTTCATCAAGGTTGAGCTAGCTTTCCCTGAATGTTTGAGACATAATTGGAGAAATGTTGAGTCCTAGGTATGGTAACATCATTCAGAGATCTAACCAGGTGCTTGGAAGGCCCTTAATTCTATCTGAACATTTTCACTATGAAATTGACAATATTTTGATTTACAGGAAACCCCCCTCCTCTGTGATATGTTTGCCCTACTGCCTCCATTACTTATATCATAATAACATTGTGATTATTTACAGCAAATACGATGTACTGAAACTGGAACTTGTATAAGAAGGATTTATTTGGTACACTAATTTAGATGATCAATCCTACTTTAAACAAGAAGCTGTGGTTAGTGATAAAAAAGCAGACAGCGAGGAGTATGTTTGAAAAACATAGGTTTTACTGGGCATCTTTTGCCATGACTAGTGACTGTAATGTCATCAACAATTGTTGAAATTTAACCTGAAAAGATAAATAAAGGGTTTAGAGGCTTCAAGAATGAACATCTGGTAATCCCATTAGGCAATTTACACCAGTTGATGCACCAGTCCAGAGTGAGAACCAAGAGTGGGTAGGTGCAGGAGATAAGAAATACCATCATTGATTTCTGCACTAGCTGCAAGTGGGAAAGATTGTTTTCTTAACTCTATTGTAAACAGATCTTACTTTAGGAGGCTGTAAATATTAGTATCTAAAAGTCAGCAATAGAGTGAAACTAATATGGAACACAAGCAGATTCAAGTGATACAATGGATGACTTCTGTTTGAGTGCTAAATCTTCCTTGGTCAGCTGAATTCAGCACAGCTGTGTGTAATCATGAAATGTTCATTCTCCCTCTGTAAGTGCCTATCAAAGATATGTAGTAGTGTATGCTCTTTGCTTTGCTGCCTTCTGACTTTTCCTTTAGCTGTTGAAGGCAGTTTCGTGATGCATCTCCCCAGCCTGAGATTTCAAGGTAGTTAAAGCGCACTGGATCAGTACACACCAGATAAGGAACACGGGTTGGTTTATAATTCGGCAACTATTTGTCCTCTGAGGAAGTTGAGTTCTGAAGTGCGTTCTAGGTAATTTCAAAATAGCTTCCCCAATAGAACTGAGCCCTCAGTTCCCTTACCCAGAGAGGTAAGCGATTCATTAACACAGTTTATTGGTTGGTCTGCTGTCCATGTCTCACATTCTTCCTTTTATTGAAATCTTAAGAGCTGTTGTAAGAGATGTAAAAGGAAATTATCTTGCTGGAAGTGTCCACATAGACCACAATGCTTTTTGTCCTGTAAATTTGCCTCTAGATTTAATTACTTTTATGTAACTTAAATCTCATTCCTTTTAATTTTAGATGCTGTTGAAAATGTATTAGATGCTCTAGCAAAATGAGCTCACAAAGGGAGCATGGAAAGGAATGTATATATGCCCATGGGCATTTTTTAATCTCAATTTGATATGTTAAATGATGTTTGGTCCACCAAAGAAGACTAAATCTAGGAAAATCAAATGGGTAACTAACTTGTTTAGAGCTGACAGTTATATTCCTTAGAGAAAGTTAACACCAAATTTCCAAATTCACTATTCTCTAGCACAGTTTATGGTCAGTATTTCACAATCATTTATTTAAGTGTTGTTCTTTAAAATGAGAATAAAGGAAACTTATGGGGTGTTTCACAAATCTGCCTGTGGTGTTATGTGACTCTAAGGATAATAAAATTGAATCTGTTTCTAAATTTTTTCTGAATTTGCTTATTACCCCAGGTTGACTTTGCCAATAAAAAATAATTTCTATTTTTGCTTGTCAGTAAAAGTTAGATAATATTTTACCAATTCCAAAATGTGGAGTATGTATTTTAAATATCATTGGCCTATAGGTTTCATTTTCTCTATTTACTAGCAAGAATATTTCCTTAATTACTCACAGTGGAGAATAAATAATGCTGTGCTATCTAGGAAACTGATCAAATGATAGAAAACATCTTCAAAAGAAAAAGTTTTTTCATAAATTCTTATGAATACTCAATGCCCGACATTGAGAAAAAAGTTTACTATAACAAACAAATGTAGTTTGAGTTTTGCTTTTTACTAAAAACTTACTTCTCTGATATATTTTAATCAGTAAAAGAATATTATTATTGTGTATTAAATTTGATGCTAGTATTTAATGACATAATCTATTCAAATGTCAAATATAACCTGGTTCAAATATTCAACACATGTTACTTTTACAGTCTAGGGATTCAGTGATGAACAAATGAGAAATTTAGTGTAGAGATTAACAGCTTAACCTATGATCACAATACAGTAAAACGGGGATTTTCATAGGTGAAATAAAGGAAATGTTAACAAGATAAAAGAAAAGTGTGTGGAAGAAGCCAATGCATAAGTAGTTTCTGAAGGAAAACACAAAAGGAAGATGGGGCAGAAGAATTAGCAGAGCAACAAAGAAAATACTGAAAAAATCAAAATGCCTGATGATTTCAAGGAACAGGGTATTTTAAAGATGCTAAATAGGTAGCATAATTGAAGTTAAAAGATAATCAAAGAAAACAATTTTAATGGCTCTTGAGCATTTTGGTTGTAGAACATTTGCTTAACTTTTAAAAATTGCCAAAGACATCAAATGGACATTGTTTCTATAGGTTTTTGTTAATCAATATTACCATATTAGGCTAAAGCAAAAATTTTATAAAGTAATTATTTAATTTTTAATTTCCTTATTTTCATATAATACTGGTTGTATTTATATTATTATTATTCCCCTTAGGTATGGCCCTCCAATCAGTAATGCACCCTTATGTCACCATCCTCCCCCATTCCCACTCCAGTCAGTCCAATTCCTGTCAAGTTGTAGATTAATTATTGGACCACTGGTGTCTGCTTCTTGTTTGGAACAAAATTCTTTTCCTGCATGAGGACCTGCACTTGTAGAATGCAGCAGACTTGACTGTTCAGACCTCCAAGGGCAACTTTGAGGCAGGTAGCCAGGTCAGTCACATCAGGAACCTCTTATAGGGAAGATGTATGGTGTGATTCTCCAGGCTCCTTGATTCCTGAGGTGTAGGAGACTGTCTCCTTTTCTCCAGACCCATGTGTTCACTGGGTTCCGTTCCTCTTCATTCATGATGGCTGTCTCCTCCTTTCAGATGTCTGTTACATGATGCTGTTTCTGAGACTTATAGTTCTAACATCTGGTGTTGGGGAGCTAATTTCCAGCTACTGGCACTGTAAAAGATCTGAAGTGAGTTTAGACCAGCAGGTGATTGGTCCAGCTCCTCTCCTCTCTTGTACTTTACAATTCTGCCATGGGGCCACAGACACACCTCTGAGACTTTCCTCCCCCACTGAAAAGAGAAGCCTTGCTCATGTTACACACATCTCTGACCAAGGATTATTTCCCCTATCCCTTAGAGACATTGTAGGTGGAGTTCCGTGACAGGTCACCACAATAGTTAGTCTCACGGTCTTGTCTCTTATGGTTCCCATCATGCTCTACTTGGATTCTCCACAGGTGATGTGCGTATTCAGAGCCTTTTTTTGTTCTTCTCCTCTCCTGTATGTCTGTGGCAGGAGTGCCTGGTTTTGTCATTCCTAGTGGAGGTCTGGTTGAAGTGGGAATAAACCAGAGGATGACCCCCACCCCAACCTGCACCCAGCAGAGGTTGCCCAGCCCCCACTCCCGGCCGTGGCAGAGGCCAGTTCCCTCAGACTGGACCAAAGCCAAAGAGGGAACTTTGAATTTCCACCTCCAACTGAGGTATTTTACTATTAATTCACCTAAACAGAGCAATAAAAGGCTTATTTTAATGAGCATAAACATTTTTATAACTATACTTTCAAAAACACAAGCAAGGCAATGAATGGGTGGCGTTTTTCAAATCTCTTTAAAATCTAGCTAAAGAGAAGAGAACTGGATTTTATGTCTGCTTCTGAATTCAACTTTTAGTCATTTTTTTGCTGATATAAAATATATAATATAAGATATAAAATAGGAAAGTGTGAAGAGTACTTTGATATCTTTGGCAGATAATTATAGTTTTGATACTGTAGATAAATCAACAGTATTTTCTTAAGTGTTAATTATAATATGAGATCTGATTTCATAGAAATAAAATTTTCATATACATTTAGGATTTATTGGTCTTTCTCACATTTTGAATGAAAGATTTTTGCATCATCATGGGTCATTTGAAAAATATTTATTCATATCACTGTGACATTTCCTACTTGTCTCTTTAGGAAAATCTTTTATGAGGGGTTGGGGGTGGGTGGATGAAAAGATTATGGTGGCATATGTAGGTTTTTAATTTTCAAATTTCAAATTAGAAAAATTTTACTATTCTTAACAAATACCATCATTTTAATGGGCTCATTTCATCTATTTTTGAGAAAATATCTGGCACTAAATACCCAATTCCATTCTTTGGCAATTATTCTTCCATGTAAATATAGGATAAAATTAAGAAAATTGCTAGTCCAGCTTAAAATCAATTGGTAAATGCTTTAGACATGTTTAAGCAAGCATTCCATCTTATGACACAGTATATTAAAAAAAATACTATATGAATCAGTATAGGACAACATTCATGAGTCATTATTTAAGATTACTTTTAAATGTAGATGCTCTTATTTCTTTTAACAGAGAAAGTGTAGATAATTCAGACTACTAATTATGTTTACTGATACTGTCTTGATTAGTATTTAAGTGTTAGCAGTGCTATTCACCATTATTTTTATCCTATCAGTACAAAAGTGGAAAACATATTTTGTTTTATTATGAAAATGGTTTTAATTTCACAGGCTCCTCTCAGAGAAAAAAAGGTCTTATATAATACTTGTTGGAGGAATGATTAGATTGGGGGGAAAAGTCCAGGAAATGGATATATTAAAATGGTATATAATTTCCCTCTTTAAAATATATTTCTTCAACATGAAAGGTCTCTTGAAGTGTTTAGAAAACTGTTACATAAAACTGGAAATTGGTGTGCCCTGTGCTTCGTTTTTGTGGGTAGAAATAAAATAAATATGTATAAACCATGCCCAAAAGTAGCATAGACATAGCTCATTATGCATCACTTGGTCTCTCAGAAGGTGAGACATTTGTGAAATGATTCAGTCTCAACAACAGAACCAAGGCAGAGAAGACATCAGTACTACAGACAAGATTTAAGTGCTAATCAGGCTACTTAACAAAAAACCTTTCAGTTCTTCAGGTATTGGGATTACATGTTTTTTTATATTAAATTGATTCAGAAGTACAGTTATATGAGATGCACACAAAATCATGAGGAAAGCGTGTCAAATATCTTTAGGTTCTTTGTTGTTGCTGCTGTTTTGAATTTCAACCATACAGATTCCCATAAACAAATTACATTTGGAAGGAAATTCTATTGGTATTTCATTTGGCTCAAGCATTAACACAAACAAAAATGCCATTTGTAAATTTGCTTAGTGCCAGAACTAATTGATTTTTGTGAACTGTTTTATTTTACTAATTACCATGATCAATTTTCTCATTTATTGATTTAATTTTCAGTCTTTAAAAGGGCAATGGTGTTTGTATATCAACTTAAAAATGAGTTAGGACAACTATAAATAAACTAAAGAATAACAGCTAATGAGTAGGCAATGAGATCCTAAGCTTTATGTAAATTAAATTCATGTGATAACACCTATACATCAACTTGATTCAGTTAATTTGGAGAGAAAAAATACAATTATATTGGGCCATCATAGATAGGTAGATAGATAGATAGATAGATAGATAGATAGATAGATAGATAGATAGATAGATAGGTTTAAATCATTAGTGTGTAATAAAAAGAAAAAGAAAAACACTCAATATATCTGTCTCTATTAAAAAATGTGAATAGATCTGAGAAGCAAATATATAAAAAGATACATGGCAGTTTTATAAAATACATGGAGATGAAATCATGACAGATTAAAAAATAGAGGGAATTCATGTTCTTTGCCTCTTCATTATCATTTGTCTCCTCACTAGTATTTAAGAGCATTCCAATCACATCATTCTCTATCTGAAGTGGTTATTGTCTATTTTCTTGCTCTTTTCATTCCCTTTACTTTTACATGGTAGTTTCTTTCATTTTTACCTGTCAAAGATAGCCAAGCCCTTGTTAAAAGAACAAGAAGATTGAATGAAGTTCAAAACCATTAGAGTTATATATATATATATTGAATTGTACTTAAGATCGGTGCACTATGAATCTTCTTTTAAACTTACTTATTTCATTATTTCATGAACACATTCTTATTTTTTGCACATGCAATGAATGCATCAAGTCTTCATGTAAGTAGCATTTGACTTCACCTCAGACATTTATCATTTTTTTCATATGAGCTCTTTGTACTTCTCTCTAAATCAATACTTGACATTTACCTTAATGTACAAGATCTTACAGGCAAGAAACTATTTACTGCAGATTCCAAATAAACAGAATTTAAGCTCAGAATTACAGTAGTCGCAGTTCCTAAGATTACAATATAAAGGAAGGCAATTTAAGTATAATGTAAAATTTTCATACACTAGAAATCAAAGATTACTTAAAACATTTGTTAGAAGATAGGTCTGGTTGAGCAACTAATAAGATACAATTTATCTAGGTTGGAGAGCATTCTCACTTATCAGGATTATGATTTTTTTGAAGTTACTTAAGTTCCTAAATTAAGACAATTTGTCTCATCTTTAAAGTATTGTGATTCCCATGTGTCAAAGTAAAAAAATTCCATGAAAGTTAGACAGGCAAAAAATGCTTAAGGCAATTACAACAGGAAACAGACACTGAATTCTACTCCAATAAAGAAAGAGACTGAAGAGTTGGCAAGGCTGAGTGCAGGTACTTCAGACTATCTGTGCTTAGCTCAAATGAAAAGTAAACTTTCTGGTGTCATTGTGACAAGAGGTCATTTTACGATGTGGATTAAAGTGTCCACAGAAGTTAAACATCTACCTTCTCACAGAATCTGAAGATATGAAGGTTACATTCTTACATCCTTGCTTTTCAAGGGGATGACTGTTGCTCCTATTCTATTTTATATTCTCTTCAAACACCTCACCCCCATAAGCTTGTTTGAACCCCTTTCAATCCTAAGCATCTGATTGTTCCAGTTAGTACCAATCAGCTTTCATCCATTTTCAATCTGCATAATTAAGTCAAGCCCTTGGCTGACAGCCAGAGAGCTCAAAACTGATTTGGCTATGCAGCTCAAATCTGATCTATGATCTTGGCTCTAGGTTTAAAAGGGAAGAGCCCACCTCCTTCCCAGACTAATCTGCACTGAAGTCACAGTAGGCTCTGGCTCTGGTTCATTCATCTATCTGTATATTTAGGACATTTTTTTCCACACCTTAAAGAGTTAAGAATCAAAAAAAAAAAAAACCTATATATCATGGTACAGCTAGCTTGTCTTGGCAATACACCTTGGGTGTATTTATTTTTAAATTGTACCTTTTTATATTATTATTTTTATCTGTTAATGTAGCACTGGTTTACAACACTGTATATGTAAAGGTTCAGTTTCTTTGGATACATTTGACCACACTATGACCATAAAATGCATCAATAATCCTCCACCATAATTCACTGAGCTCTTTCTACCTTAAAATTTGGAAGAGTTTTGTCCATTTCAGTTTCAGTTTCTTTTAGATAGAATCATAGTCAATAATCTTATGTGGGCATAAACTTTATTCCTAAAGATTCCATTATTTATTTTTCTGGCCCTTCTGTTATGATAACCCACACTCTCATGCCTTCAACTTAATATCGGTTCTTTTGGGATCGTCTTCAAACAAAAGTCTGAATGAATGGCAACAATTTCCACCACACCTTTAAATCTAGGCTATTTCCCATTGGCTCCTAGGGATACTTGATAAATATTCACAAATATTGACTAATGCCTAAGTTTGCTTCTACAAAACCATCCCTTATATCTGCTTCCATTTTGAAAAATGAAGTGCATATAATATTCAATACTTCAAGATTACCTATTACTTCAGGCTCATTCAACTTATATTGCAATTTGAAATGAGAGAGGACCTCCCTTAAAAACAGTCTATTTTCACCTGTGGAAGAAAGCAAGAAACAGGTAATATCTGCTAAGTTATGGGATTGCTCTAATTATATCCCTAGAAACTACAGACCTAGCAAGCAAGAGTTTAGCAAAATATCTGTCATGCCATTGTTACAAACACTCAGGTTTTTGCTGTGCAAAATCAGCACCCTAGAATCAGACCACTGAACTAATCCAACACAATGTAGATTTTATTATGTGCCATACCAGTAACCAAATTGCATATTAATTTTTAAATTCTGAATTATACATTTGTCAGTTCAGTTTACCATACAGAATATCATTGATTGGATGTTTTAAATAACAAAAGTACATTTCATTACAGTCATGCAATCTGAAAGTGTAAGACAAGGTGCCAGATGTATTTATAATGAGCTCTTCCTTCTGGTTTGTAGATAGTTGCCTTCTCATTTTGTGTCCTCCCACAATCCTTCTTCTTTAATTCTTTGTAGGGAAGAAGAGTGAGTGATGAGAGTGAGGAGCGAGAGAGGGACAGAGAAGAGTTCTAATGTTTCTTCCTCTGTGTATGAAGACATCAGTCCTGTTATGTTAAAGTTTTACCCTGTGACCTCACTACCCTTTATCACCTCCTTATAAGTCCTATCTTCAGTTACAGTGGCATTGGGAATTTGGTTTTCTACACATGAATTTTGGGTGGAAAATATTCAGTACATAATAAATTACAACAGATAACCAAGATAGCATGCTTAGGATATGATAGATCATTTTATATCCTCAACCTGATGTATACCTGGAAAATAATTGTTGGTCTAGGTTCTTCTCCTTATTCCTTGAATATCCATTAGCTATGCTGACAAGGTTGGTGACACTAAAGACCCTATCTTGCATTTCTCTGGAAGTTAGAGAAGGGACCAGGACACAATTTCCCTTTAGGAGTTATACTAGAATTAAATATATCAGTTTTGCCTCACATTAAGTAGTCCTTGGCCAAGATAGTTTGATTAAAAAAGAGAAATAAGTACATCTTATTAAATATTATCTAATATGAAAGTTATAGTACAGAATTATTTAAAAAAAGTGAAAGACAAAAGGCATTCTACAGACTTCCTTGTTAATTGGCAATGAAGTAAAAGAGTCTTCAAAATTTCCATTATGAAGAGCTATCAAAATACACAATTATAAGACATCATTAAAACTTTACACAATATATGGGAAATAATATGATATGCTAATATTATATCTATCAACTAGATCATTCAACTAGATCATTATTGGGAAAGGTGAGGATTCAGATTCTGGACACAGCAAAACATCCTTCACTTTAGATCCTGTTCTAACTGCGACTCAGGCACTAGACCAGAGACAAGCAATGTCTTAAGGTGAAAACCTGAGCAAAAAGGGATGATTGAAATGCTTGATTTACTGCTTCTTCTTCCAGCTGGCAAAATATCATTGCTGCCTTGGTCTCTTCTGTTCTATGTGTCCTTGACATTTTATGACTTTTAAAAATTTTTATTTACTTTATGTTTTAGTGAAATTTCAGCAGAGTGGAAGTAAACTCATGCTTTCAGCTACATGTTGAAACCCATCTGCATTATTCAGAGAAATTGTTTAGATAAAGAAAATAAGCATACCTGCCATTAGAAACTAAATATAGCATGATGAACAAACAAATTTTACATTCACCAAACAAGCATTGACTCTTCTCTGTCAAATAAAAGTACAAAAGTGAGAATACATGTATATGGGAATCTAAACAATAATCATTTAAGAGAGAGAGAGAGACAGAGAGAGAGAAAATGCATTATGTGCACAAGAAATCACACAGCATTTGTTCCGACGACAATACTGGAAACAAAACAAATTTACAACAAAATATAAGAATTTACATATTGAATAAACAAAAAAAGTATTGACAAACTATAGAATCAGGCTAAATTCTATCTGCTTTAATTAGCAATTACTATATAAGATCATAAATGATCAGGAATGAAAGTGAATGGAGTAAAGGTAAATTTCTTGCCAATTTGAGTCAACACACATATACTAAGAAACAGAATGTATTCTTTGAGAGACATGAACTGAATGAATGTGGACATTAATATACAGAAAACTTTGCTGATCTGGGATAGACACAGAATGCTTATAAAGACATAACTTAGCAAACTTCAGGACCTTGCATCTTCTATGAGAAATGGCTTTGTATCCCTCTTGTGCAGCTCTGGGCTGGGCAGAACCAGGGCCTGGGCCAGCACACCAGGATGCTGGAAACCCTGCAGTTCCCCAGGAGTCTTCAACTCTCTCTGGTCTTTCTTACTCTGATGCTTTCTTCACATTGTCTCTGTTGTGCTTGTCTCTCTACTCCCTCATGTTCTCTCTTGTACTCTCTTCTTCCAGGGTGATACTGTCCTTCAATGCTCATCCTAGGGCCAGGGGAGTCTACTCACACATGTGTACACCCATTGGGCCCAGAACATACATTCATGAAGAGGGAGCAATACCACAAGTGCTGTTCCTAGAAACTAGTGTCCAGAAAAGCCTAACTGACTCTCTTGCTCTATACCTCTTCATTGGAACTTCAAGTGAGGATCTCCAGGGGTAATGGAATGATTTGTAGGCTTTGATTCAGGAACCCACATCTAAGCCTCACTACGAAGTCACTTTCCAATCTGCTTTCTTTCCAGTTGTTTCCTATAAATGCACTTTGTTGTTGGAATGACTGATTACTTTTGTTGGAGGTCAACCCAGACCCAGACCAGTGATTTAAATTAGATTTATTCAATGAATTGAAATGACAGAACCTAAGTGACCATTTTTAAATAAAAAGGCTTTAAAAATATTACATTTTTTGGATTAAAAGTTACAGCTGTATTGTAAGATTTATTTTAAACAGAAAATTAAAATGTTGTTTTCAGGGAAAAAAAGAATTGATGTGAACAGTTCATTTTTCCAGATCAAAACTGATGAGGTTACAGAAATCCTTGCTATTTACAATACAGAAAGCTTCTATTTTGGTAGACAGTACTTGTAGATCAGTTGATTATAAATCAGATTATTTGCTTGACCTTAGTCAGATCCTCTCCAGAATCAGCAGAAACTTTGTTCTGCACAGAGAACTGCAAGCCAAATAAAAGTCAGTTTCCTAATACATTTGCTCAGCACAGATACAATTTATGTTTTTCCTTTTGCTTAGCAAGCAGTTGTGCTATGAATTTTATCTTGAGAATTTTGGTCATAATGAAACATTGCTATAATTTAGGATGAGCCAAGCTTGTACAAAAATGAGAGCACAAAATCTGTCATTCTTGGACCACTGAGGTATTTTTTAAACATATCTAGTTAAACTATGTACGTATGACTTTCCTGCATTCTTCATCATTTAAAAAAATCAATAAAGAAGATTTTCTTTTCAATTAGGAAACATTTATCTGCGAAGGAACTAAACAATCTTGATTTTACTAGTATATTTTAGAAAATTTTACAGTTCAAGAATGAGCAAATATCTGAATTTATAAAAAGCATATTAAATAATCTGCTAATACCCTATACAAGTATAAGAAAAGTGGGTTTTATATTATCATATCAGAAAAATAATTTTCAATAAATGCTCTTTTACTTTTATGGTTTAAGTTTTCTTCCAATCATTTCATATGAAGTATCTGATAAGGAAATATGAAGTTTCCATTGAACATCAATATTTCTATATTTTAATGGATTTAGAAAAATACTGGATGAATGAAAATACCATCACGGAAAGCAAATAATTTTCAGTTTGTTGCAATACATCCATTCATATATATATATATATATATATATATATATATATATATATATATATACACATATATATTTAAAATTATGGGACAAATGGTAATCAATAACATTAAACTACAAAAACTTTCTATAGAAAACTATATGAGAACTATCTAAGCTTTCAATCTGTGTCATTTGATTATATCATATAGGGATGGTTATTGAAATAGGAATGATGTAGTGATAAAAACAAATGTCTCGCATCCTATACCACCAGAACCTTTAGATTTAGCAGCCTTGTTTTATTACATTCCAAGGAAAAACAGATCATTCTGAAGAAGATAGCATCGCAATTGCTGACCATTCATTGGGTGACAGCAATGTGACTCTCCCCCAAGTCCCCAAATACCATAAGGATGGACATACTAACTCTTGATCACTTCCCCCTCTTCCTCCACTGGAACCCTACATAGATATTCCTGGAGGAACTTATGGCTAGAATGTGTTCTCTGAAGTTATTTGAAAGAGGTTTTTTTCACCTATAGATAAAAATGGGTAAATGATCGTTTTAACTTATTTTACCATTATTTTACATCTTCATTAGTATGTATGTAATACATAACAGATTTTAAAACATTGTACATTTGAGAGGGAACATCCATATCTAGATATATGAATATAGAATCACATGTCACAAAGGTTCTGAAAGAACATTTATTGAAGTTGGGATAGGTTTATAATTGTTAAATATTGAAAATTACCAAACTGTTGATCAAGATCTTGATAGCAACACTAATAAATGTTATATTCCACACTGTGGGATGGTATGAACCACTAGGAAAGTAGGAGTTAGTCATTTTTCCCTGCAAAGATATAAAAATAGTATAGCCATTAACATATTGGAGTAAATGAGTTGTTCCATGTTGAGAGCCGACTGCAGGTACAAGAAAGGGCTACGAAAGAGTTGGCTTAGCTATGGCATCTAAGGATTGACTTGAAGTAATGGATCAAATGACAATTTATTAAACAAAGAAAGGGATATTTATAAGGAACAGAGCACAGTTTATGATGAAATTTAAAAGAGGCAAATGGTGAGGGTGTAATAAAATTGGTTAACAGGTTAACATAACAGGTTTTGTGAGGTAATTGGGGGTAGGGGAATCACTCACAAATTGGTTGGTATCTCTTTAAGGAATTTTTTTTTTTAGGTAAACATTGGAGGGAAGGCAATGCTATCACTCTTTAGAGATATTTATGCTCATCTTGTCTCCAGTTTTCTGGGAACAGATAAGGTAGTAAAATGAGGTGTTCCTCATGTCACAGCATGAGTCCAATCTGGTCTGTGATAGTACCTGAAAGTTTCAAATACATATAAAATACTCTTAAGTGGGTTACAAAAGGGTACACAAATTCTTGATGAACATGTAAATGTGTAAATGCACAACAACAACGATAAAATACACTGGCAGGTAGGAGAAAATAGGCCTGTACCCCTTTCTTTTCCTTTCAGCTGGTCTAATAATTAAATTGACACAAGACTGATTAAGGGGAAAAAAGTTACATATAGATGCTTCCTAAGCATGAGACCTGAAGTGATCAAAGCAGTCCATATATATATATATATATATATATATATATATATATATATATTACAAGAAACAATACATTCATAAAAATGTCATTACAAAAGACTTTAGGTTTGACTGTTAATTAGCAAGGAACTAAACAGTTTATTCACACAGCCTTTGAGCCTCAATTCTCTCTCTGGTGATGACAATGCTTCCTGTGCAGGGAAGGGACCTTCCATATAAAGACCGTAGAAAGGAAGGTCGGAGGCCCCTTTTTGCACCAGTAGTTTACCAAGCTATATTAATTCAAAATAATTAATATGCTTTTTTTTTGCGTATTTTAGGGTGACTTGCTCTGAGCACCAACACCAACAAACTCTTAAGAATGGAATAAAAAGGAATGAACAAAGGTTTGAGGTGAGTAAGAAAAGAGAACTTGAGTAATTTACTCCTTATATTTGTATATTTTAAATCTTTTATAGTGAGAATGTATTTATAGCTTAGTTGCTTAACAAGTAGTAGCCATATATCAAAGTCTAATGTGGATATTTACATTTCCCATAGTTTTTGTAATATTGGTATAGTAGTAAGAAGTTACCATGTATTAAAGTACCAAAAATATCTTAGATGCTGAACTAAGAGTATGTGTATGGATGAGTAGATAGATACATAGATAGGTAAACAGATATCTAACATAATAATTATTCTCTACTAAATAATTTTCAAAGGATAATTGAAAATGTTCTCTTTAGGTATTTCTGACATTATGTTTGTTACCTACATAATCAATTCAAATTAAGAATTAATTTAAATATATCATTGCATGTATATTTGTATCACATTTATTATTTTGAATTTCACACATATACTAGAAGGGAGCTATTTTAACTACTTCCACTAGTATCTTTAACCTAATAATATATTCATCAGAAGACATTTTTTTTAATTTACATAGTACAGATTCTTTAGGAAAACATACACACTAATGAGATGATCTAAAACAGTTTATTTTTCTTTTATCTACAAACCACTTTGAACATGCCTGGTGCAAAAATAGAGTTGTCATCTCCTGACAGAGGCATTAACCACTGCTTTTCAGTATCTAAAACCCTGAACATTTTCTTTCTATTACAATCTAATTATGCAACTTGAACCCTGTCATTACAAATGCTGGAAAAATAGCATTCTTGTCTCATCTATACTATTCTGTTTTAAAACTAAAATCAATGGGACCATATGAGGTATCTTGGAATGAATTAGCTAATTTTCATTTGAAGTTTACTTGACAATGTACTCTGCCTTTGATTCAGTTAAAACTATATTTTGTTCAGGTCTAGTTTTATTAATAATGTGTATATACTATACTTAAAAAATAAGTGAAATATCAGTTACCAATAAGAAACAGCTAAAACATTCTCATGGCAAAGGACTTGCTTAGATTTATATCTATATCATTCCCATTTGCTCTTTAATTTTATTATAAAATGCTATGTTTAATGTATGGCCTGAAAAATCTTTAAATAGTTCCATTTCATAGCAATACACAAGATATTTCTAAGATATATGATTTCAATGAGATGTTCTATATGCTATATAAAGTACTTACTGTCTAATTCCCACCAGAGTCTGAAAATAGCTTGTTTTCTCTAGGTAATTCTGCCTGCTAATTATCCATCCAATTCAAATTAAAAGCAGTCAAGACCTATATAAAGAGGGGTCACTCAATTTGACTTGTTTCTCTAAAATGTACTAAAATTATTCATTCCCAACTTACAAAGTAAGATTAGTTCTCCTCATATGCACATTTGGGCAGTAAATAATTATGGGACACATGGACAAACCACATTTTAAGATATCTTAAGATAAAATATAATATTCATTACAATGTGGTCAAAGTAAAATTTTAGCAACTGAAAGGTGATTGCTACTAGCAACTGTCTCAACTATGTGTTGAATATTTATTTTATGCCATTGTTACTGGGATGTTCATTTCCAGTCAAGGAATGGAATCAAAACAGGATGAAACTGAGGGGTAAGAGGGATTCTAAATTGTTAATGGAAAAAAAAAATGCTTATTTTAAGGATCCACTCACCCTTGCACAAAGGCAAAGAAGAAAGATTCACAGTGTACTAAAGTATCTTTAATTGCTGTGAATTGCAAACTGAAAATGGGGCTTTCCAACCAAAAAACCTGTTCTGACTTCAGGGAAGGTCAGTCTACACAGAGAGTGGACTCTTCCCTTTTATATATGATCTTAGGGTTAAAAAGGGACCTTCCCAGTTGTCAGTCAAGGGCTTGAGTTAAATTATGCAGTTTGAAAACGGAAGCAAGCTGATTGGTGCTAACTGGATCAATCAGACATTTAGGATTGAAATTAGTACAACCAGGCTTGTGGAGTGGGGACCATTGAAGAGAGTATAAGATAGGGTAGGAGTCAGTTTGAGTCACTAAGCAGTCAGACTCTAAAGAGAAAGCAGTAAACTCAAAGAATGAGGCATTTAGCAGATGACTCTGGGATTCAGTAGGCCCACAGACTTCTGCAGAATTTCACAGAGATCTGGCTACTGTACCTGCCCCATTTATATCTCTAACATTACCTACTAGAAACACATGGATCTCAGGCTGGTATCCCACAGAGCTGTTGGTTTCTGACTCATACCAATAACTCATAAAAAGCTATAGCACTGATATCTCTGACACCATCTCCTGGTGACCAGGGCTGGCCAGTGCTACTGGTCAATGACTGGCATTCTGTGGAGCCACATTTGAGGGCTGGCCACTGCCTCTGGTTTTCTGACACTACGTCCTGATACTATTGAGTCTGTTATTTCTAATCTGGCCTTCGATGCTACCCCAAAATGCCTTCATACTGCTGTGGGCTGTTGCACTCCTCTCTCAGCAGCCCTACCTGTGAACATCTCCAACTGTCACTGAGTTGTACCCTGGTGTACTGCTGGCCATTGTTCTACCCCTGAAAACTGTTACCTTGAAATATGACAAAATGCCAGACTGGTTCTTACTCCATTGTTGAAGTTAATAACCACAGTCAAAACAAAATTGGAACCGAAGCAGCTCTTCAGAAGGACCAACAGGAATATAATTCCTATCAGCAACATGGCTTGAAATACTTCGAGGAAAGCTTAAAATACATGAAAGATTGTCCCCAGTGGATTGTTGATCTTTGTTGGGAAGCACTGAGTACTTCCAGCACAGGCTTAGAGTGACTGCCTTTCATAACTGTCTTAACACAAAACTGTAGAAATCTAGGTTTGACTTTTATTTATATATTGATAGTTGGCAATGTCAGAAGATGTCACAGTCAATATATGGTAATTAGTATTTTTTTTCTTTATTCACCAGGCGGTCTTTGCTGATATCGATATTCATTATTTCTCTGATTTCTACCTTGAAAGATTAATTTTCAACAGTTTATTAGAATATTCTCATTCTCTTTTGATATTCTAAATAAAATGTTCAGTGAAAGTAAATTCATTCACAAGGTCATAAACGTTGGTAAAAGAGATAAACATCCAGTCAGGACTCCAATAATGTATACTTGTTATTTCCAGGTTAATCATTGACTTAGTTGGTTATAATGGCCTTTCTAATTATCTGACAGAAAATATATATGCCAACATCTTTTCAGAATTTGCAATTTTGCATTCTCTGCTAACAAATATTTATTTAAATTCTAGTTGGTCTATTCAGCCAAAAGACATATAGGTTGCTAGTATATTTCAGTTGTTTTCCCTTGTGCTAGGGATTCCTTTATCTCAGCTTACTGGATATTGATGGACATCAAGATAGAAGAAAAATATATGAATAAATAAATATTTCTGTTTTGATAGCACCTACAAAGGAGATTAAAAAATGGAAATCACTGTTAGAGTAGAAGGATATTTCTTACTAATTTTTTTTTAATTACTTGTGCTACCAAATAATATTTTGCTGCTATTCTGGCTGTAGTGAACTTGTAAGAGTATAACTACCAGTCTTAAAACAGCAAGTTCACAATTTTTTTTTAAACCACCGAGACACTAATATTGAAGACAACTAACGTCACAATCTAAGAAAATGCAGGTTCTTGCAAATATAGATAGGCTGCCAACGTAACATTTAACTTAGGCAAGGCATTTCTGGACATTGAAAAGGGATGTAAGCAATGGTGGTTGGTGAATTGAAGTCTCATGTATTGTGCACTGATGAGACAGGGCAAATACCTGGGACAATACAAATAATGAAATTTAGTTCTTCCTATAAACATTTTCATCCAATGAAATCCACTAGTTACTCACAGAGAATATCACGATTTTTCTAAGAATATCTCCCTCATCGTGCAGAACTATAAATGAGCAGCAGCAATGTGGAAAAAGCAGAAAACACTGCCTGGACCCTTTTGTGCTCCCTCCCATACAGAACAAAAGTTTCCATTTGTAGATAGAAGGAAAAACAGGATATTTAGGGCACTGGTGAAAATGTATTGAAGTTAGAGGGAGGAAAAGAGTAGGAAAAATAATCTTTACTTCATCTAGAGGAAGATTTGGTGTAAGTTCTGAGCTGAAATAATGATAACTTAATAAGAACAAATGGAATCTGGAATAATGGAAATAACACATCTTGTTTTTTCTTTTAATCTTTAACTGCCCTAATCTTTACTTTTTAAAAGTAAAATTATTGCAATATATTTTGATTTTATAGCCTGTGTAAATGTAAAATGTACACCAATACCAGCACATAAGAGGAATAGATTTAAACTATATTGCTATAATTGGGCTACACAAGGAAGCAATATAAAATTAATGGTAGATTAAGACATTAATCTTTAATGAAATACTACAGGTAGCCTTTGATTCTTGAAATATATAGACATAAGGTTAATAGAGAAGACAAAATAAAATTTAGAAATTGTCAATTACCCGAGAAGGTAAAATATAAGAAAAATGAGAAATAGCTCACAATATGGTAAATATCATCATATCAATAACATTAATGTCTAAACATACGAGTTAAACAACAAAGAATTTTTTTAATGAAATTTGGTGAAGAATGCAAGATTTGACTAGAAAATAAAATAACCCAGCCACGTATTATAAACACATGTGTATTTAAAAAGTAAAAGATGAAAAAAAAAAGCCCCATCCAAGCATCGTACAAAGAAGATATAGTCTTTATTGCTAACCAGGTACAAAGAAGATATAGTCTTTATTGCTAACCAGGTACAGTCAGAACTCAGGGCAAGGAATAACATGAGGGACAATAATAAACATTACATTGTGACAAAGGAGAAATTCTCCAAGAATTTACTTTATAAGATTCTTAAGTGTATTTGTGTGTAATAGAGCTTCAAAATAATTTCAAAATTAAAGAGGAAAATACAGAGAGACAAATGCCAAATTATAAATGGACATTCGAAGAATCTTTTCTTACACAGTAAAAGAAGATAAATAAGATTGTAACATGTAAATTGAATTTTCCCTCTGTGTCCCCTTCTAAACAGCATCTGTAACAAGATTCTGACCACAGGGACAAAAATCTATAAATGTAATTGATTAATTCTAAAATACTTTTCTGAGTTACTACTTTAAAGTAAACAAATAGGATGGTAACATCAGTGAAAGTGGCAGAATAAGTAGTCCTGAGTGTTTGTTCCTTCGGAGACAGACAAATTAAACAAAAAATTTTAAAATATCAGAATCAAATTTATAAGAATTCTGGAAAAAGTAAAATACTTAGAACAACCCAGTGAACGCAGAATGAAGAAAGGGCAACTTAACTATTGTAGGAAGCTTTGAAGTTTGTTAACTTGGTAGTTATACTTGTCCTTGCAAAGCCCTCAGTTACCACCTCTGCTTATTTTTTAGACTCATCATAAATAGACAACGAAAGTAAGGCAGAGTCATGACTAGTTTGGATAAATCTAAAAAAAGTGCCTCAGCAGAAACAATTTGCAAACCCTGGAGACATTGTTTCTCTTCCCTTCACTCTCTTCCCTTCCCCTTAGAGTGTTTGTAACATAAACTCATTTAAATACGACACAGTTCAAAATGCTAAACTTAGCAGAGAAATTAAAAGAAGCTAAACTGCCAAAAACAATTAGTGGCTGTGTTAAAGAATGAAAAGGCCAATATAATATTGGGAAATGGGTGACATGAATTCCAGGAAGGGTTCATGATGCTATAGATTTGATAGAAGTTATATCATTTAGATCTTAAGAATACAGTATTTGTAAAATAAACCCACAGCAAGGATGTCTCTGGAAGCAGAAGATGGTAGCAGTGTCAATACAAAAACATACACATACAGATATATGATGCAACATACGATGGACAACAATGGACTATTTATTGTTCACCAATAGTTTAAAAGAACAGCAAGGATTACCAGAATATCAAAAATATAAAGGAAAGACATCAAGATCAAATATTTAATCAAAAATTTCCAGTTTGAAAACATGCAGTGTTTAAAAATAAGAAAAAAAAAGAAATTAGAAATTGTTCAGCTATTCAATCACACGAGATATTCTTTCTCTTTCCCTGTTTGTATACTGTCACCCCAAATAATTTAATTGCTCATGGGCAAATGAAATCTGTCTTTTGAGAGTCTGATGCCAACCAAATTTGACTTAATACCTTTCTGTATCTTTATTTACAGTGTTATTTTTAGATCATTTTGGCAATGAAATATATATATATGTAGAGAGAGATTTGAGCATGCTCTATGCCAAAATAAATATATTATGTAACATTTGATTTTAATACTAATTTAGCATCATATGATAGAGACATATATGATTTTGTCAGTAAACATGAACTGAATAATTTAGTTTAATGATTTATTTAATAACATTTATATAGCCATTGAATCTATGTGTATGTACTTCATCACATTTTACATGTTCTGTTTTCATTCATCTGACAATTTTTAGAGCAGATAGCCTATATATTTTAAATTATACAAATAATTATTCAGTTACATGTGATAAATTAATGATAATAAATATAAAGAAAAATATGTTTTAATAAATGTTTGTGAATTTATTGTTTTTTCCTAAAATTTAAATGTGAAATTATTTATAGTTCAACTTTCCATAATGGAGAATTTAAGAATAAATTATCTAATGTTTTAATTATTTAAAACTCAATAAAGAATTGTATTGTAAACTAATACATATTATAAAATCATACTATATTCAAAGGATTTATGAATGTATATGTATATAAAACTATGTTGCAAATTTGTTAACTATTTTCATAAAAATATAACTATTTTTAGTAAAACTAACCTTTATACTCATAAATTCAAGATACGGTTATTTCAAAATAAAATTTAACAAACTTTGCTATTCAAGAAAATAAAAATTAAAGTCCTGGAATAGAGCTATAAACTCTTAAAACGAATTCTTTTAAATACATATGGAAAACATTGTCAGCCTACTTAATCTTTCTATAGAGTTCATAAGTTATTTGGGATGCCTGATACCTCTTAAAAACTAAGAACATTTACTACAAGAAAAGTTTAATGTTTTGAATGAATAAAATTATCTTATGAGTCTATAAGTGTGCTATAGCATCAATATGACAAATATAAATTTAAGATTTTTTTCTGTCCCATATCTAGAATGTTTTCTGCTTCAGTTGTTCTATTTTTCTCAAATTTGAGCACATCTGTAATATTATATTCAGTTCCATACACCACATTTTGAAAGGTATTAATGCATTCATGACCAAAAAGGGTGATAAATGGAAAAGCTATTAAAGGAACAGAGTACAACTGCCATATGGGCAAGAAGATTGTCAGCAATAATAACCTACCTCTAGTTTTGAAGAACAAAAGGATGCACTATAATAAAACAAAAATAAAGTTTTTTACTTTATAAACATATCTTATAAATTATATATATATACTCCTTATATTATATATTTATATTATATATTATATATTTATAATACACTTCTATATTGAGTTTTAAATAATTAAATGAGTTATTCACTCCTAAGTGCTCCATTATAGAAAGTTGAACTATAAAAAATATATATATATATGTTATAAATAAAGTGGATGAACAATAAGTGATTACCAGTGAGAAAGAAGTAAGGAAGATGGATAAACCACGTTGAAATAAAAAGGTAACAGTATGAAGAAGAATAGAATGGGACATTTTGTCATAAATTTATTGTAATATAGACATGTTGATTTTCAATGATGCACACTTAGAGCTTATGTTACAATGTAATGCTAATTTCATAAAGGTAAGTGAATGCATTAAAAAAAGTCTTCCAAAATGTTATATAAAGAATTGTTATTAATCCTACAGAAGTCGCTATAACTCTGTCTACATATTATTGTCTAATAAGGAAGTTGGCACTGTGTTCTCCCAGAAGTTTTGATTTAATTTTGCTATATTTAGTCTAAATCTACTATGAAGTTGTAAAAAGGATGAATGGTATTTTCCATGTTCTTGAAGAATGAAGGAAGACCAGAATACTTGAACCATCCAGCTAGAACAATCCCATTCTTTCAGAAGACAGATATTGTTTTACTGGGCAATACAAGCTCTGATATTCAAAAGCAGACAGGGAAGAAAAATGAATAAAACAAAATGTGCTCATATTTGCAAGTGAAATATGAGAGTGGACTTTACATAAAAATGAGCAAACATTTGCTTTTATTATCAAATGTAACTGCTATTTTCAATAGCACTTTCATTTCCTAATTTTATGGAGGTTTACTGTTTGCTTATATTTTCACTTTTTATAAACTACAGCATAAATGTGTGCTGTGCCTTGGCTTTTATTCAAGTTTGTTTACTGATTTAAAAATGGAGAGAGCAAAAATGTCCAAACTAAGAAAACTTAATTATAAATTCAGTTGTGCTTACCAAATAATCTAAAGGTCAGGGATTCAAATGGACCCCATCTCAAAGCCAGTACTTTCTCCCTCCCTC